>CAWUFW010003723.1:1200000-1737473 GCA_963921515.1 Calotriton arnoldi
CGGTACAACGCGTACAGGGGTACAACGCGTACCCGACACATTGAATGCAATGGGCCGGCCGGGGGCACCGATCGGTCCATTGCGTGTACAACGCGTACAGGGGTACAACGCGTACCCGCACACATTGAATGCAATGGGCCGGCCGGGGGCACCGATCGGTCCATTGCTGTTCAACGCATACAGGGGTACAACGCGTACCCGCACACATTGAATGCAATGGGCCGGCCGAGGGCACCGATCGGTCCATTGCGGTACTAACGCGTACAGGGGTACAACGCGTACCCGCACACATTGAATGCAATGGGCCGGCCGGGGCACCGATCGGTCCATTGCTGTTCAACGCGTACAGGGGTACAACGCGTACCCGCACACATTGAATGCAATGGGCCGGCCGGGGGCACCGATCGGTCCATTGCGGTACAACGCGTACAGGGGTACAACGCGTACCCGCACACATTGAATGCAATGGGCCGGCCGGGGGCACCGATCGGTCCATTGCTGTTCAACGCGTACAGGGGTACAACGCGTACCCGCACACATTGAATGCAAAGGGCCGGCCGGGGGCACCGATCGGTCCATTGCGGTACAACGCGTACAGGGGTACAACGCGTACCCGCACACATTGAATGCAATGGGCCGGCCGGGTGCACCGATCGGTCCATTGCTGTTCAACGCATCCCTGTACAAGTGACTGGCATATGTCACCATGCCTGTCTCAGATGAACATATGCCAGCCACAGATAGCTCCCAGGGAGTGAGGGGCACACCTACAACACGACAGCCTGTCCAAACTGTATCATAAGGCATGTAAGGCTGCATTTCCTATTGTGTGTATGTTGGTGTACATGTTGTCCTGTGGGTGTCACCTGGGGGCAGCCACCCCCAGGCTGTGCACGTGTTCATGGGGACAGGATCCTGGGTGTTACGTGTACATGACCACTGTGATGTGCAACTGTTCATATCTGTGCATGTGCCATGGTCACATTTCACGGTGGTGTATGTGTATGTCATGTCACATACCCCGTGAGTCCCATGTGAGACGGTATGTTTGAGCCAGGGTGTCCCAGTGGCACAATAGTGATGGTCCTCCACAGTCTGTGTGCATGTAGTGTTTACAATGTCTCTGATTTCATGTGCACAATGGGAGACAGTCTCCACATCCACGTTGTGTGTGCATGGACTTTGATGTTGTGCGTGTGTGTGTCACAGACATCCATGTCTGTCCTGCAGTGGCAAGTGGGACCACTACCTGTGGGGGTCATGGTTGTTTTGCTGTGGTGTATACATGATACTCCATGTAATGCCAGTGTCCATGTGGCAATACAGGGTCCCTGGGAATGTACCTGTCGTTGAGCTGTGATGCCTGGGGCACATCTGTCCTCACATGTCACTGTGGGGGTGATTGTGACACGGCAGCAGGAGATGGGAACTGTGACACGGCCTCATGATATCCAATGGGCCAACCTGGGACTTATTGATGCCACTTGTTGAACCGTGATGACAGATGTTGGTCATGTATGTACCATACATGTCCTTACGGAACTGCACACTTCATGTAGTTGTGCCTCATAATGATGTATGTTGTGATATTGAGTGTGTTCAATGCCGCATATGTGGGGTGACTGACAATCTTGCTTTCTTCTCCTCTGCACTGCAGGGCTCCTGCTGTCCATAGACCATTCCCAGACCTGGCAACGATGGTGGAACGGTACAGCATCCGACGGTACCGCTTCACCAGGCAGCTGATTGAGGATTTGGCAGTGCAGTTGGCCCCACATTTGCAGCCTGGCCGGCCGTATCCTACAGCGCTGACCCCCAAGGTGAAGGTGATGGCAGCCCTACACTTCTTTGCCACCGGTACCTTCCAACATACTGTGGCAACTGCTGGTGGGATGTCACAGACTATGTTGAGCCGTGTGCTCCACGATGTTTTGGAGGCAATGTTGCTATTCCTGAACCGGTACATCTATTTCCCTAGACTGCAACGACTCACTGACGTGAAGAGTGACTTCTATGCCCTGGGGAGGATGCCGCATGTCATTGGCTCCATTGATGGGACACATGTGGCTTTGGTACCACCACAGGCCCAGGAGCAGGCCTACCGTAACCGCAAGCACTACCACTCGGTCAATGCACTGGTGGTGTGTCTTGCAGATATGACCATCACACAAGTGTGTGCCCGTTTCCCTGGTTCAGCACACAATGCCTTTGTGATGAGGAGTAGTCGCATCCCCAGGATGATGGCACAGATGCAGAACCAGCGTGCCTGGCTTGTCGGTGTGTACTGACTTTGTGCCATTGTGTGTGATCTGCTCTGTAGTATTCCGCCCACTTTTCCAAGTCAGCTAATGTGCACTTGTCTGTCCGTAGGTGACTCGGGATACCCCAACATGCCGTGGTTGCTGACACCCCTCAGGAACCCTGTGACACCAGCCCAGATGCGCTACAATGAGGCACATGGTCGGACCAGGAGAGTGATTGAGCGGACATTTGGTCTCCTGAAGAGCCGCTTCCGCTGCCTGGACAAGACAGGAGGGTCCCTCCCAAATGCCCCAGCGAAGGTGTGCAAGATTATCATCGTCTGCTGCATGCTCCACAACCTGGCAGTGCGGAAGGAGTTGCCTCTCATCCAGGATGACAATGACCAACATCCGCCACCTGTGGAGGATCCTGGCCTGGACCACGATGCCAGTGATGATGATGATGATGAGGGTGATGTCCGCACACAGCTCATCACCAACTTCTTTAGCTGAATGTGAGTATCCTGAGGTGTCATGTCAATGATGTGAGTTGGCATGATATGTGTAGGTGGTGCTCTGGTGCTGTTGGAGTGTGTCCATGGGCTACTTGACTGGATGTGTGTAGCGATGTGTGCTTACAGGTGGTCTGTACTCCCCAACAGTGTTGACATGCTAACTTGGTTCTGGGTGGGTATCTTGTAACATGTATTGTGCATGAGTTTTGCTGTTCTGTCCTGTTCTCCATTGCTTTTGACTGTGTGTCATTTCTGTCCTTCACAGGGTACTTTCAGATTCGTTTGGTCAACTGTGTCCACCGACGACGTGATTGTACTTCCAGGGTGGTAGCTGTTGTGTCCCTACAGGTGATGTGCGCCACACCCATGGACTTCCTTCCTTCTTCAGTTGTTGACTGTGTGCCCGCTGCCAGGTGGGATTACCTTGCATCTGTAGTGGTTACGACATGTTGCAACTGTGTAATAAACCTGTGCTTCACTTTGTGATGTGCGTTGTCTGTGGTCACACATTTGACTGCCATTTGCTTACTGCACCTGTGGGCTACTTGACTACAACTGGGAATAGGTGTGGTGTCTGTGCATTGCACCGTCTTCCCTGGCAACATCAGTGTAGGCAATGAGTCAGATGGCCTAGGTGTGTATGTGTTGTGTAGCCCTGGTGGTGTGTCTCCCTCATATGTGTCACGTTGCCTTTACTCACATGCCTGTGTTGTACTTGCTGTTGCAGTTCGCATACACAGTGTAATTTTGCAGTTCATCATCCCCATGACAGCACCCACATTGGAATCACAACAGAGGCAAGTATGGTGTATTAGTGTGTTTATTGTGATACATTTGTGTGAATAGTGCATAGGATGGTTAGTGCTGTACATATATATTGCAATCAGAAGTTCCTAGGTGAATTGAAATTCCTGGTAGACAAAATCCCCAGTATCGGGGCCACAGTTGTCTGAGACATTGGTCCAACTTGTACTCCCCATGTCATGTGTGGGAGTTGTGTTGCCGTCAACAGGGTGAACAGTTTGTGCACAAAGGTGAACATCCAGAACAGGTTCAGGCTTCCTGGGGGTTTCACTTGGCCATCGGCCTTTCACTTGCCCCTACTCGGACGACCCCTCTTCTTTGGGGGGGCCCCTCAAGTACAGGCTGCTGCGGTGCAGGGGACTCTCCGCCAGAGTCATCCTCCCTCCCTGTGGCAGTTGCAGTTTGTTCAGCACCAGATGTTGTTGGCACACAGGGAGGTGTGGACTGGTTGCTGTTCATCTGGCGGAGGCATTGTAATATGTCCCTGTGCACCGCCGTCATCTCTTGCAGTGCGTCCCACTTAGACTCCACGCGGGACATGTGTGAGTCCAAGCAGGCATGATGGGCAGCCTGCTGCTGTTTCATGTCTCTGAGGAGCCCCACTACCTGGCTGAGATCTCCGGTGCTGGACTGGTACGCATCGGCTATGCGTACCAGTTGTGGGTCATCATGCACACCAGCAACCTCTGCAAGCAGCGACCTCTGTCTCCCACCCCTCCCACCACCCCTGCCGACATGTGCAGTGCATGCAGTGGCACGCACAGATGACCCTGGTCCCCCTTGGGGGTTGGTGGTGGTGGTGGTGTCCATGGCCCCACGTTGGTCCAGGGTCCCTGTGCTGGTGGTGCTCCTTGTTCTGTCCATGTCGGCAGGGATGGTATTTGTGGTGACAGTCGTTGGAGGGGTGGGTGCAGGGGTGCAGCTGGTGGTCCTGCTGGTGCTGCAGCTGGTGGTCCTGCTGGTGCTGCAGGTTGACTTGCACCGGATGTGCCAGGTTGGTCTTCTTCGTCCGAGGAGGGCAGAGGCTGTACGACACCAGTGAGCTCCGCATCCTCTTGAGCCTGGGACTGGGACTCCTCAGCGTCTGCTGCTGTGTCCCCATCATCACCTGTTTTTGGGAGACACACACAATGTATGTTATGTTTCTGCAGGCATCAATGGTTGACACACCTGACAGTTGTGACTGTGCCTCTGGGTGCGGGCCTGTACATTGCATTGTCCTAAGTTGTCACAGTCAGGGGTTGATATTGGTGTAGCACATTGTCCTGCATTATTTGGGCATTTCTATGTATTTGTTGGGGTGTGAACATGGTCTGCATTGGTTGTATTTGGTTGACAGCCGGCCCTCCTTCCCACACAGCCAGTCAGTTATCCCACCATGGACTGTGCTTGCATTGCAGGGAGTGCAAGTTGTCTTTCAGGATGTCAGTCAGTGGTGTCCTGCTGTTGGTTGTTGCACAGTTGCCAGCAGGGCCTTGTGTTCCCCACAGCAGTAGCCAGTGTCAGCCATCTTGTCAGTCGTTTTCCACTCCCTGTGATGTGAGCATGGTTCAGGGTGGTGTTGATGGGCCAGTTGTGAGGCTGAGCAATATCTGTGCCTACTACTCCCATCATGCTATTGCCTCCACCCCCCTTCCCAGCATGCCCATACTTACTTGCTTTTGTGGGGAGTTCAGTGTGTGTGGGTGTGAGAGCAATGGCAAGATGGCTGACAGTGGTGTCCTGCTGTTGGTTGGTGTGCAGTTCCCAGCATGCCCTTGTGCTCCCCACGACACAGCAACAGTGTCAGACATCTTTGATGGGCCTTTCCACTCTCTGTGGGATGTGCATGCGTGAGTGTGAGCTTGCTGGGCCATGTGGTGGGGGATGTAGAGCTGTGCCTACGACTCCCATCATGCTATTGCCTCCACCCCCTTCCCAGCATGCCCATGCTTCCTTCCTTTTGACTCTGCTTCCCTGTGGGGTGGGCTGCCTGTGCTGACAGGATGGCTGGGAGTGTTGTCCTGGCAGTTGTTTGGCTAAAAGTCCAGAGAGTGTCCCTGTGCTTCACACAACATAACCCAGGGTGGAGGTTCTTTGTGGGATCTTGAGTTAGGATGTGAGGCATTGCATTCTCCCAGGTGGGTTATGTGGAGTATGTGTTGAGGGGGTGTGTGAGGGGAGGTGCTTGTGAATATGGTCAGTGCTGCAAGTCCTCCTTCCCACCCAGCCAGATATCCCACCATGGAACGTGCTTGCATTGCAGAGAGTGCAAGTTGGCTTTCAGGATGTCAGGCAGTGGTGTTGTGCTGTTTGTTGGTGCACAGTTCCCAGCAGGGCCTTGTGCTCCCCACAGCAGTAGCCAGTATCAGCCATCTTGTCAGTCCTTATCCACTCCCTGTGATGTGAGCATGGTTCAGGGTGGTATTGATGGGACAGTTGTGGGGGTGAGCTATGTCTGTGACTATGACTCCCATCATGCTATTGCCTCCACCCCACTTCCCAGCATTCCCATACTTACTTGCTTTTGTGGGGAGTTCAGTGTGTGTGGGTGTGAGAGCAATGGCAAGATGGCTGACAGTGGTGTCCTGCTGTTTGTTGGTGCACAGTTCCCAGCAGGGCCTTGTGCTCCCCACAGCAGTAGCCAGTGTCAGCCATCTTGTCAGTCCTTATCCACTCCCTGTGATGTGAGCATGGTTCAGGGTGGTGTTGATGGGACAGTTGTGGGGGTGAGCTATGTCTGTGACTATGACTCCCATCATGCTATTGCCTCCACCCCACTTCCCAGCATTCCCATACTTACTTGCTTTTGTGGGGAGTTCAGTGTGTGTGGGTGTGAGAGCAATGGCAAGATGGCTGACAGTGGTGTCCTGCTGTTGGTTGGTGTGCAGTTCCCAGCATGCCCTTGTGCTCCCCACGACACAGCAACAGTGTCAGACATCTTTGATGGGCCTTTCCACTCTCTGTGGGATGTGCATGCGTGAGTGTGAGCTTGCTGGGCCATGTGGTGGGGGATGTAGAGCTGTGCCTACGACTCCCATCATGCTATTGCCTCCACCCCCTTCCCAGCATGCCCATGCTTCCTTCCTTTTGACTCTGCTTCCCTGTGGGGTGGGCTGCCTGTGCTGACAGGATGGCTGGGAGTGTTGTCCTGGCAGTTGTTTGGCTAAAAGTCCAAAGAGTGTCCCTGTGCTTCACACAACATAACCCAGGGTGATGGTTCTTTGTGGGATCTTCAGTTAGGATGTGAGGCATTGCATTCTCCCAGGTGGGTTATGTGGAGTATGTGTTGAGGGGGTATGTGAGGGGAGGTGCTTGTGACTATGGTCAGTGCTGCAAGTCCTCCTTCCCACCCAGCCAGATATCCCACCATGGAACGTGCTTCCATTGCAGGGAGTGGAAGTTGTCTCTCAGGATGTCAGTCAGTGGTGTCCTGCTGTTGGTTGTTGCACAGTTGCCAGCAGGGCCTTGTGCTCCCCACAGCAGTAGCCAGTGTCAGCCATCTTGTGAGTCCTTTTCCACTCCCTGTGATGTGCGCATGGTTCATGGTGGTGTTGATGGGACAGTTGTGGGGGTGAGCAATATGTGTGACTACGACTCCCATGATGCTATTGGCTACACTGACTTGCCCAGCATACACAGAATTCCTTCCTTTCAGTGGTCTTCACTGTGTGTTGGTGTTGTAGTGGTGGCTACATGTCTGGATGTGTTTGTTAGTTCTATTTGTGCCACTGCCTAGCTGTAGTTGTAGTTGTGTTTGTACATGTGATGACACGGTTAAATGTAACTTTGAGATGGCATGTGTTGTGTTTATCTGACTGACATACACATTTTGGGATGATTCTGTTCTGGTTGCTGTGTAATTGCTATGAGTGCATGGTTTGACTCTCCCCTTGACAGTGATGTGTGTGTGTATTGTGGCAGAATATTGTGTACATTTGTTGTGTACTCACCAGGCTCTGGGATGTTCTCTAGTCCATAGACGCTCACTGGCGGAAGGATGGCCCGCACCTTCTCCTCCCAGGGCCTGAGGTATACTGGCTTGGCAGGAGGGCCACTGCCGGTGTATTGGCTCAGGAGGTAGTCCTTCTTGAGCAGCTCCCGTACCCTCCTGCGCACGTCATACCACCTGTTCTGGATGTCAGTCTTTGTGCGCAGACATGGTGATTGTGCGTTCACCCTGTTGATGATCCTCTCCCACATCTTGGTTTTCTGGGAGATGGGTGTCTGTTGGACCAGTGTGCCAAACAGCTGTGGCTCTACCCTGAGGATCTCATCTACCAGGACTTCCAATTCACAATCTAGGAACTTGTGATTCTTCTTGGGGGGCATGGTGATGGGTGGTGATGGTGAGTGATGTGTGTGTTGGTGTGCAGGTGAGGGTGTGTGAGTGTGTGTTCTGCTGGGTGTATGTGAGGTAGCTATTTGTTGGTGTGCTGATGGTGTGTGGCTTGTGTGAGGGATGAGCTGTGGGTGTGTGGTTGCTGTCTGTTGAGTGCTGGCAGTAGAATAGCATTTGCAAAGGATCATGGTTGGGATTTGTGTCCTTTATATGGGTGGAGTTGTGGGTGTGTCTTTGTTCTCTGTCCCCACCCTCCCCCAGTATTTATTGGCTTTGTAATTGCTTGTTTGGCCTTTTTTTGTGTATTTTTCCTCAGTACTTTCTGTGCATGTTGGAAACGTTCTTGTGACCGAGTCGGACCCTGCATTTGTCTCGTACGGTCTTCTCCGTTTCGTTCACGCTGTGTTTGTGCAGTTTTCTATGCTGCGTACGCGTCGGTCGCGGTGTTTTGTGTTACTTCGGCTCGGTTTTGTATGCGTGTCGGTCGTACGGCTTGTCCTCCGTACGACTCGGTCGTGGTTTTCGCGCCTTGCATCGTACTTAGCGGTTTGGTGTTCGCGTGTACGTTTCGGTTGGATTTGTTCCGGGTGCGTGTCGGTCGGTTCGATTCGCGTGTTTTTCCGGCCGTATTGCTGTTTTCCGTGCGGCTCGGTCGTTCGGCTTGGGTTCAGTACGTGTCGGTCGGATTTTGCACGCCTTGCATCGTACTTGGCGTGTCGGGCGCCACAGGTACGTGTCGGTCGGAATTAATTCCGGCTCCGAGTCGGTCGGTGCTTTTTCCGGCCCGAATCGGAATCGACCCCATAGTGTTTTATTACTCTCAAGTACATTTGCTAAAATGTATACTCTCATTTACATCTGGTACAATATAGATAACAAATATATAAACTATTGCTTTTAATCACAATTTTCCAAATGCAATATCAATTAGCACAAATAATAACCCAAACACTAATTATAAATAGTAATTGTTTCAATCCTGTATTCAAAACTTTCGCTTGGTAAAAATCCAATATAAATTTGTTAATTTGTGTTCCCATCTTCCCAATAGGCCAAATAATGTATTCAAAACTTTCGCTTCAAAAATATCCAATATAAATATGTTAATTTGTGTGGACATCTTCCTAATAGGCAGAATAATGTATTAAAAACTTTGGCTTCAAAAATAACAAATATTATTTTGGTAATTCATAAGGTAATCTAGGTTTAAATTCCAAGTGGGCAGCATTGCAATGTGTCCATCCTTTATTACACTTTAAATACACAGTATAGTGTCCAGATGTTGTAGTAGGTCCATCATGGAAAATAATAGCCACTGCTATAAAAGTTCTTCCTGAAATAGATATTTGATTTGCAACCAAAAAACTTATTTTGGTCTCCAATTTTCTTTCATTTGCTCTACAACGTTGAAACATTAAAATGAGATATTTTCCAGATCTTTCCATATGTGATGCAGACATCTCTGATTTACAATGCAAACATTTCATATCCTGATTGGCTGTTTTTACTAATTTGTTAAAAGGTACTGATTTGCAATCTGGTGTCGTCAAGTATATGAATCGTTCTGTGTCTATTTCAGTGCTGGAAGTAAATAAACACTCTTCACATTTATGATCCCATCTGTAACTTACTCCAAATAAGTTTTCAATCTGTATTCCTTCATGTTTTTATACTCCAAGCATAAACATTACAAATTCTTGTGCATCTTGTTGAACATTAAGAGTAAATGTCAAAGAACCAGTACATATACCCAAAAGATGTCGTACACCAGAAGCAGTATGGATTTTACTTCTGTCAGTTACCAATTGTTTAAATACATGACGTAATAAAGAACAAAATCTTTTTTCATGATTTCCCATAATTTCACAATGAAGCTCTTCTAGATAAAACACAACATTCAAAATCACATTAGCATCGCAGTTGATACCTGAACTGTTTTCCAACTGGTAATCTACAATCTCATCAACAGTTTCCATTTTCATTTTCTTTACACCTTCATGATTCTCTTGAATGGTTTTCTTTTTTGAACCTCAATTGAATGTTTGACATATTTCCGTTTTGGACACACTACACGTTTCTCAAATATGGGATATTCATCTTAAACGATTGTACTCTCTTACACAAATTGCATCAGCACTAACCTTTTTCTCATCAAAATCAATCAAATACAAACCAGATAATGTTCTTACTTGAGACAATGCAACGTATGCCATTCCCTCTTTGAACAATGTACTTCCAATATTTACAAAAGCACTGTCTATACTTAAACCTTGAGATTTATGAATAGTTACTGCATATGCTAAAGACAAAGGAAACTGTTTTCTGCAAACATACAAGTCTTTTACAAGCAAAAAACATACAACACAACACCCAATCTGTCTTACCTCTTTAATCTGATCAAATTTTATCTTCAAAAATTATATTCCTTCTCTGTTCTGAAAATTTACAAAATCAACAACTTTTCCCATTGCTCCATTTACTAAACCTTCTTCTACATTCAAATTATGCCGTAACATTACCCGACAGTTTATACATATATGTAAAGTATTTTCTAAGCCTGCAGTCTTAAATACAGGCTTTTCCAAAGAATCCAATTTTGACTGTAGTTTCTCTGTGAGAAGAATAGTCACTCCTTGATGTTCAATTTTATCAAAAGCTTCAATTTCCACTATTTGTTGTTTTTCCAGTTTTAAAAGTTCTTGATTAAATGTAGAACACTCTTGCAGTGTAGGCATTAGGCAAACTATAGACTTCTTTTCTCCAAGCTTATTGAACATTATTTCAGCCGCTGTGTTTCCAGTTGTAAACAAGTTCCTCAGTAGCCGACTTCCTAAAGCTTGTTTACCATGTTTCGTCAAGAAACTAATTCTTATATCTTGAAGAATATTTCCATAATGTTCATCACTTGCTTGTCGCATATTCTTAATAAGTTCTTTATATTCAAAATGATACCAAATGTTCACATTTCCAATACTTCCCAAAGATTTTCTAGTATCTTCATGCACAAGTGTTTTAAAAACAGGTTGCCCTTTTACAAGAGTAAGTTGTAGTAGATCGCTGAATACAATTACATATTTTCCTCCAAACAAAACATTGTAATCTGTTTTTAAAATCTGTTGCATTCTCAAGTGTACAAAGGCAAGCATTAAGTTTGAGACCTTGCTCACCTCATCAATGATTAGAAGTTTCATTTTCTTCAGTACTCTTGAGACTTCATAACAAGCTTCTCCAGATAGCTTGTGATATTCCAATTTATTTTCATGTTCAACTGGTAGCATGAGTAATCGATGTAAAGTAATCCCTTTAATGTTGTGTGCTGCAAATCCAGTTGCAGCTGTTACAACACAAGATAAATGTGATTCTGTAGTTTTGTATAGATAACTGGTCAAAACTTTAGTTAAGAAACTTTTTCCTGTTCCAGCTTGACCACTGATGTACATTAGAATAGGTTTAAACGATGAGCATTGGCATTCTTTTTGTTCAATGTTTAGTTGTTCTTCTAACTTTTCCAACTGAATAATATCCTGTTGTGCTTGTTGCATTGCAGTTTCTACTTCATTCATGGCTATTGCTGCTTCATTTTCAATAATTGGTTGTCCTAGTGGAGCTTGAATTAGTGGACCCAAACTTTGACTATCTTGAGAACTGTCTCTAGCTATTTCAGCTGCAATAGTAGTTTCTTGTTCAATCTCATCATTTAACATTTGTAGATAAGTTGGGAAGATTGTGCATTGAATGCATTAAAAGAATCTTCATAGCAGTCAAAATCTCCAAGTAATTCCGCTTCACTACCCCAAGGCTTGAACAGTTGCAGAAGTGCTAAATAGAAAAATGCCCTCTTATCTGGACTTTCACAACTGAGTTTTCGGTGGTTAATAAGATTTCCTTTGGCAAGTTTTACCAAACATCTATCACAACCAATTACTGCATATTTTTCTTCATTTATATTTTTCTGTAATGTTTCTTTTAAAGCTATAATGTGGAAGTATTTCATAGAGACATACATTTTCCAGATATGGACTCCTTTTGGGATAGTATGTATCCAACATATTAGTTTTAACAATATCTGTACTTTCTAGTTCATTCAGTGCTAAGTTTTCGATTTCTTGTAATGTTTTCAATACTCTATTTCGTGTGCAGGAAAGACCTAAACTTACCCAAATGATTCCTCTTGACTTTGAATATCAACTGGCAGAGCTCAACCGATCTGAAAATTCATAGCATCCAGTCTCTCGGTGGGAAAGCATTTTCAAGCTAAAGCTGTACAATTTCTTGCTAAGACTCTTTTCCTGTGAAATTTCTTCCCACATTTCTTTCATCTCTGTCTTTTCAGATTTAGTTATATATGATGTAACATAGCGAGCAACAGCAATTGAATTATCTGCAACATATTGAATATCGATGTTTGCATTCAACATTGTCAAAATCACTGGATTGTAGTCATTAATATACTTTGAATCTTAAGTTCTTTTTAAGTTGTATGTATTCTTTGTAGATTTCCGAGTTATTGTTTGCCTTACTGCTGACATAAAACTATTTACTCTTCCTTTTGAAATTATTTGACGTGGGAATCCAAAACGACACTTTTTATAAAATTTTCCCTTAGACTTGTATTTTCGTCGACAGTATTTGCCACATCGATTACTTTGATACCGTAAAACTTGGTGTTTTCTCCTCCTTTTCTTGGAATGGCCAGGTAACATACTGTTCAATGAAAGACAAAACACTTTCATCAGTATCAGTTCCAAATTTTGGTGCATTCTTGATCCATAATAGCATGTGTATATGAGGAGCACCTCTGGCTTGGTACTCTTTTCACCAAAAGAAATCAGTTACTTCTCCAAGAGGTGGATTTTTTTATTACAGATAAAATACATCATAGCTTGAAACCTATGATTAAAATATCTGCAGACATTTACAGGATCCAAGGAACGGTGGGGCATATTAGCAAGGAGTTGCGATATTTATCGCAAAACGCGCTTAGCGCGTTTTTTGTTAACGCCGCCTATCGCTGGAAATTATCGCTGAGATAACACCCTATTAGTAAGGTTTATCTCCATAGCGATAATATTTCCAGCGATAGCGGCAAAATGTGAGAATATCGCTGGAAAAGCAGCGATATTCTCGCATTATCGCTAAGGTGGATTCAGCATTAGAATCCACCTCCTATACTTTAAACAGGTAAGTCATCCTCAAGAGCAGGTGATAAAATATAGAGATAAACGCGCTTAGCGCGAATTATTTTATCGCTTCGCCTGCCTTGCTAATAGGGGGTAGTGGGATTAGCGACTGTTTTCAGTCGCTTTTAGTAGGGAACGCCTTCCTTGCATGTCATTAGCGATAATTATCGCTGACATGCAAGGCGATAGTTAAGGCGGCCTCTAACGCCTGAAAGCTGTCGCTAACGCCTGTTAGCGACAGCTTGCTAATAGGGCGATAAAACTATCGCCGCTTTAGCGGCAAAAAGTGCCGCTAAAGCGGCGATAAAGCCCTTGATAATATGCCCCATAGTTCTCCGGGTGTCTTCAATTCAATATTTTTTACATTTGAATTTGCTTCTCGTAGAAATTCAAGTACATCGTCCCACGCATATTCAGCACAGCTAAGTGTCACAAACCATGTAGGGGTACCTAAGTTTCTTAACATACATTTAAGTTCTCCATGACGACGATACCAATACTCATTGGTACCATGTTGACACGCCATCAAATGTATTAACTGAGATTCTAACTGTTAATCTCTTTGTTGAACTTTATCCATGAATTCCTTTGCAGAAACATGTGGAAGATGAACTCCTGTTTTTAATATATGGTTCACTGCATATGAAAGTGCAGACAAATCACTTTCAAAGAGAAGATGAAATATATATGGAATACACTGTTGAAATTTTGTATCTTCTGAATACAATCTTGTCGAACGGTATTCTGAAGCTGGAATCTGTACTGCTTGTTCATCATATCGTCCACCTTCTCCAGTGGGGAACAGCTGTGGAAAACAACGTGCTTCTAAACTTTTTTCGCATATGCCTATGGGAGTTCCCTTCGCTTTCTTCATTTGAAATAATTCAATATTGTTTCCTATCACTTCTTTTGAATGTAGAGGATGTATACTGTAATGTTCATAAATCTCTTCACTCCTAGACTTGTCCACTTTTTCTATTTGGCCACTTGAAATTTCAGTTTCATCTTCTAAATATATTTCCTGTTCATCAATGCTTACATACTTATAATAAATATTATTCTGCACCAGATACAATGTAGCCTTCTGAAGTTTGTTAACATCAATAAACTCTTGCCATATTTGTCGACTCTTTGTTGGTACACCATTAACTAGAATAACTACATGCTCAGTTTCCTCCCTGTCTATACCAACAGTTTCAATATTTTTCTTAAAATCTAAAGGTAAGTACACAACTCTTCCTTTCAGACCTCTTTGTAAATCTGTAGGAGGCAGCTTACCTGTTTTAGGCTCCATACGAACTATAGCCTGAAACGGGTGCACAGATTGAATAAGAATGGACTCATGTGTATTTAAAACTGCCAGTTCCAGAGGAATAGCTACCAACTCTAACTTGTTATGTACAGCTCTAGCTGGCATTTTGTTCTCTTCTAATTTGTTGTAACAATATTTACAAATACGTTGATCAGAAGCCAACTCAAAACGACCTTCCACCAACAAATAAGCACCAAATTGCTCCCACTTACCATTGTTTTCCTTTTCACTTTTTAAATATAGATCAACATTCCTAGTTTGACTTCTATAGTGAGTACATCGACAACAAATACAAACATAGGGGGTCATTATGATGACGGACGGACCGCCACCGCCAGCCGTGCGGTGGCGATCCATCCGTCACCAAACGTGGAGTGACCACCCGCCCGATTCACACTGCGACCGTGGCGGACGGAAAGACCGTCCGTCACGTTCCTGCCACAGGCAATCGGACCGATTGCCTGGCGGAGCGGCCTACAGGCATAAAATGGTGGCGGTGCCTAGCAGGCACCATGCACCATATTATGGTGCAGCCTTTGAGCCAGCCTTTCCGTGATGGCAACACCGTCATGAAAAAGCTGGAAGAGGTTCTGTTTGGGGGCCCGTTGTGGGCCCCAGAAGTGTTGGGGGGGTGTGTGTGCACGGGGGGTACCCATGGTACCCCCCTACATTTCAGTGCACCAAGTGGCAGGCACTGTGTGGTACCTGCCACGTAGTGCACTGAAATGCAGGACCTGCATTTTCAACATCGCGGCGGGTGCTGCTGTCAGCAGCACCCGCCGCAATGTTAAATATGCAAGATGCGACCGCCATGGTGACGGTCGCATCCTAATGTGGTGTTTGGAACCGCCACATGTATTGCGGACGGTCCCGGTCACCACCACGATGGCAGACGGACTCCAGTCCGTCCGTCATCGTAATGAGCCCCATAGTTTGGTTTTTCAGATGAAACTATCTTAAACTTTGTAATTTCCTCTGCAAACATGTCAGTACTAATATCTTCCACCTGTTCTTCAACACCTACACTTATCAAGCTCTCACTTTCTCTACACTCCTTTTGTGAACCAAAGAAATGAAACTGTATATCATCACACACTTTTTTACATCTGATACTGAACCATGCAAAAGAGCTGTGTTCATTTCACTTAAACATAATGCAGGACTTTTTACATAGTAGAGTCTCCTTACTAACTTCCGCATTTCTGAGTGGTAAACTGCTAACTAAGCCTGGGCGTAGTTCGCGAAGTAGCGCTACGCAAAGCTACGCAAAGTGCAGTTCGCACTACGCGAGCTACGCGTAGCACTACGCGAACTGCGTAGTGCACTGTTCGCAATGATTGCACAGTGCCGGATGCTTGTCCGCACTGTGCAATCATTGAAAACGGCATCTTGCACAGTGCAAGCTGTCTTTTACTGCCGCTCGAGTAGATTTTTACTCGAGCGGCAGCTTTCTCAACGCGGACTGGTAGTTTCTCATCGCGAGCGGTCGCGAGCATACGCGACCACTCGCAATGAGAAAACTGACCTCCCCGCATTGAGAATCTCGCCGGGAGGTTTATTTTCCACGCTCGCGATCGCAACTTGATGTTGCTGATCGCGAACGAGGAAAAAGTCTCGCCGGGATGTCATTTTGCTTGCTCGCGGTCGCCAACTTGACGTTGAGGACCGCGAGCAAGCAAAAAATGACCGCTGCACTACGCTACGCGTGTTTGCACTGTGCTACGTGCAATTCGCGTTGTGCGAAGTAGCGCAAACTTCGCAAACTACGCGAGCGTAGCGTAGTGCTTTGCCCAGGGTTACTGCTAACATGCTTAAATGATGGAAAGTACTTTGACACACTTTTCTTGAAAGAGAAGCCAAAGAATAACCCTGCAATTTAGTATATTTTCTTACTTTACATGGATCTAGTCCTTGTAACATCTTAATCTTCTGTTTAAGACTTTTTTGGACAAATCCTCGTATAAAAACTCTTAATATGTCAATAGATTCCTGTTGAATACTAGAAATACTGCTACAATCCCACTGATATACCGGAGCTTGTGTACGCCTCCCTTGAACTTCTTCAACAAATACTTCTTCCACATTCCTAGGAACCATCTTTTCTTTTGGAATGGGACAACCATCTTTCATCTTATAGCATCAACCACTAGTATCAACTAGTTGAACTAATGTATTTTCTTGAAAATAGCTTTCTTCATTAAAGAAAGGCTCAGTACTAGAAGTGTGCTTCCATTCACCAGTAAAAATTTTGCAAAAGTTACTTCTATTAACCAGTCCTTTTCTTTTGCTTTTCTCCTTCATAAACTGCATTGTTTTATTCAATGTTTTCATTCTCTTCAATACCAATATAAATATTTTTTTTTCAATTCAAAACCTTTTTCTACTACACTTTCAATCTGTTGCTTTTTCTTATAAGCTGCTGATCTTCTTTTATATTTTTTACAATCTTTCAATAAATGTTGTAGTACTCTCTACTTTTATACATTCTCTTCCTAAAGTCTTTATTTTCTTTCATCCTTCTTTCAACATGGATTGTTTTCCCATAACATGATTTTCCATTAATCTGTCCTTTTTAGGTCGAGCCTCGAGTAGCGCGCAAGGCGCTGCTTAGAGCCGAAGACTTTTAGTAAGCGAGTTTGAAAAGCAGTCCCAAAAACGCTCGTGCGTCGTGGCTGGCCTTTTTGGGATGGGTACGCGCGGCAAACATGTGTTTCCAATTATCGTGCCCAGACGCGGGCGCGATAAGTGGAAACACATGTCTGCACGCGCGTACCCATCCAAAGGCCAGCCACGACGCACGAGCGTTTGGTCAGCTCTGCAGGCTGCCGCGCTCGCTCGCCCTCGCTCCCTGTCCCCCGATGCGCCCCGTAGTTTCCGGCTTCGCTCCCCTTCTGCGGCTCACCGCTCGCGGCCCCGCTCCCCTTATGGTTCACGGTCTCGATCCCCTCATAGTCACTATGGTTCCCGGCCCCGCTCCCCACATGATTTCTGTCGCTCGTTCTGTTCCGTGCCCCCTCGAGGAGCGCGAGCCGGGGCGCGCGCTAATCCGTCAGCCGCCATTGCCGCGCCTCCGCGAGGCGGCATAATTATTTACACGCTGTTCCATTGTTTCAGCAACACGTTCCTTGCCTGTCCCGTATATTTTCATATTAAGTAGACATTTGCTTTTGAAGGATGGGAATATGTTAGCATGAATTTGCGACAGATATTTATTATGTGTGAATTGTTAGGCCTCCCCGAGGGGCTGTGCGAGAGTTACCGAGCAGCGTGGGAGGTTGTCCAGCCAAGCAATATTTTAAATCAGAAGCCGAGCTTTGTTTTTTCCAGCGACTGGAGAAATGGATGTATTTCAACTGGCTTTTTTCCCCAACTAAGTAAAACGCTCATGACTGGAAGCGAAGCTTACGGGCTGGATTACAGATCGGTAAATCTACATTTGTCTGTGTCCTGTGATGGGAAAAGCTTGTGCTGCTGCTGTCCCCCTAGCTGTATCTGTTCTCGGATGGAGGGAAGCTTGTTTCGTTTCCTTCCGATTGGTTGTAGAACTTTCCTTTCTCTTTTCCACATTTTGAAAATTCATTACATTCTTCAAAAGTCTATTAACAAATTCTTTAGTTCTCCTACCAGAAGTCTTTTTCTTCAATGTCAGATTTTGAACTTCATCTAATTTCTGCTTTTCTCTTTCCTTTAAATAGTAGGTTTTTTTCTTGTGTTTTCTTTTGATCTTTTCTTTTCATACTCAATCTCTAATTTTATATTATTACAATATTTATACAAATATTCGCATCTATTTTTTATTATTTTTTTAAAGTATTTTTATTGACATTTTGTATTATGTGACATACGAAATGTGAATTAGCAAACATCACAAGTAGAAGCAATTTGCATAATGACAACGGTAACACAGCTCAGAGGTATATAACGCAATGTCCAAGAGCAGAACCAGGGACTGGTTCTAGCTATGTATCTCGCAGTCCATATACGGGTCAAATTACATTCAAATAACTGTCCATCATAGTACTGTTAGTTACAAGTGATGCCTATCTTTCCTCATACATGTTTCACTAAAGTTAGTCCGCAATAAATTGCATGTGGGGGTTTCCACCAACGATCCGGGATACAAATATAACATTCGGAATTATCAAAGTACTACTTTCCTTTATTAAGAACAAACAATATAAGAGAAAGGAAAGAAAAAAAAAAATAACTAACGCAACTCAACCAATAAAGAAATAAATAAACCTTGTGCAGAGGGGTGAAATATTCCAGCTGATATAGCAGATGCATGGGGAAAGCGCAGCGTGGCTGGGCCTCCCAGTAGGGACCAGAAAGGGGGGGAGGGGGAGGAGCTCCAGATTAATGTTGAAGCTACCATATCCAGGCTGCAGGCCTCTGTCATTTATTACCCCATAGTCAACAGCCAGTTTACTCAGCGCCCGGTGTTGTCTAAAGGTCCAGTGGGGCCCTCGCGCTGCACGCTCTCTGGGCAGGACCCCTGACCAGGATCCGAGCCCGCCACACCAGTCGCAGGGTCCTCAGGGGTGTCCCATGTTGCCATCACCTCCCTCCATTGCCCGGCTATTGGGTGTTTTCTCATGCCCTTGGACTCTTCCCAGCCGAGTGCTCTGCCTTCTGCCCCAGCCCACATGAGAGCATCTCTATTCCAGGTCTCGAACAGGGGCCCTCTAGGGGATTTCCATTCTATCGCAATTCTGCGTTTAGCCAGCCCCAGTGCGAGGTCTAACAACCTGTTCCCGACTTTACGCTTTGGGGGTCTGGGAAAAAGGCCCAGTAAGCAAGTCTGCACTGTGAGAGACAGCTCTCTACCTAGCACTTCAGTAAGTTTTCCAAGCACAGCCTCCCAAAAGGGCCGCAGGCTCGGACAATCCCAAATCATATGGGCAAAATCAGCATCCGGGTGCATGCATCTGGGGCATAGATGGACATCTCCCCCATAGGTCACATTAAGGCGGTGAGGCGTCATGTAGGCCATATGTGTGTAATTGAATTGTATATACTTTAAGCGCGTATTGCGAGAAATCTTTTTGGGATAATGCAGGACCCTGCGCCATTCCGCATCCGTTAATGCTCTGCCCCCAATTCTATCCCATTTTGCCCTTAGTCCACTTAGTGGTCCCACTGCTGCCGATTGCAGCGCAACATAGAACCATTTCACCAGGTGTCCTGCCGTCCCTAGTGTAAACAGGGCATGCAACACTGGGTGTGTCTCCGGCTCGTCTTTCCCCTTATTCCATAACTGCGCGAATACTCGTATTAAGGCCTCATAACGCAGGAACTGACCCGAAGGTAGACCACAGTCCTCTACGAGCCCCTAAAACTGGATCAGAGATTTGTCCAGGAAGCAGTCCCCGACATTCTCTAATCCTGCCTCTGTCCAGTGGGCCATTTGCTCTCACGTGAAAAGGGTCTGTGGGTCGCTATGTGGCAATCCCACGAGTGGTAGCGTAGGGGTGTACTTGGTGGTTCGCCGCTCCGGGCCCTGGCATCGCCTCCAAGTTTGGAAAGCTGTACGCTGCAACAAGGAGCAGTACGGGGTGGGAGTTGTCGGTATTAGTATTTTCACCATCACTAGGTTAGGGTGGGATTCTGGATGTGAGAGGTACGTACCGTCTTCGTTCACCCCCTCCACCCATTGCGTTAGCCACTGCAGTTGAGCAGCGAACATATAAAATTCGAAATTCGGTACCCCAAGCCCACCCTCAGACATAGGACGTTGCAACATTTGGAGAGACACCCTAGGACGCCCATCGCCCCACACCAAATCTCGTAGCAGGGCGTTCAAGGGACGAAACCAGCCACTGGGCATAAGGACCGAGAGATTGACAAAAAAGTACAACAATCGCAGGAGCATGACCATTTTAGATAAGGAGATCCGAGCCATGACAGGTAATTGCAGTGTGCACCCGAAGTGTATGCAGGAACGTAGCGAGCGCAGTGCTCTCCCCAAGTTGCCTTCCTTTAAATCATCCAGTGAGTGAAATATATGGATGCCCAAATATTTAAACGAGTTCTGTGCCCATAAAATATCAGACCTCAGTGCATCTGGCCTAAGCGTTGGGCCTGCTATCGGGAAGAGATATGTCTTTGATTTATTGACTTGGAGGCCCGAGAGGCATGCAAAATCATCAAGAATTCGTATAGCCTCAGAGATGCCTGCGACTGCATCCGACAAGTATAGTAACAAGTCGTCAGCGTAGAGGGAGACATGGTGCGTCTGCCCTCCGATAGGCAGCCTGATCCCATCACCTCCCTGACGGAATCTCTCCGCAAGAGGCTCGATTGCCAAGGCAAACAGGAGGGGAGAAAGCGGACACCCCTGTCTAGTCCCGCGAGATACCTTATACTGCCTGGAGATTGTTCTGCCCATTCTAACCCTCGCCGTAGGGGCAGCATACAGTAGCCGCACCCACTGCACCCACTCCTCTCCCAGGCCCATGCGCAGCATCACCTCATATAGATAGACCCACCCCACTGTGTCGAACGCCTTTTCTAGATCGACAGAAAGCACTGCCGCCTGGTGTTTGGCCGAGGCCTCAACATGGTAAAGAATGGAGTAGAGCCTACGGAGATTATAAGAGATGTTGCGAGAGGGGATGAATCCGTTCTGGTCAGGGTGCACCAGAGTCTTCATGTGTGGAATTAACCTACCTGCCAGCACCTTACTTAAAATCTTAAAATCCATGTTAAGCATGGAGAGGGGCCTGTAATACTTAACACCTGCCTCCATTTTTTTAGTTTTCGGGAGGGGGATCACCAGAGCTGTCTGGGTGGAGCTAGGCAATTCCCCAGATTCATATGCATCGGCGTACAACCGGACTAGTTGCGGCCCTAGGAGGTCCGTGAAGCGTTGGTAAAATTCCGCCGGGAGCCCATCTGGCCCCGGTGTTTTACCAGGTGCTAATGCATTAATGGCGGCTTTAATTTCCTGCAAATTTATTGGCTCTCCCAGCTCTTCCGGGTCCTCCTCCTCCAGCACGTGGAGGGGCAGGGGTTCCAGATATTCTCATATATGTAGCCGGGAGGCCTCAATCGGGGCCGTGTACAATTGCTCGTAGTATGTTAGGAAGGAGTCATTAATCGTGTCCGGGTCGTACACCGCTACCCCGGTTTCCAAGCTAATATGGGTGATTGGTGATCCCCCTGATGCAGGTCTAATTAATCTCGCTAATAGCCGGCCTGCCTTTCCTTCCTTCCTCTGCACTTTGTCTAAATAGTCCTTGTGGTTGTAGCATCGCAGCTGCCCCAGGGCATCGTTATATTTGGCCCGCGCAACCTGCAGTGCCAAACGTGCAGCATCAACTGTACCGTGAATATTATCTAAACTACGGATGCTCCCCTCCAGGTCTAATAGTTCCTGACGGAGCTCCCTATGGGCCCCCGCAGCCTGCCCTATGCAATGGCCCCGTACCACCACCTTAAACGCCTCCCACTCCACTTGAGAAGAGGATGCTGTGTTGGCATTAATGGGGAAGTACGTGTCTAGGAGTGTGTGCAATGATGTGCGAAAAGGGGCATCATCAAGCAGTGCCGGATTGAGTCTCCAAGTAGGGATCGGAGGCCACCGTCCCGGAGGCAGATGTGTCATTATCAACGGGCTATGATCTGACAGTGTACGCCCCAAATATTCGGTATGTTTAACAGAGCCATTAAAGGTAGGGGAGCACAAGAACGTATCAAGCCGTGTATGCACTTGGTGCACCGGCGAAAAGAAAGAGAACTCCCTATCTGTATTGTGTTGCAATCTCCAGGTGTCTTCAAGGCCCCAATGTGCGATCCATGTATGAAACCCAAGGGCTGTGCGGCGTGGCTGAGACCCTGTCAGAGGAGGGTGTGAACGGTCAGTGACAACATCCGCAACACAGTTAAAATCTCCCCCTAGTATCAAGTTGCCTCGTAAGTTATCAGCTAATACAGCGGAGAAGGAGTCCAGAAAGCCAATCTGGTCTTGGTTAGGAGCATAAATGTTGCCTAGAGTGACCTCTTGACCCGCCAGTCTCCCCGTGACCAGTGCGTACTGGCCGCCTGCATCCAACCACGACCGCTCAAGGGCAAAAGGTACCCCCTGCTTAATCCATATCAGTACCCCTCTGGCAAAAGCCGAACAGGTGGTAGCAAAGACCTGGCCTCTCCAGCGTCTTTTCAGCTTCCCGACTTCCTCACTATTCAAATGGGTTTCCTGAAGGAGTGCGATATGTATGTCTCTGCGCCTCAGGTATGAATAAATATTATGGCGCTTTGCAATAGACCCCATTCCTCTGATGTTCCACGTGAGGAACTGTATAACGCTACGAGTGTCCACCATTCATGATAAATAGCACACAGCGCCTTATAGAAGGAACTCCTCCCCCGTCACCCCCCCAGTCCCATGCCATCCCTCCCCCCTGCAAACATCAAAACATAAAAAGCAAACAAAAGGACCCATATGATGGTCAACTCCCTGACCCCAGGGCAGTCCAACAACGGTCGACCGCCCAAACATCATGTGAAACAGTTAGTACTAAATGAGACCCTAACCTAGTACGGCACTCAATGGGGGCTAACCAAAAAAACTTTAGAACAGGACGCTCCCACCAAATAGAGCGCACCAGCCCCATATAAAGTGAAGCAGCTCGGGACCCGGAACAGGCAACCGTGAGACAACACCCCTCTGAGTGGCACGGTCGTCTCGTCTTACCAAGGGCGTCAGATAATATCATCCGCAGTGTTAGGCGTCACCACCGGCATTTTCACACTGTTGCTGTGAGAGGTGTCCATTTCATTGTCCGCAGTCTCTCTCGACGTGCCGGCCTCTGCCTCCGGGGTAGGGCTCCGACCCTGCATGAGCGCCGCCACAGCCAGCAGCGCTTCGGCCCTCTCACGTTCGGTCTGCCATGAAGATTGCTTCTTTGAGGTCCCCCTGTGAGGCCGTCGTCTCGGGCGCTTCCCAAGGTCAGTGGCCTTCCGCTCGGGAGCTCCGGGGCCCCTGTCTCTTGGTGTCTCACGTTTGTAGGCCTCCAGCCAATCCCAGGCATCTTTAGGACAGTCAAAGTAGTGAGTGTTCCCCTCAAGAATTATACGCAGCCGAGCCGGGAACATCAGAGAGTATTGGAGGCCTTCCTCTCTCAATCCCTTCTTAACCTCAAGATATGAGGCTCGTTTCCTCTGCACCTCCAACGTGTAGTCCGGAAAAAGGGAGACGTTACTGTTATCCACGGTGAAGGGGCCCTCTGCTCTCGCCTTCTGCAGGAGGAGGTCTCTGTCCCGGAAGTAAAGCAATCGGGCCACCACAGGCCGCAGAGGTCTCCTGGGGGCCAGTGGTCTGGCCGGCACTCTATGAGCCCTCTCCAGCGTATAAAAGGCGGACAAGCCCTCCAGCGCCACCACTCTCCTGAGCCATTGCTCCAAGAAGGACACCATATTGTTGCTCTCCGACCCTTCCGGCAAGCCCAGAACTCTGATGTTGTTCCTTCTGTTACGCCCTTCAGCATCTTCGGCCCTACACTCTAACACGCACACTCTGTCCGTAAGGGCCCCCATCTGCTGCTCCAATGCCTTTTGCGCTGGTGCCAGTTCCGCAACATTAGACTCAGTCTCTTTAACCCTCTCCGACAACTTCTTGTATTCTTCTCGCAGTAGGCTGAGCCCCACTGCAACAGTGCTAATGTCTTGATGGAGGGTAGCCTTCGTGTCCGCAATGGCCTCCAGTATTTTGTAGAGTTGTTGTTGCACCGGGTCTTCCGGGATAGAGTGCAATTGTTCCTGGGCACTATCTTCCGGGTCCTGAAGGGCCCCCGTCTGGTGACTCCTAGGCTTGCCCATGGCGTCAGGGCCACGCAGGGCCAAGCCTGCGGCCTCCACAGGTGAAATTTAGCAATTTCAGGGCACTCTGCACGCGATCTGCCCAAATGCGATTCCGGTAGCGTCCCAACCAGGTCGTCTGGTTATGACCTAACTCCGTGCAGGTTCTGCTCCACTGGCCTCCAGGGTCTGGACAACCCCCACCAATGCTGCCCGCCTCACTAGCCACAGTGGTAGGCAAGGGAAATGCTGCTCCGGCTGACTACACCCAGTTCTACAACACTCCGGTCACAGTGTCCGACATCGACCATAGACTGGGGAAGGGGAGGGCACCACTCCGCCCATCACCGCTTCTTGGCTTGGCTCTCAGGGACCAGGCCAGCCGGCCCACCACCAGGACCACAAGGAGTATCTCAGGCTCCGGCTTGCCGACTCCGGCCAGGCCCACAAACCCAACTGCTCCTCTCCCCGGGCATTCAAGCACCACACCAGCCTCAGAAGGCAGCCCAGTCCCGTAGGGGGCGCTCTATCATTGAAGCGCGGCCAGGCAGGACACCAGTCACTCCGTAGTCATTCAGCTCTGCAATGGGGGCCCTCCTGCACTCCCATTAATAGTGTCGGGCTCACCCCAGGATCGCAGCATCCACCCCACACTCAAGGGCCGCCACCGCGCCTCTCTCTATAAGTCTGATTAATGCGTCACAGTGCGTAGAGGTGGCAGCGGTCGCCCACTCTGGGCTAGGCACTCCACGCCCCTAAGTGGCAAGTTCACAAGGGGGGAGCCCACCTGCACCTCGACAGCAGTGTTCAAACCCACCTCAGGGCCACAGTGCTCCACTCCCTGTGGTCACCGATCCTTTTGCAGCCAGGGGCTGAGTACTAGGACCTCCGGGCCAGTCCACGCACACTTGCTGTCCTAGCTGCGCTAGCTCTCACCTTGGCTCTTCTCCAGGCAGCTCTGCCCAGCTCTCCTGCGCTCCCACCACCTCGGCCGGTAGAGAGTATAGTTCAGGGCAGGGGGGGGGCACCGCAATGGCCTGCGCCACTTCAAAGCTCTTCCCACAGGGGCCCAGGTTAGACGCACCTCCCCTGATCCTGCGAGCAGGTTCCAGGCGCAGGCGCTCCGTTCCAGGCCGGGACCACGGGCTCAGATGGTCCCCTCTCAGTGCATTCAGCCAGGTACGTTGGACCCGGGGGGCAGTCCAGCACTGCAGAGAGCATTTCACCACGAAGATCCGGCCAAGTAGTCCGCCATACTCTCCGCGCTCCCGGCCAGCAGGGTCGTCAGGCAGAGTCTCCCTGCGTCACACCATCATCTTTAAAAGTGTGCCGCGAGGCCACAGCCGCAGCCCTGAGCTCGTGGATGTCTTATGCACCTTTCGCCGCCAAGCCGTACTGCACACCGCAAGGCACCGAGATAGCAGCGTTCGCCCATCTAGGACACAGCTGCACTCGTGGAGAAGCTCACGGGCATCGCAACGCTCTACATGGCCGCCATTGCATCGGCCGCCGCAGCACGCTCCACCCAGTAGATCGCCGCTGTCAGCCGGAGCCTCCAACGACCTCCAATCTCCCTTTGGACGCAGCCCTCGAAGACCCAGACCACTGAGGGATAATCAAGCACTGTTCAGGCCGCCCCGGCTGCCGGTTTTATGAGGATTAACTGCTGGCTGGTGCGGAGCTCTCGGCTCACGCGTCCGCCATAATCCTCGGCGAAGCCACGCCCTCAATATTCTCATCTATAAATAAACAAATACTTTTAATTGCATTGCAAAGCTATGTCAGACACTGCACATTTCCTTCATTTAGAAGACATCACAACCTCTGCAACAGAATGACAGAGCAGAACTAAAGGATTTCTCTACTACTACCCAAACCAATCAGGTTCACATGTATAATACATCAGACAATAGATGTAAAAGTAGACACATACGTCATTCACAACACCATAAAGTCCCTTAAACTTCATACCTAAAGTGTTGAGCTTACCCAAATATAAAGCAGCAACCCTTCACATGTCTCTGTTGTAAGTCTCACCATATCCTTTCAGGAATATGGTGAGACTTACAGCTGAGACATGTGATAGATTGCTGTTTTATATTTGGCTAGGCCCAACCCCCTAAGTAGTCGCAGAATGGTGAAGCTCCAGCACAAAAGTGAGGTTTAAGACATGTTAGGAAACGGATTAGTGATTAGGCTAGTTTGTATCAGTGTGTGGAAAGGTACACTTGAAGCACGCCGCATAAATGTAGATATCTGTTTGAAATGTGAAGTGCAGTCTCTCAAGTTTTAAAGTCTGCATGGTGTTGTGACTGAAGTATGTCTCTATTTTCACATGTATTCTGATATGTGTTATCCATCTGAAGACGCTAGATGTGTAAAACACAGGTATACATCTATTTGTATGCTTCTTTTATATATGGTGTCTTTAGCAAAAGGTACAGACACATGCATGCTTTTAGAAATATGAGGAGACTTACAGCAGAGACATGTGAAGGGTTACTGCTTTGTTTTATGCTATGCTCAATACCTGAGTAGTAGTAGAATGGTGAAGCAGCAGCAGCAGAAAAGTGATGTTTAAGATATGTTGGGTGAGAAATTAGTGATTATAGTACTTTGTAAGAGTCTGTGGAAACGTTCACTTGAAGTATGCCACATAAATCTAGGTGTCTGTTTGAAATGTTAAGTGCAGTCTGTCAAGTTTTAAAGCCTTTATGGTCTTGTGACTGAGGTATGTCTCTACTTGTACATGTATTCTGATGCGTGTTATGCATCTGAAGTTGATAGATGTTTAAAACACAGGTATACATCTGTTTGTATATTTTTTTATATATGATGCTGCTAGCAAAAGGTACAGACATATGTATACATGCTTTCAGGAATATGGTGAGACTTACAGCTGAGACATGTGATGGGTTGCTGCTTTATATTTGGCTAGGCCCAACATCCTGAGCTACAGACATCTTCTCATTAGTTCCAGACATTCCTTCACGATGCTTACAGTATGGATTGTAGGGCACAGCTATGTTTTCTAGTGCAAAAGGTATGCTGAACACAGAGGTATTGACAAAGACCTAGCTTTGCAAAATGTGGATATTAAATGGATTGCACAGAGAGGATTAAAGTGGAACCAATTGATGCCTTTGGTTAAAACCTTTTTGCATCTCCAACCCCCTGACCTCATGATTGTTCACTGTGATGGCAATGACCTAGGCACATTGACTGGAGTAGGACTGGAAATGCTCATGAAGGATACCTTTGCACAATTGATGTTGCTTTTGCCTCAAACTGTCTTTGTATACTCTAATATATGCCACAGACAGAAATGGAAGTGGTCAAATCAATTCTGTCCACAGATTGAGAAAGCTAGAAAGAATGTCAATAAAGCTGTTTCTGCTTACCTCAGAGACCATAGGATGGGCTCCATCTATAACAACAATCTACGTTTTGATATGGATGACATCTACAGAAGTGATGGAGTTCACTTCACAGATGAAGGAAACAGAGTCTTTCTCAACAACCTAAAACTGTGCATCCGCACTTACATGTAGCTACAACAAACTCATAATGAAAACAAGGGCTCTTTTTAGAGCCCCCCTATAACACAATAGTGAATGAATTTTTTTTTTACACATACATACTCTTTTTTTGATTTTTTGAGGATACGCGCACCTGTCGCAAATCTGCAAAAGCATGAATTCAATGTACTACAACACAATACACTTTTCAGGTTGAACTTTTCATTGTTAATTTTATATATTTTTACTATATCAAATTCAATCTTATTATTAACTTCAATCACACTACCTCTATAAAGTAAGTTCACAAATGCAACACTACCTTCTAAATTATATACTACTAAATTATTTATTTGAGATGGATCCGCGAATCCAACACGAAGTTACACGGGGGGAGCACTGAGAGCCGAGATGGGGTCGCAACTCCAAAATCAAAAGAAAAAACCGCCCCACTTCCATTATTCTTTATCCGCCCCGGGGACCCCATCCCCCAGGGCATGCTATCACATTGGGGACCGCGGGGGAGCCCCAATGCCCCCGCTGTCCCAGCCGGCTACCCACCTCCTGCAGGAGCCGGCATTGCTTTTGGGCAAGGGGAGCTGCTATCATGCAGCTCCCCTTGTCCAAAAGCAAATCTGCTTCGCTTCATGGAAGCAAGAGCAGTTTATCTGCACTCGCTTCCATGAAACGAAGCAACAGTTTGCAATGACAGGGCGGGAGCACTGCTCCCGCCCTGCCATTGCAAACTACATGGCCCTGGGGTGGGCACCCCGGGACATTGCTGGAGCCGGCCCTGGGGGTGGCGGTCCCCAGGGCCATGGAAGGCTCCAGGGGTCGGCCGCGCGGCCCCCCCCTCAATGTATACATAGCCCCGGGGAGGTGACGGTCCCCGGGGCTATTTGAAGCACTGAATGGGCTGCGAGTGAAGTGCATTCTGGATATTGTGGTTGTAAACTTGTTTCCATCATGGCAGAAGATGAGATAGAACACAGGTTGAAGCTAGCTGAAGGGCTATTCAGTGAATCCAGTACGAGTAGAGGAGAGGCATCAGCGTCAACATCAAAGACCAGTACTGATGTGACATCATTTCAATCTATCACCACCAAATTGGAAAGACTCACTAAAACGGAAATTTCGAAATGGTGGGAGGTACAATCATTGAAAAAATACCTGGAAGTAGGTAGGGTGCCAAGGGGACTTAGAATAATGATCACCCCTACCTACGAAAATCCCATCCGGACCTTATAAAAGAATGAGCAGAACTGAATGCAGAAAGCTCGCATAGGATGATCACCTTACTCGTGAAATATGCTGCAATTGACAGAGAGAACATTATGCAGAATATTAAAGAACTCACAGAACAGTTACATGGATTAGAGGATAAAGACAAAGGGGCCGATTCCGATCTCGGTCGGAGGCGCACCCAATACCATTCGGTCGGGAAAAAAGCCATGCGAAAGCCTGTTTCCCGACCGAACCGTACTGCTGAGTCCGGCCGAGCGAGTACGATGCGAGTCGCCGACCGACTCGTCCGGGCGACCCGACCGCTCCGACCGACTCGTACCCGGATCGTACCGCTCCGACCGACTCGCTCGGACCCGATTCGCACCGCGCAATGGAGACGTTTTCCGGCCGGGTAAGTACGATGCGCACCTCGACCGCTCCGACCGACTCGCGCCGTCCGACTCGAACTCGCTGTCGGAGCCGTACTTTGGGGGTCCGTGTCGGACCCCTGTCCGCGTGCCCGCGCGAGGCGCACACAGGGGGACCCATGGGTCCCCCTACCTGTGCGTGCACGCCGCGAGCGCTCGCGGCGTACTCGCTGTAGGGGCGCCCTTGTCCGCCTCGCACCCATTGAGGCAATGGGAGCCCGCGTACGCGTTGTACGACCGGCTCCCATTGAGTTCAATGGGAGTCCGACCGACTCGTGTCCGGTGGCATACGAATGCATCGGACTCGTTCGGTCGGACTGCACGGGTCCGATTCGGTCGGAAATCTCTCCGGGTCCGGCTCGGTCGGAGAAATTTCCGGCCCGAATCGGAATCGGCCCCTAAGTATCCAAATTTGAAAAGGAGATGAGAGCAAGAATGAAAAACCATGAAAAAATCATTACGGAAAGGAAAGCACACAAATTTCAACGGGACCGTAATGATTATGAACAAGGTAGAATCTATACGTTTTCGAGAAAATTCGATACCATCAGGCGAGAGAGACTGGAACCCAGTAATCGAGCACGGCAGGATAACACCCTAAGTGATCTGAGTTCTGACACGGAGTCGGAATCCGATCGAGACTCCCTCGCGGACAAAAGCGGGCCCACAACATCAATTTACGATGAATTTCGTTTTTTACGCTTGGGCAGACTAACAAATCACAAACCTCAAACTCAGAGAGGAAGAAAAAGAGGAAGAGGAGGCAGAGACGGGGAGGCCAAGGAAAAAGACAACAGAAACACATTGGGAGTACTAACGAGGAGCCACACCAAGAAATAGTGGACTCCAATATGGTAATAACCTATCCAATGAGACTTTGACCATTGAGGACAAACAGATACTAGAACTGGGTTTATCATATTGTTTACATACACCATTATGTGCAAAGTCATATTGACCTTTATATGTTTACGAGAAAATGTAAATTAAGAAATTGTTTTAAGGGTAAACACATACCAGGTACAGGGATGACATTACCTTCTGGTAAAAATGTACTGACAGTCGCAGATGCAGATCTTTTGAATGATTTGATTGACCTAGAACAAGAAAGTAGAGATGAACAGGCAGGTTCTAATGAAACCATCGTATCACTTGACTGCTACAGCAGTGTAAGAAGTGTTACCCCCTTTAGGTCTAAATCCCATTTCTATCCTCCTATGCCCCATGATAATTTAGATATCTTCAACGAGAGTGTAACTAATGATTTAAAAAAACTCAGACAACAAAAAAATCGAGGAATAAGAACAAACACTGATTTCAGACGAAAACTTGACAATGTATTGGATAAATGGTCCAAGAATGACAAATGCGTGTTGCGTGCCTCAGACAAAGGAGGCAACATAGTGATTTAGCTGAGGGAAATGTATTTACAAGAGGCTTACAGCCAATTGAATGATACGCAATGTTATTGTAAGCTTACGAAAAGAGAATATGAGGAGTTGAAAGAGAGGTTTTATAAAGATCTGAAAGGATGGCAAGAGAACAATTTGATAAGTAAAGAAGAATTTGATTTCCTACATATCAAACATCCACGGTTGCCAATTTTGTACCTTCTACCAAAGGTGCACAAAAACAGTGCCTGCCCTCCTGGCAGACCAATTATATCAGCAATCGGGAGTTTTCTTGAAAACATATCAAAATACGTAGATTATTTCCTACAATCCTATGTAGGTGCTCTACCCTCATACATTCAAGACAGTACAGACTTTTTGAGACACATCTTTGATATACAGTGGGGATCAGATTTTCAGATGGTATGTCTGGATGTAAATTCATTGTACACCAGCATACGCCATAAAGATGGAACAAATGCCATACGCTATTCCTTGAAAACAAGACCCATTCAACATCTGAAACACAATGAGATGCTTGTTGGTATGATTGAGTGGTGCTTAAATAGCAACGTGTTTCTATTTAATAATGAGACTTTCCGACAGTTGCAGGGGACTGCGATGGGCACCTGCTTCGCCCCCAGCTATGCAAATTTACACATGGGCTGGTGGGAGGAGCAGGTGTTCCGCAATACAGAGATAAAAGACTGGTAATTGAATATTGTCATCTGGCTGAGGTACATTGATGACCTCTTCATACTATGGAAGGGGGACATAACATCAGTTGAGGAATTTGTTAAACAAATCAATGTGAATGACCTAAACCTTTCTTTTACCTGTCGAATTAGTAACAAATGCATTGAATTTCTTGATATACGGCTAGAAGTTATTGGGGACAGAATCACAACCAGAGTATATAGAAAAGCAACCTCAGGTAACTCAACCTTACACGCCACTAGCTCACATCCTGGCGCTCTTAAAAGGAGCATACCATACGGAGAACTATTGAGAGCTAAAAGAAACTGCAGTACACAAGAGGCATTCTCAGTAACCGAGAATGATATGACAAAGAGATTAAGAGCAAGGGGATACGATGAGGTGACCCTCAGACAAGCTAGAGATAAGGTCAGCACCAAATCGAGGATAGACTTGCTATTCAACTCGCAGTCTATTCCAAAGACACACAGAAAAGAGAGGTCAACAGCAGATGTAGCCAGTAAATTGACTGAGGAATGCAGGTTCATCACGACATTCAGCACGGCACATAATCAAATAAGAAAAATCTTGCACAAACATTGGCATTTAATAAAACAAGATCCCACAATAGAGATGGAAATGGAAGATAGACCAGCCATAACATATAGGAGAACAAGGTCTGTCAAAGACAGTATAGTTAAAAACCAGATTCCGGAAAGAGCCACTTGGCTCAAACCGGTCAAAGGTTTCAAAAAATGCAGCAAGTGCAAGGCGTGTACACAGGGTATGAATGCCACAACAGTGAATACAGATTTAGGGGAAAGAATAACCATAAACAAATCTTTGAATTGCAAATCTGAATTCGTAGTATACGCATTAATTTGCCCTTGTGACAAAAAGTATGTAGGTACCACCATACTGCAAATGCACAAGAGAATATTGCAACATCTTCGGGCGATCAAGAATGTAGATGAATCCTATCCTGTGGCAAGGCATTTCAAACAGCATCATGATTGTAATCCGAACCTTTTGCGATACATAGTGATTGATCAAATAGAGAAGTCACAAAGAGGGGGTGACAGAGAGAGAGCACCAGTGGCGGCTGGTGACATTTGAAAGTGGTGGGGCGTAAAAGGTCTGGGTGAGTGGCTGGTGGTGAGCGAGTGTATGGAGCAAGCCCGACTGCCATAAGGAAGGTTCGGAGGGTTCTCTACCAGAGAAAATTTAGAAAAAAGTGTGGGCAAATGGTGGATTTATAAGCAAATCTGAGATAATAAAGCAACTTTGAATGACATCAATAAAGAGATTTCGTATGATAATGAAATGTGGTTTGATGACTATTGGGGCTGCATATCCATTACATGATAGTGCCGTGAAGAACACTTCTGACTAATACTCTGAGCACATGATAACTCCGTGAAGGACACACCAGCACTTGTCCTTGGAAAGGAGTGAAATGTCTCCTCAGCAGTAGCCCAAGGGGTAATGTCTGCAACACACATTGATTTATGAGTATATGGGCGCCATAAAGAAGAAGAATATGGAAACAGGAGCAGTTAAGCAAACACTCCCTGAGAAGAAGTTTTCATCTCAGCAAAAGGCGCAGGAGTGTTACTCAAAATGTGCTCTGAGGAATACTCCTCCTTTCTTTCAAAGCCCTCCGCCCCCTTTACCTGCTACAGACACAATCACCTTTGTAACACGGCTATCAGTGACACACAGAGAAAGACAGATCACAAGCAGGTCAACAGTGGCATAAAACGAAACTTTTAAACACTCTGAAATGCAAGATTCTTTTAGTAAAAAAAACATAACTTAATAGGCATAAAATGTGCTGGATTTTAGTTTCTTTCAAAAATAACAATAATGCACTATATGAAAAAGGTGGTTCGGACGGTTCAGCTACGCAGATAAAAAGCTTGCTGTTCTGTTTAAAAGAAGCTTGCCACTGGCAACAGACTTCCACGGGCACCGAGAGCTATTTACAGGATAGGAAATGACTTCAGCAGTAAAATCCACTATACATATTCAGGCGAATCCACCGCTTCGTATTCCAGCTGGGTCTGTACTTAAAATTAAAGTCTCTGCCAATCATGGTAAATAACGTTACATTATTTTACAACAGTCCAAAAGCCAGCCTGCGATTCCAAGCTGGGACACATGCATGAACACTCAGGGTTAATGGTTAAAAATCTTACATTTTAGCCGCAATGAAGGAAGGAATGCATTTAAGTCGACCATTTGGCACACTAATCGGGCCTCAGACCGAAAACCTCTCCGCATATGAACACGTCCCTTCCCCGTAGGCCCTAGAACCAAACCTAACTCTGCCCGTGCACCTCGCACTCGGGCCCCGCCAAAAAGAGACCCCTTAAGTGGCGTACCTAATGAGACATCGCACCCAGAGGGAGGTGCGCGCTGCACCAAACTTTATTTAGTTGTAAATTAATGCCAAATAATTAATGAAACATTTTTGACTCACCAGTGGACGCAGCTCAGTGGACTGAGCCGTGGCTGCTGAGGTGCGTGTGCTGCGCGGCACCCAGTGCCTCAGGACTGCGCCGGAGAGCGGAAGAGGCCTGGCAAACGTGCGTGGCTCTCAGCCAATCCAGGCGCTGCTCCAGCAGCGCCAGGATTGGCTTGAGCAGGGATACTCCCCGCTCATTAGGAGACCGGGGGCTGCGGCATGAAGCAACCCTCGCTCTCCTAATGTGCAGGCTAGTGCGCATGTTCGGGCTGGTCGGAAAAATTACCAGCCCAAAACCAAACATGTGCACTCTGTCTTGCTGCTGCGCTAGACCACCATTGCTAAGACAACATGCATTGCAAGCAAGCCTTGCTTGCAATGCATGAACTTGTCAGTCAAACCCTGCTGCCCCACCCCCTTCACAGCGTCCTGTTTGCTGCTGACTCTTAGTGGGTCAATGCCCAAGCGCCCTAATGGACACACCGCCACTGGAGAGCACTAAGGAAGTTGGAGTGCAGATATATTCTCAGATTAAATGCAAGGGAACCGGTTGGTCTTAATGTTGATGAAAAGATGTATACCTACCTGTAAGGACAAAAATAACGAAACCTGTTTCTATAGTTATTTTAATGTGTTCTTTTAAACTTTAGCAGTTACAAGGGGAGAGTGAGATAAAATGTACATAGGGGAGTATGAGCTAATATCTGTTTAGACTTACACATATCTTTGTATTTTCTATCTTTCAGGCCCTGGTCAGAAGTCACTGTCTCATTTGAATGTGGATTTCCAGTTAAATGAGTGCGAAGCAAAAGAGCTGAGATATCTTTTCTTTTCCTTCATATTTTCTTATGAATTTCGATATGATTAATTTTTTCCTTTCCTGATGTAGTCATGGCATTGAGTTGAATATAATGTGCACAGTTTGATTTTGGGCTATAAACACATCTGGCATAATATGTTCATATTTAAAATAGGGGCAGAATTCAACTGCAACTGAATATTAATACACCCAATGGGGTAAGATATTTTTTATTAGCTTTGGACATTAGCGAGATGGTAATAGCCAACGTTGCATAAAATACAGCCAAAGACTCAATAAGGGTTTGGAAAGACTGCCCAATGGGGCACGAGATGTATACTGAATTTAAGGTCGCCAATTGTAATTGAATGTGATGCCCAATGGGGCATGAGATTTGATAGTAGGTAGTGGCGGTCAAAGAAATTGCTGTAAAAAAAACACAGAATTTAAGGTTACTATTTAAAATTGAATGAAGGGACAATACCGAATTTAAGGTTTCATTTTTATTTTTATTTTTCTAATTGAATGTGATATAACATATTGTTTGGATTTTTTATTTAAATGTATATTTTTCGCATTCAGTGTGACCAGTCTTTGATACTTCTTCTGACCTTATATTAGATGTTATAAGATGGCCGCCATTGTAGGCATAACAGTCAATGCAATGCGCACACATTCCTTTCTCTATGTCTAGTTATTTCTGTTCAAAAGATGCCCGGTAACTGTGAGCTAGCGTCGTGGCAAAGGCTTCGCACCGAAACGCGTAGACGCTCTTTTACCGATTGTTAACATGATGAAATAAACTACATCCTGATTCAAGCAAGCCCTGTGTAGTGCTGTTCTTTCCTGGTGGATATTTTGGGTCGGAAACTTTCTGCAATATATATATATATATATATTCACTGAAAAAACCATAGGTTTCAGGGACGTTATAGTTACAAATTAGCATTTAAAAAACCTTTGAAATTCACTGAAAAAACCATAGGTTTTAGGGACAGTTATAGTTAGTTGGACATTGCACTCGTACAAAACCCGTGAAATTCCCCCGTTATAGTTAGTCCAGCTAACTATAACTCGTGCCCCCGCAATGCACTGCTGATGACGTCACATATTACATCACTCATGACATGGTCAGTGACATCACTGATGACATCACTGATGACATCTCAAATGACATCACTGATGACATCACTGATGACATCATCCAGTGACTGTGTGTTTCTGTAAAGTTTAAATATTTTTAATATATATAGGAAAAAGACGTATTGAAGAATGAGTGGGTGTGTAAGTGTCTGTATGGATGATTTAGTAGGTGCGTGACTGACTCTATAAGTGAGTGATTTAACGTATCTTACTGAATACATGGGTTAGTGACTAAACTGGGTGAATGTCTGTATCCGTCTGTCTGTTGCTGTGTAAGTGGCTGCATGTGTTTGTGAATAGCTACATGAGTGTCTATATGAGTTATTGAATGCTTGTCTGAGTATCTGTATGGGTGCCTGAGTGTTTGTGTGGGAGGGGTGTGTGCAACTCTGTGCATAGATGTGTGAGTGGGTGATTCACTGGGTGGATGGTTTCAAGAGTGCAACTGTGATAGACTGTATGGGTGGGTAAGTGTGTGTAAGAGTGTGTTAGTGAGTGAATGTATGTCCCAGTGGTACATGTGTGAGTAACTACATATGTGAAAGGCAGTATATATGTGTGTTGGAGTATATAAATAGCTATAAGCGAGAGTGAGTGATTGTGATAGTGGCTGTATGGATGAGTGTGTGCTTGTATCAGTGATTGTATAAGAGCGTAAGAATGTGCTACTATTTGTATGAGTAAGTGAGCTGGTGTGTGTATAACTGTATAGGTGAGTAAATGGTAGTGTGTTTAATTATTTGCATGACTGACTAGGTGTGTGAGTACCTCTATGGATGAGTGGCGGTGTTTGAGTGTCTATATAGGAGTATGAGTGCATATGATAGTCCTGTACTGAGTGACCGTAAGTATGAGTGACTGTACGGGTGAGTGAGTGGATGTGTGCGTAGACCTAAGAATCAGTGAGTGGGTATGTAGTTATTGGTGTTGGAGTGTCTATGGTTTTGCGAATGGCAGTCTGTAATTTAGAGTGGGTGTATCAAAGGTTATATTAGAGTGTGAGGAGGTGCATCAGATTATCACGTGGATGATGTCATCAGTGATGTCATTTGAGATGTCATCAGTGATGTCATCAGTGATGTCACTGACCATGTCATGAGTGATGTAATATGTGACGTCATCAGCAGTGCATTGCGGGGGCGCGAGTTATAGTTAGCTGGACTAACTATAACGGGGGAATTTCACGGGTTTCGTACGAGTGCAATGTCCCACTAGCTATAACTGTCCCTAAAACCTATGGTTTTTTCAGTGAATTTCAAAGGTTTTTTAAATGCTAATTTGTAACTATAACGTCCCTGAAACCTATGGTTTTTTCAGTGAATTTCAAAGGTTTTTTAAATGCTAATTTGTAACTATAACATGTCTGGAACCTACAGTTTTTTCAGTGAATTTCAAAGGTTTTGTAAATGACAATTTTTAAATGTATTAATTGTTATATAAATTTTTTCATACTGATTTCCAAATTTTTTAGAAACAATTTTTTTTTACATATTTTATTTTTAAATTACATTGTAATTACATTATACATTACATTACAAAAAATACTTTCTCAGAATGAATTACTTTAGTTTAATTACTTTGCACATAGGCAATAGACTTTTAAGTACAGTAGTTACAGTTGTTGCAATGGGCAACACATTTTCAAACACAATGCAACATTCAGCTCAATGTGAATTTCTAGTTAAATGCAATTAGTTACTTTATGGATTACTTTTCTAACCACATTACTGGATCCTAGATTCAGTCCTGGGACATCTCCTGTAAACAGTTGAGTAAAAGCGTTTTGGTTACAGTCGTGATTTTTAAGGAATATTATTGTACTTTAAAAGTTCACACTTAGAAACTTTTTCTCATAGAATCACCAATGTTATCCTATGGAAGGAAATTCACTTAGAAGTTAAAAACTGTTATCGTTACTTTTTCTTACTCAGTGTTGGATCCTGGATCCAGCACTGGTGCATCTCCTGTAAACAGTTGAAAGAATGCGTTTAAGTCATACAGGCGATTTTTTAGGAATATTTGTAGTTTGTGAAAATCGACACTTTGAAACTTTTCTGCTGAAAACCAGACAATGGATTCCTATGGAAGAAAATTCAAGTTACTGGTAAGTACGGTTAAAATTACTTTTGAGGATCAGTACTGGGCTGAAAGATGCAGCACTGAGGTCTCTCCTGATAACAGGTGAGTAAATCAGAATTCGTATTTCGGCTGATTTTAGAGGACTATTTTAAAGTTCCAAAACTCCACACTTAGAAGAATTTCCAAGTGAAACCAGTCAATGTTAGCCTATGGAAGGAAATTCAAGTTACTGGTAAGTACGGTTAAAATTACTTTTCAGGACCAGTACTGGGCTGAAAGATGCAGCACTGAGGTCTCTCCTGATAACAGGTGAGTAAATCAGAATTCGGATTTCGGCTGATTTTAGAGGACTATTTGTATGTTTCAAAAATCAACACTTAGAAACTTTTTCAGCAAAAAGCAGGCAATGATATCCTATGGAAGGAAATTCAAGTTACTGGTAAGTACGGTTAAAATTACTTTTGAGGATCAGTACTGGGCTAAAAGATGCAGCACTGGGTTCTCTCCTGATAACAGGTGAGTAAATCGGAATTCGTATTTCGGCTGATTTTAGAGGAATATTTTAAAGTTCCAAAACTCCACACTTAGAAGAATTTCCAAGTGAAACCAGTCAATGTTAGCCTATGAAGAAAATTCAAGTTACCGGTAAGTACGGTTAAAATTACTTTTGAGGATCAGTACTGGGCTGAAAGATGCAGCACTGAGGTCTCTCCTGATAACAGGTGAGTAAATCGGAATTCGTATTTCGGCTGATTTTAGAGGAATATTTTAAAGTTCCAAAACTCCACACTTAGAAGAATTTCCAAGTGAAACCAGTCAATGTTAGCCTATGAAGGAAATTCAAGTTACCGGTAAGTACGGTTAAAATTACTTTTCAGGACCAGTACTGGGCTGAAAGATGCAGCACTGAGGTCTCTCCTGATAACAGGTGAGTAAATCAGAATTCGGATTTCGGCTGATTTTAGAGGAATATTTGTATGTTTCAAAAATCAACACTTAGAAACTTTTTCAGCAAAAAGCAGGCAATGATATCCTATGGAAGGAAATTCAAGTTACTGGTAAGTACAGTTAAAATTACTTTTGAGGATCAGTACTGGGCTGAAAGATGCAGCACTGAGGTCTCTCCTGATAACAGGTGAGTAAATTGGAATTCGTAGTTCGGCTGATTTTAGAGGAATATTTTAAAGTTCCAAAACTCCACACTTAGAAGAATTTCCAAGTGAAACCAGTCAATGTTAGCCTATGAAGGAAATTCAAGTTACCGGTAAGTACGGTTAAAATTACTTTTGAGGATCAGTACTGGGCTGAAAGATGCAGCACTGAGGTCTCTCCTGATAACAGGTGAGTAAATCGGAATTCGTATTTCGGCTGATTTTAGAGGAATATTTTAAAGTTCCAAAACTCCACACTTAGAAGAATTTCCAAGTGAAACCAGTCAATGATATCCTATGGAAGGAAATTCAAGTTACTGGTAAGTACGGTTAAAATTACTTTTCAGGACCAGTACTGGGCTGAAAGATGCAGCACTGAGGTCTCTCCTGATAACAGGAGTAAATCGTAATTCGTATTTCGGCTGATTTTAGAGGAATATTTTAAAGTTCCAAAACTCCACACTTAGAAGAATTTCCAAGTGAAACCAGTCAATGTTAGCCTATGAAGGAAATTCAAGTTACCGGTAAGTACGGTTAAAATTACTTTTGAGGATCAGTACTGGGCTGAAAGATGCAGCACTGAGGTCTCTCCTGATAACAGGTGAATAAATCGGAATTCGTATTTCGGCTGATTTTAGAGGAATATTTGCACAATGGTGAAGGGAGGGGCGGGGCCTGAGGTGGCATCTGTGCAAACGCGCCCCGTGGCGCGTTTTAAGTTGGGGGATTAAGTCCCCTTGAATCATGAGGGTCCCTACGGGCCAACTAGCCCACCAGGAACCTCCAGTATGCGCCAGGGGGCTGCGTTGCAGAGACATGTACAGAGGCCACACCCCTTTTACACCTCTCTGCAACGCAGCTCTGTGGCGCTTTCTGGACGTACCTGTTGGGCTAGTTGGCCCCAGAGACCCTCAGGATTGAAGAGGATTTAATTCCCCATCTTAAAACGCGCCACGGGGCCTGTTTGCACACATGTCACCTGAAGCCCCGCCCCTCCCTTCACCACTGTACAAACGCGCCCCGTGGCGCGTTTTAAGTCGGGGGATTAACTCCCCTTGAATCCTGAGGGTCCCTGGAGTCCAACTAGCCCACCATGTTCCTCCAAAAGCGCCACAGAGCTGCGTTGCAGAGAGGTGTAAAAAGGGGCGTGGCCTCTCTACACCTCTCTGCAAGGCAGCCCCTGGCGCATACTGGAGGTTCCTGGTAGGCTAGTTGGCCCCAGGGACCCCCAGTATTCAAGGGGATCGTTCCCCCTCTGCAAACGCGCCAGGGCGCGTTTGCAGAGTGGTGAAGGAAGGGGGCGGGGCCTGCGGGCCCGATCGTTTTTTTGTTGTTGTTTTTTCCCCCTGAAGGGGGAGCCGTGTGGCCCCCCTTCCTTTTCCTATTTTTAGGCCCCGGGGACCCCATCCCCCGGGGCCTGGCCTCTCGTTGGGGACTGTGGGGGGTCCCCAAACCCCCACAGTCCCGCCGGCTCCCCGTGTCCTACGGGAGCCGGCATTGCTTACACATGGGGAGCAGCTAACATGCTGCTCCCCATGTGAAAAGCAATGGATATTGGAAGAGAGAGCAGGTTTCCTGCTCTCTCTTCCAATATCCAAAGCAGTTTGCAATGACAGGACGGGAGCCGCGAGGCTCCCGTCCTGTCATTGCAAACAGCAGTGTCCCGGGGGTAGGCACCCCGGGACACTGCAGGAGCCGGCCCTGGGGGTGGCGGTCCCCAGGGCCATCAAGGGCTCCAGGAGGGGGCCGCGCGGCCCCCCTCCCTACATCGAGAAGCCCCGGGGAGGTGGTGGTCCCCGGGGCTTGGGGGTCCAAAACGGACCCCCATTTTCATTTTTCTTAGTGCCCCGGGGAGGTGGTGGTCCCCGGGGCATGTGGGGGGGCTGGAGCCCCCCACACAGGTTTTTAAATATAAAAAAGAAGCCCCGGGAGGTGGTGGTCCCCGGGGCTGCGGGAGGGCTCAGAGCCCTCCCGCACCATTATCCATAAAGCCCCGGGGGTGGTGGTCCCCGGGGCTTGGGGGCCCTTAGAGGCCCCCCACACATAAAATTAACCCCCCCAGCATGCCCCTGGGACTTGGCCCACCCGGGGGCCAATTAACATCGAAGCGCGGGAGACCGCGCTTCGATTTTTTTCGGCAGGGTTCGCGCTCCCTGAGCGCATCCTGCCGATTTTTTTTTTGTTAAATTTTTTTTTGCCCAGGGGGTCCTTGTGGGACCCCTGAGCAGACCTAGGGGGTCAGGGTGTTTCTACCCTGCCCCCTTTGTGCGCTTTGCGCACTTGTTTCTGTCCCTCGGTTCTACCGAGGGACAAAATAACTGCCAACACTTCCTGATTTGGAGTGTTGACAGCCAATTAACATAAAGCTCGTGCTCGGGAGGATCCGCGGCCCTAGATATACCTATCTTTTTTCTTTTGATTTTCTCAGCAACTACTGAACGGATTTACACCATTTAACAAAAAGGGTTCTTTCTGAACCAAGAACTACCTCTTTGCCAAATTTGGTGTAATTCCGTTCAGCAGTTCGGGCTGTAGCCGTGTCTAAAGTTTCCTATGGAAAATTGCATGGGGAAAACGCGTTTTGGGACCCCCCTTTTTCTCGGCCCCCGCTTGACGAATCCCCCGAGACTTTCAGGGTAGGAGCGGACCGGAGCGGGCCACAAAGTTTGAAAATTTTGCGAAGATACTTCAACCGGCAAGAGAGTTATTTTAAATAGAATGTCAGCGGATTTCCTATGGATAATAGGTTGTAACTATAACTATCTACTGGCGACCGCCAGTAGATAATATATATATATATATATATATATATATATATATATATATATATATATATATATATATATAGTAGCTTTTTCCATTAAGGGCTAATATAAGTGATCAGCTGGCTATAGGATAACATTGGCTGGCACCCAAGAAACTTTGAGGTCTCAAGCTCCTTTATGGTACTATCGAAATATGCCATATTTGCTATCAAACAACTTGCCTCATCACCCCTGACATGATTTTCATGTCAGTTGATGTGGCATGCACCTAGGTGGCTACCTTAGAGGTTACCCCCTTGGTTGCCCCAGCCATTCCTGTGGTCTGGCTGGCACCTCGTAGCTGCTGTTGCCAGGACAGGAATCTGACAACCTTCCAAGAGGTGTGAACTCTCTCAGGAGTCAGAAACAATGACCTGGACGGGAAGGAGGTGACACCTCCCTCTCTGAAAGGATGGCTAGTGAAGTGGCACAACAAGGCGGTGAGCACATTTGCACCTGGGCAGGTGGGAAAATTACGTAGTCAGGAGGTGTACTCTGACAGAAGGCTAGCCACACCCCTAGGGTGGGCTACCTGGGCTGTACAGATAAGGAATGTTTCTGCCAATTTTAAAAGTTGGATAATAGAGGGTTCTGGGAAGAAAAGGTGACCACCTCGGATCTGGTAGTCTCAGGGGCAGATTAGCCGCTGCGACTAGTACCCCATTGACCACTTGCACCCACAGCACTAACACCCACAAATCTAGTAGTTAAGGGGCACCAGAACCTCAGTTCTGATACAAATTGCAACAGTGGAAACAGAAGAGACCCAGTCTGCGACAACAGGACCTGCAAAAAACAAAGGCATGATACCCTGCACCTGTGGGATCCTTCCTGATATTGCATGACTGTGACATGTCCTGGACCAAAGACTGGTTCCACAAGAAAGAGGGAACCCTATAAGAGCCAAAGGCATCTCTAGACTCCCTTGGACAAGTGGCACTAGTTGACCTGCAGTCTGCAGGTAAACACAACATACCGGAACCAAAGAATCACTGGCCATCGGGTCCTTGGAGGGATTGCCCAAAAGTAGATGGTCTAGTGCATTATGGGAAATGTAGTCCTGACCATTAGCAAGTTTCAGGTGCTACCATTTTCCCCTGGACCTCCGGAGATCGAAATAACATCTTGCTGACCTTGCCACTGCCAAGGCTTGTTGTTGGCCAGGCCAACAACCACCACCTTTACTTGTTGCTGCAACCAGAGAGAACTCTGTAGCACCTTCAACTTACCATATCAGTGGCCCCATTGTCAAATTTTTGCAACTGTTTCCCCACCAGCACCATCTAGCCAGGAGTCTCCAACGGGTAGTTCGGGAGCTACTGGTAGCTCGCCAGTACCCTGGAAGTAGCTCCCTGAAGTGCAGTCCATCTGAGTACTTAATTCAAAGGTTCTACTCTAGCCATGTAAAAGAAGGTGACTTTGCAAGAACAAAACAGGTTTTCTTTGAATGTGTTAACCCAAAATGCACACTACTTATTTGATAGAAAACTATGTATTCTGAATAACTGATATGCTGAGGTTTGTAAACAAAAAGATTGAAAATCCAAAACAATATTTAACCTTCCATTTGAAAGATAGTTTATACTAAGTTGTGTAGATTTATACCTTTTAGCATTTCCTTTGTGCCAGTGTGCACTTACGTCTGTGGCTGTTATGTATTAGTCATGTGACGGCATTTTATTATGATAAAGCTTCTCCTGACACTGCTGCTAGCAACCCCATTGTATGCGTCGGATGGGTGGTGTTCACCTACAGTATTGAATTCTGAATATCGTTTTGCCAAAATATTATGTGCAGTATGTACACTATTACAATATAAAGTATATAAAGGTAAATATAGTTTTATTTATATATTTTCATTCTTAATTCCACATCTATTTATCTTGAAGATATATATGAGGTATATAGATGTAGAGTTTAGAATTCTAAATCTATATGCGTACCTTTATATCTACAGATATTGTATTAGTCAATATTCTGGATATTTCGGTAACACTCAATATTGTGACATACATCTGGGTGGCCACTACTTGTAATTCTGCATAGTGTGGACACTTTTGTGATTGTCTCTGATGTGGTCATTGCTGTAACAATTGTCAAAGTCATTAGTAGGTCTGGACTATTTTCATCAATCAGAAGTAGCTCTCATTATACGAAAGGTTGAAGACACCTGTATCAGCTTCTCCTCGGCTCTCCCTTCAGCACCTAGGACGGCTAGGAAAACTCAGCTCCCGGACCTCTCGAACTGAATGTCTTCGCGAGGTCCTGGGACCCACATCACCTTACCCCTCAGTGGGTCCCATGCACTCGACCTGCAAGTGACCGACTGTCACTAGTGCTTTTTACCATTGACCACACTTCTGAAGTCTTTCAGTATTAATTTGCACTGATTTATTATTGCTTCTAAAATCCATAACTCCGGTTGTACTTATCTGATTGACTTCATTTGGTGTCTAAATTTATATAAAAATCTGTTTTATTTTCATCAGTTGTGTCATATTTCTTTTGAGTCATGTCAATTATATATCGTCCATGCTGGTACTCTGAAATGCTTAACACGTGTTCCTCTAGTAAAGCCTGACTGCTGTTTGCCACACTACTAGGACTTAGCTAAGGATTTTTTTATTGTGAATCCAAGGACCATCTTTGGGATATTTTGAGAGTATTACATAGTAAAGTCAGCCCAACCTCACTACATAATACTCTACTTTCCTACATTGGTGTTAGAACGGTGGGAACCTGAACTTGTGTTTCTCAGTACCCCTTGGTCATAAGTGATTTTTGCATGATAAATCCACTATTGACTTTAAACTAAAAAAAAAATTCAAATTATTTTTCAAACTTTTTTAAAATTGGAATTTCAGGGCCCTGTGTAGACCCCCACTACAATGCTAAACTAAGAGACTTAGAAAGTTAGGAAAAAGTTTAAAAGTGTTTTGGTGTTTCAAAAAGGTCCCAACTTTCAAGTAAATGGTTAGAGACAATAGAGACTGGCAAGAATCTCGACCTGTCTTTCATCCCAGCACTGAAGATTATTGATCTAAGGGTTTGTGCAAAGCTACAGAGTAACAGCTAGAAAAGAGGACCCTGAGATGGCCCTCAGCTCCGAGAAAGAAAAACTAAAGAGGAAGGGCCATTCATCAGAACAAGACCCTGAAGAGGGTGAGGATGATGCCCTAGCCCAAAATGAACATGATGGTGAAGGAGGTGAATAGCAAGCTATACACCCTTTCCCAGACCCCCTTCACCAGTGGGAAGTGACAGAAGTTAATCTAGCAGACCCTCTCTTGGTAACGTGGTAGTAGGCCTTGAGGAAAGAAGGTTCAAGATGGGCTTTAGTAGGGAAAAAGAGGAAACCTTTGACTCCAAAATCTCCAACGGGATTTTAGTATCTAACCTTATGTAAAAATCTGCTTTATTTTTATAAATTGGTGTTGGATTTCATTCGCATCATGTCAATTATTAATCATCCATGTTGGTACTCTGAAATGCCTAACAGATGCTGCTCTAGTTTAGCCTGGCTGCTCTTTGCCACACTACCAGGACTGAGCTAAGGATTTGTTATTGCGAATCCAAGTACCGTCTTTGGGGTATTGTGAGAGTATAACATAGTAAAGCCTACCCAGCCTTACAACATAATACTCCACGTTCCTTCACCCTGCATTGATCCTTTCCTCTTTTCACAAGAATACCTTCCCTTCCATTTTAATTTTTAATTCACCTGTGGTTTACCTAATTCATGGAGACAATGTGGTGAAGTAAATTTTCAAACACCTCCTCCAGAAATGTGAAGGTATTTAGTTGTCACCCATGTCTTAATAAGGCTTATAAAATAAAATTAATATGGAATGTATGAAAATTAAAATATATAATTATTCATTTATTGGATTCTAATTCTGTAGAGCTTTCATAAATGTGCTGTATATAGAATCAGCAAAGCAAAGTAGAAAAGATAAAAGTGATGTGCTAGTGACTATTATATAAAAAAGGATAAGTTGACCCAAAGAGTAGTGTAAAACTCACCACTAATGGTATTTAAACCTGTATAACACTAGTGCCTAGAAGGAAATACGTGTAAATCATGCTTCTACTGTTGTTAGGCAAGCTATCATTATGTTTTCACTGGTGGAAATTATCTAGGTAAACCAGTAAGTTAATCTTAATAATTCACACAAACTGAGCATAGATCTAATACATGCTTTTACTCCTTTTCATCTCCAATATATAAATTGTGTGAAACAACTTGAGGTAAATGTAATTTGTATTGGTCTGTTCTGTGTTCCACTGTTACATGCTGCATGTAAATCATCCCATAAATGTTCAAGTTTAGTTGGGAAGGAAAATACAAAGGGTCAGAGAGGGGAGTAAATGTTTGAGGCAGAGAGGAAAATGGGATAAGTTCAGAAAGTGATGAAACATTGCCTGAAGAGGAACAACTTAATTTAAGGTCTAATTCATCCAGCTGCTTCAGGAGACACAATCTAGAGAGACCGTCTCAATGTTTGAGTTCATTAAGCCTTTTACATCAACATTCAGTAAGATTATAGAGCAGTAGAATTGTGTAACAAATCTAATGGGGATTTACGAACAATAGCTGTGGAGGGAACTCTACAGGGGTGAGACCAAAAGGATTAGACTATATACGTCTACAAATAAAGCACTAGTGAATATTTCTGGATTGCACTAAAGGGGTGAAAAAAGAGTCTGACACTTTAAGGGGAAAATCGATTTACAAGGTAGAATGTTCATGGGTAAAAAGCAGAGCTGGGATATGTACCCGTGAGAGACTGGGCTGAGTGTTTAATCCTATATAAATCAACCAAAATGTCCAGTTTATTCAAGACAAGTGTACATTTAATGGAAAGGCCTTGGAAAGAATCAGAAAGAAAGTACAGGAAGGAATTTTTTTAAAGTACATAAACCAAAGAAGTAGTTGAGAGGTAGTATTTCCTGGATTATAAAAGAATCACAACATAGTGGAGAAAGAATGGTAGATAAAGTGGCCAGGAATTTCTCCCTGAAAATGATTAATCTGAGGCTTTTGTTATCTGACCCACAACATTTGAGTATGATTTTAGAATCAGGAGGAATGGCTTCTGAGATTTATCAAAATCAGAAAATTAAGTTAGCCAGACATCATTATTATTACACATATTGAATTTCTAAGATTGTCAAATATGTGTGGATTGACCTGCTTTCCATTTGAATGATCAGTGAACAAGTGTTTTGATGATAAAAAGCAGAAGTGTTGCATTCATCATTGTATATTTGTTTGGCTGCTATCTAAACCCCTTTTAAAACATATTTTTCAACTTAAATCCATAACCTCTATATCCAGAAACCTGTATATTGAATGCATTACATAAATAATGAAAGGATCTACAATTGTAAGTGCTCCCACAAATTGGCTATTACACCTTAGTTTTTGTCACAAGTTCTAAAATGGTGCCAGCAGAGAACTTCAATTCACATCAAAAGGGGTGGATACTAATTTTGAGGAATGCTTCAACAACTCACAAAATGTTGCAGATTTTTAGTCACTGAGCACTATAATATGTGTCTAAATTACAGAACAATAAGAAATGTCTGATGATATCGACCATTTAACTTGAAAGAGTTAGGCAACAAAAGACCATGGGGCATATTCTCAAGGAGCTATCGCAGAGTTAACAGCACTTTATCGCAGCCAAAGTTGCGATAAATACATCGCCCCATTCACAAGCTGGTGTTAACAGCCCATAACACCAGTTTACCCGCGATAGCAGCCGCAAACAACATCGCCACAGATGACCCCTGCAACTATCGCTAATGAGATGCAGAGTAGGCGTTCCTGTGCAAAAAGCCGCGAAAACACCACTCCGCAACATTCCCAACGACCAGCCAGATCGGCGATAAGACCACAAAACAGGTGATAAGGTGCGTTAGCAGCAGGAAATTAACACCTGCTCTGACCTGGTGCAAAGTCAGACCACAGCCTGCACCACAAAATGGAGCCCAGCCCAGAGCCACACCTGAAGGGCAACAGATGCCATGGAGCCACTGATCATGCAGCTCGGAGCCCAAACAGGGCCACAACACCCACCGCCACCACCCCCAGGACCCCCCCTCCCCGAGCACCCCCCCGGCCAAAGACATGCCACATCAACTACACGGAATCATGTACCAAATAATCCGCCTGATGTCGCACAATCACGTTTGGTGACATGCATGTGTCGTCACAAAAATGAGCAAAACACATTCACCTTCGATGTAACAAATGAAAATGTATTCAAAGAAGCACAGAACAGAAATGAAGACACATGGCGGCTCCCCTCGGGACAATCCGTAGGTCACAGCCTGCAAGACAAAAATCATGATGAGAAGGTGTGTCTTGCACACATCAAAGGACAGAGAGAGAGCAAAGGAGAGAGAGAGAGAAAGAGAGGGAGCAAGAGAAAGACGGACAGAGAGGGGGAGCGAGAGAAAGACGGACAGAGAGGGGGAGCGAGAGAAAGACGGACAGAGAGGGGGAGCGAGAGAAAGACAGACAGAGATGGGGAGTGAGACACAGATAACAGAAGAGATGGACAGGGAGAGAGAGTGCCGACAATGCGCACCCAGGCCACACTGCTCACCTGCTGCCACCGGTCTGTCTCCAACCACGAGCCGGTATGTAGTGCAGTTCACCAGGTCACACATCTGAAACAGATCCGTCATCTGAAACAGAGTCCAGATACATGAATGGTAAAGTACATACAATTGCACAAGACATCATCGCCTATCCGCCCCTGCGCACCCAGGCAGATGCACCCCAGCCCCTCCCACCACCCAGCGGTGCATGCCTGCCCCTGCGCATCCAGGCATATGCACCCCACCCCCTCCCGCCGCCCAGCGGTGCATGCCCGCCCCTGCGCACCCAGGCAGATGCACCCCAGCCCCTCCCGCCGCCCAGCGGTGCATGCCCGCCCCTGCGCACCCAGGCCTCACTGCTCACCTTCCGCCCTTGGCGTGTAGCAATGAGGGCCCACCACGTGCCGCTGCAAGCCACATGCCCGGGGCCCGCAGACATGGCACCCTCCACATCATGCAGCCCCGCTCCGCAGGCCACCAGGTCTCACATATGAATCTGGGTCTTGATTTCGCCATGGCAGAGGACATACCAGTGCACCCGGCATCATCGCAGGCTGCACACCCGCTCAGCCCTTGAGGTGCCACTAACTCCGTGATCCGGGATGCGACGCCACGTGGCGGTAGGCCCGTGCTGCCCGCTGGCTCTGGCCTACACTGCGGTCCAGCAGGGCACACAAATCCTGAGCAGTCCGGACCGCCGGGACGGGGCATCATCGCAGGCTGCACACCCGCTCAGCACTTAAGGTGCCCCTACCTCAGTGCACCCAAAGTCACCGTCCCGTGGCGGTGTGCCTGTGCCGGCCGCAATGTATTCGGTGCCACCAAGTCTGTGTCCCAAAGTCATGGACCCTGTATGATTGGGTATCGTGTTGCGGACGCCATGATGTCACCTCCGGTCCTGGGGAATGTGATGTTGCAGGGCCCGAGGCCCTCATGCCTACATTAACACCATACGGATGCACCCAGATAGAGAGTGGAAATGGCGTCGGGCACGTGCGCCCGGCCCTTTTTATTGGCAGGGTCACATGTCCTGTGACGCGTGTGCTGGATGGGTGTGGTGTGGGTGTAAACCAGACGTGAGGGAGTGGCTGTGGCATGCTGACAACTAGACCTGTGAGCAGCAGATCACTACAGGAAAGACATTGGACATGTAGCGTTGCCGTCCCTCCCTGTGAGCGTAAGTGGAGTGGGCTGGCCTGGCGTATCCATTGTGCTTCGCTGTTGTTTGGCATTTGTTTGTCTGTTTTTATTCTACTTTTATGGTGATTATTCCCACCTGACGCGTGTGAATTGCAGGCCTGTAGCTGGTTTTCGCTGATTTTTGTATCGCGATTGGCCTCATCGCAGCCTTGATTGCGTTCGTGTTTCGCATTTTTGCGGCGTGGCGTTGATTTTAACACAGTCAGTTGACGCGTTATCTGGGGACTATCGCATGGTGCCGCCGTGTTGTGAATACTTGGTTAACACGGCGTAAATTTCCCGCGATAGACTGCGATGTTGAAGGTTGCGTTAAGTTACTTTTGCGATGGTTATCACACGTTCTTGAGAATATGCCCCCATATGTGCTATTCATTTTCACAGTTGCATGAACTCCGATGTTAAAAAAAATGTTTGTGGGAGAGAAGGCAGTGATCTAGGGTTCAACTGCCAACTCTCAAACAAAATTTTTTAAGAACTAAACTTTAAAAAAAAAAAAAATGTAGCCCTGTTTCCACTAAGGAAAATGGGCTGCATTAAAAAATTCTAAATACTTTATTGAAAGGCAATCACAGACATGGTGGTCTACTGACCTTAGCAGACCATTAACACTTTGATGGCCACCATATGGAATGAGTCACAATTTGTGACCTAATTGATTAATATTAATGAGGTACCACATATTGCAACCCACCCCGAATCAGTATTTTTGAATCAATTTACTAATACACAGATCGTTTCATAAAATGTATTACTGATTGCAAATTGAGAACAGTATTTTGTTGCCAGTTTTCAGGACATCAGGCACAAAACCTTTAGTGATGGAAGGAAATGAAGAACTGACTAGAGAAGATCAACTGATTGGGAGCCAACAAAGAGATCTAAGAGTGGCTCTGAGGGAGTGTGGGCGGAAGTTTGCAGAAAAGGCATGCAGCAGTGTTCTGAACTACTTGAAGTTTTGATAATAGTGTTTCCTTAGCTCCGACTAGTAGGGCTTTTCCATAATCCAGGCAACTGGCTACCAGAGCCTGCGTAAGGGTTTTTCTTGTATGGAGAGGTAATCTTTGAAATGCTTTCCTAAGCATTTGCATGGTTTTGAAACAATAGCCACATGTGGACCCAACTTGCTCTTTCATGGTGAGGTAGTCGTCTATTAGGATGCCTACGTTTTTTTACAACCTTTTCAGTTTGAGGTGTGGTGCCCAGTTTGGACAGCTACCAGTTGGCCGACCAGTAGGTGTGGGCTTTGCCAAACTGCAAGATCTCAGTTTTTTCTCTGTTAAGCTGCACATAGTTTTGAGACATCCAGGACGCTATTTTCATAGATTTGGGGTTAGGACCCATTGATGTGATCAACTGCATGTCATCGGTGTATGAGATGATCTATAGACTGCAGGATCTTACTACTTTCGCTAAAGGGGCAACATATATATTAAAGAGCGTGGGGCTCAATGATGAGCCCTGTGGTACCCTCTTGTCTTCGGGCATGACACGTGATTTAAACGGTCCTTAATTTACCATCTGGGTTCGATCGTTAAGCACGTTTTGTAACCATCCTGATGCCTTGCCAATGACATCAATCTCAGAAAGTCTCTGAACCATGGTGGAGTGTGAGATGGTGTCAAAGGCAGCAGAGAGGTCAAGTGACATCAGCATGGCTGGGAAGCCATCATAAAGGGAAAGACTGATGTCATCTAGTACCGCCATTAGTGCGGTTTTTGTATTATGTGAGGCTCTAAAGCCAGAATGGAAGGTGCCTAGGATGGAGTTGGTTTCCAAATAGTGCGATAGTTGTTGATCCACTAAACTTTCTAGGTTTTTACTGAGGTAAGGAAGAGGTGATATGGGTCTGTAATTAGCAAGTTTTAATGGATCTGCATTAGGTTTTTCGAATTTGGCATCACCTGCACCATTTTTCAGGCCTGAGGAACAGTCGCAGTGTTCAGAGAAAGGTTTTAAAGTGCTGTGATGTCTGGAAGCAGGGGGTTAGCTAGAGTCACCATAATGTGAGAGAGGTAAGATGAGAGGGAGATCTTGATTTAATTCTGCTGATTGTTTCTAAAGCAAGTTCTAAGGTGATGGATTCAAAATGTTCCAGAGGAATTGAAGTGTGAGGTGGTGGCAGTGATGGATGGGGGATCGGTGGATGGGTGCGATGTGTTAGGTTCTTATAGATGGTTGCTATTTTTTCTTCAAAGTGGTCTGCTAGGGAGTTGCAGTGTTCCCGTGAGATTGGGACAGATGATATGCAGGCTGTGGGCTTCATAAACTCATTAAGTACTTTAAATAGTTCTTTGGTTGAGTTACCTGCATTGTCTATTCTATTTATAAGGTGTGATTTCAGAGCTGCTTTGCGTTTTTTATGATGGATGTTTAAGGATGATTTGTAAATGTTTTTGTCAGGGAGGGATTTGGAGGCACACCACCTTCTATTCATTTTCCTGCAAGTTGTCTTTTCTAGTTTCAGTTCTTCCAAGAACCAGGGGGAATGAGGCTTAGGAGAGTTACATCATTTAAGTTTGAGGGGAGCAATTTTATCCAAGGTCTGTGAAAATGATTTTGGGAAGTTTATAAGAGCACTATTTATATCAGGAGATTCAAAAACATTTAGAGTGGGGAAGACGGGTGAGAAGGAAGAATCGGAGACTTTCTTCCAAGGTCTATTCTTCTTGTGTGAGTGTTTTTTCCTGCTAAGCTGTTTTCCTTCACTGGAAGCCAAAAGGTTATCATGGAGTGGTCTGACATAGTTAGGGGAGAGGGGGAATCCACTTGTAGATTGGGGGCATTTGTGAACATGAGGTCTAGAGAGTAATATCCTGGGTGAGTCCCAGTATCTCCAGACAAGTAGTTGAGTTTCAGGGTCAGAACCCAGTTCTGCATGGAAGTTGAAATCCTCTACTAGGAGGATTTTTTTGGATGCAAGCACATGGGGGCAAGGCATTCTGTTAGGATTTGTTTGAAGTCTTTTTAGGGCTGAGGTCAATAGACTAGGGCACCTTTCCACGAATCTCCAGGCAGAGTTTCCAAGTTAAGAATGCAGAGTTCAATCCACACTTTGCAGGGGGTGTCAACTAGTGTGACTTTAACCAGGTTGCAGGAAGCAATAGCAACTCTCCCCCTTTTTAGTCTCCCTATTGCATTTGAGCAGATTGTAGTTTTCCAGAATGGCCATGGGGATGCAGGCAGTAGCCGATGGATGGATCCAAGTTTAGTTGAGAAAACATATGTCTGGCTGATGAAAGGCAATGAGGGCCTACATTTCAATAGCCTGTTTGGGGAGGGAGCATACATTGCAGTATAAGCCTTATATAAATTTCAGTATTGCTTGAATTTATTTGCAGGTGTTCGCCAGGAGATGGGCAAGGAGTTCCACTTGAGTCCTCCTTCCTTGGTAATTCCTGTGATTAGCCACTCACTTGGTAGCTTAGGCATTGCCCACAAATCAGGAGATAATTTAACACTCTTCCTAGAATGTGAATTTGAATGCACCACTAATCACCACAATAATGAACTGGATGTATTTATCCACACCATTTTTACAATCAATGGACACACAAGTAATGGCATTAGATCTGTTCCCTTAGATTTGAAGATTTTTGTTTTCCATGTCATTTCTTTCCATTACTTATTGTCTCTTCACTGATAAATCAGTTCAATCAAATAGTCTTATACATTTTCCAGAATGTTGGTAATACTAAGGAAACAATATAAGGTAAACTGATCAGATTGAACATAGCAAAGTAGAATGTTCTGGTTTTCAATGCAATTGTGTATTATGATGTTAAGTGTGTCCCCCATATCAAATGACTAGTCCCCCTTGCCTGTCACTCAGTCCTGTTTCTGTACCCCAATACTGATTCAGTATCGCCATTTGTTCAATTAATTGGTTCCACACTCTCCTCCAGCCAGTGCACCTCAATAGTAACCTCATGTGTCCTATGCTTCTCTAATGCATGTCAGTGCTGACCTCTATTTCCAGTGGGTTTAGAAACCCCCATGCAATTCAGCCAATGATCCTTTATCCTCAACTGCAGCACCCCTTTGGGGTTCAATATTGGCATCCCATTGTTTGGAGACCAAACCCCACTTTGATAATAGTATTATATCTTGTCCTGATGCACCTCTTATAATATATCATTATTGGGATCCGTCTTGCACTCTTGTAAATAATCCTGAGTCTAAATCTACAGCATTGCTGATGTCATTATTGGAAATCCTTGTATAGCTCTGACAATGGTTCTCCGCCCGGACTTGCAGTCCCAAAAATACTTCTGGAATGCTTCTTACAATCTTAGTAATCTTCCTTAATCCTCACCTGCAACACTGCAGTGTTCCACCGGTACTGGTATCCCTTTCACCAGCTTAGCAATGCTCTTCAGTGTGACTTGCAGCACTGCTAATGCTGTATCATTCTTGAAAAGTTCCTTTCAGTCATGGCTATTGTTCTCATTCCTGATCTGCACTATTAAGGCTATATCATAATTGGAACCCTGTTACAGTCTGAGTAATCCTGACCTGCAGCAACTCTGATGTTATACCAGTACTGGATAAACTCTTATCCTCTTAGCAATGCTCAGTCTTGACCTACTGAGGAAAACAGTGATAGGTGGAATTATTGAAATTTCAGCCACTGTTAATTACTGTGCTCCACAATCCAGTACTTCATGGTTTGCACAATATGAGACATCAGACAGGAAGTCGCCATAAGTGAATCAGCCTTGGTCCTGCTCCATTACGCTCAATCCAACACAAACTGCCAGGCTAGGTCTCCTCTGAATGGAATCATAAGCAACTCGGTGCAGTTTCAGACTATTTTGATTAGTATGATGCACTTTCAGTCTAATGGCACAGACAGCATGGACCCACGTCTGGGCATAGTGATGCCATCAATGATATAATCTGAGATGTGACCAGTGATGTCATAAATGATGTCATAGAACATGTCATGAGTGATGTAATATGTGAAGACATAATTAGTACATTGGGAGGGCACAGGTTATAGTTAGTTCTGCTAACTTTAACTGGTGAGTTTCTTCGTTTTTTTCGTTCGAAACGTTAATGTTATCACTGGCTAATTCACCTAACTATAATGTTACTTTAACATTTGTTCTTTTCAGTGAATTTGCAGGTTTCTTTAAATGTAAAGTCATATTTTACTACAATGCGTAAAGCCAACCCCCACCACCCACGGTCTTTGCCATAGGACCTGGCTTGAGTTCTGGCACAGCAGCCAACCCCCCACAGGCAGCCACCTGGAGTCAACCAACCCCATGCTCTGTGTGGCCTTTGGCTTTTCATGCATCATGTGGAGTCAGTCCCCATCCTTCAGCCTCATTAGGTCCTGGGGACCCGGTCCCCCAGGGCCTTTTTTTATAAAGGGGAGGGGGCCACGTGCCCCCCTCCCCGAGCCTTGTTAGGCCTGGGGGCCCGATCCCTAGTACCATTTATTTAAAAGGGCAGGGGGGCTTCGTGGTCCCCCTCCCCAGGCCTTAAAATGACCTTGGGGACCCCACCCCCATCTCCGTGTATTTTTTAAAGGAGAGGGAGGGCACATTACCCCCCTCCCCAAGCCTATTTTGTCCCTGTGGACCCCATTCTCCAGGACCTGCTTTTAAAATGGGTGGGTGTCCTGGTGCCAGCCCAATGCACCCACCATACACTTGTTGAGGGCTGCGGGGTCACCCTCAGGCAGTAGTAGCCCCAGCCACCTTACAGCCACACCATGTTTCCAACTCTCCACAGGCAGTGAACCCCACATTGCAAGCAGTCTTTGGCTGTGCGCAGCAGCGTGATAGCCACAATGCTTGGCCTGACACCAAGCCCTGTGGCCGAAGCCCCGGTAGGCTACTAACCCCACACCATGCACAGCCTTTGGCGCGCACAGTGTAGAGTTGGCCTTCAGGCCCCAGGGTCCCTATCTTTGGGGCAAAACATATATATTAAGGGGAGAAAGGCATGCAACCCCCATCCACGACTCATAATTGGCCCCAGGGACCTCATCCTTGGGACCAGGTCCAATAAAAAGGGGAGGTGGCAATGTGGCCCACCTCCCTCAGCCTGCTTGGGCCCCTGGAGACCCCACACCCCAGGGCCAAAATCTAAGGGGAGAGGGGTGTACACCCCACCAAAGCCTTATTAGGCCGCAGGGTTCCCATCACCCGGTGCCATACCAATAAAAAAGGGGAGGAGAATGTGTGGCCCTCCTCACTGAGCCTCATTAGGCCCTGGGAACCCATCCCCCAGTGCCATGTTTTTAAATGGGGAGGGGGACACGTGGACCCCCTCCCGAGCCACATTTGGCCCTTTAGGCCCCATCCACTATGGCCTTAAGTATTTTAAAAGGGAGGGTGGCCAGGTGCCCCTACCCAGAGCCTCATAAGGCCCTGGGGACCTCATCCCCCAGGGCTACTTTTTTTTAAAGTGTAGGGGGTCACATGCCCCTTTCCCTGAGCCTCATTAGGCCGTAGGGTACCCATCACCCAGGGCTCTAACTATTTTAAAGGGGAGAGAGGCCACACAGCCCCCCTCCTGGAGCCTTTAAAAGGCCCTGGGATCCCCATTCCCCAGGGATTTTTATTTTGTAGAGGAAGGGGCCATGTGCACCCCTCCCTGAGCCATGCAAAGGCCCTGGGGACCCGATCCCCCTGGTCCTGCCTTAAATATGGGTGGGTGCCCTGGTGCCCACCCAGGGCACCCACCATTCACTTGTTGGGGCCAGGGGAGAGCCGCAACACCCCCTTGGCCCCAGCATCCTCCCTCCATGCTGTGGGAGCCAGAAGTGCTCCTGGCCACAGGGAGAAGCTATTTATGTTGCTCCCTCTGGGCAGAAGCAATCTGTTGATCTGTTGCCATGCCCACATCAGTGCAGGCAGGGAAACAGAGCAAAAGTCTGCTTCCAGCCAGCAGTAGCATTTTTAAAGCTCTCACCTGCTGGGAACAGACTCAGTGTTTGTTCCTGTTTGGCAGGAGTTTTGAAAATGTTCCCACCAGACGGGAGCAAACACAAGTTTCTCTTCCTGTGCCAGTGCGGGCAGGGAAACTGCTGTGCCCTGGATGTGCTCCCCAGGACATGACAAGTGAGCCGGCCCTGGGGAATGGGGTCCGTGATGCCATTAATGGCTCAGGATGAGTGGGCCACAAAGCACCCCTCCCTTTTTCTAAAGTAAACGTCCTGGGGAATGGGGTCCCCAGGGGCTTTTCAAGGGTCGGGGGGACTCATAGCCCCCTCCCCTTTTTGCCATATTTCGGCCACGGGGTGAGCTCACCAGTGCATATAATGGCTCGGGGCGGCCCTCTATGCTTTTTGGCATATTTTGACACAACAGTGGCCTCCACAGGGCCTATAATGGCTTGGTAAGGGGTGCTCTGTGGCCCCACTCCCCTAATTTATTAGATTACGCCCCGAGGGATGGGGTTCCAGGGGCCAAAAACAGCCTTTCAAGCAGACTTGGGAGGGGGCAGTCTGGCCCACTCCCATAAAAAATGCTTCGTGACCTGGGGTATGGGGTGCCCAGGGCCAAAAATGGCAGCTGGTGGGGTCTGCGCACCCTCCCTTAAGTAATGCAGTCCAGGGGTTGGGCTTCCTGGGGCCTATGTTTGAAGAATGCGACCCTGGCCCCCAACTTTTTAATTTGATACCTACCCTGCCCCCTTTTATTAATTTTCTTTTCTTTAAATTCAGGACGGGGTAGTAAGTCCCTGAGTCCTGTAATAGCTGCCAGCAAGTCTCCATGGGAACCAATTTGCCCAAGGGAAAAGAGCTCCCTGGGCTAATCAGAATGCTCAATTTTTAAACTGATTCTCCCGTGAGAGTCTCTTGAGCCTCTCTCAGACCCAACCATCCAGATATACAGGTATTTTTTACCCCTAATTTATAAAAAAAACTACTGAATGGATTTACACCAAACCACAAAAGCACAATCTGCAGACTAAGATCTAGCTTCCTGCCAAATTTGGTGTAATGCATTCAGCACTTTTTGCTGTAGCCCTTCTTAAAGAAGTCAATGGAAAATGCATGGGGATCTTGGCCCCCACTTGACCGATCACCCCAAATGTTTTCATGCACAAACTTGTCAGAAAGTAGTCCATTTTTGGAATGTTTCATGGAGATTCGCCAAACGGGGCCAAAGTAATCAGCAACACAAAAAACGCTTTTCCCATGGAACAACTGGCCTTACTAGAACTACCCAGTAGCTACCGTCACTGGGTAATATATATATTTATACGAATGCAGAACCTGGCCGGTCTATAATTAGGATAGAGTCATTTTTTCTCTGAATCCAATTACCAGGCATGACGGAACATGCACTGCCACCTCGACCAGCAACGTTTCCTTTATATGGCGATACACTCTAACAGTAGCCATCTATAGGCAGACTATAGGCATTACTCTTGGGTCTTAGCACAAAGCGGGTAACTGTGTCAGGTTAAGATATGGATGGAAGCTTCTTCTCTCCACCACTCTATTGTGCCCTCCGTCGCCAACATTGCTGCTCTCTGTGCCAAAACTAAAGGCTGTGGTTTTAGAAATGTAGTAGATTTGGTGGCCCAACTATACAGCGTTGCTGCAGAGAATAGGGCCTCGTATGTTGAGAAGATACCCCATTACACAACAGCCCGTCTTTAATGCACATGAAGCAAAAGTACCCTGAGGTTGGTACAGTATGTAAACTGTACTTACTTGACTATACTCATGTTGCTGATCTCAGGGGACACTGCTGACTACCTCAGCACAGGGGATGTAAGGAATTAGGAAGCAGGCATTTCTGATTAAGTACTGGACCGAGACACAACAACCTTCAGTGAAAGCCAGAAGTCACAAGTGAGTGGATTTCACATGTTCTGATGGGAATTACATTTTAGCCAAAGTTAAATTCTTCAGAATTATCAAGATTACACCTGCCCCCTCCCCCCACGCTCAAACGAAGAGCCTATGAAATTGCGTGTCCTCTCTCACTGGTATGATGTAGTAGCGCATAATTTGAGGCAACCTAATTTTCAAAATACAGACCAATCACATTTTTTTATATTGTCTGACTATTCATTCTCCTGGTACGAGTTACCAAAATGTTCTCTAAAGGTTCACGTAAGTGAATGAATTTCAAGGGTAAAACAATCATATCTGGCATCATGAAGTTCTAACAACACCTTAAATAAGTCCAAATCATTACCTCTCAGAAATGGTGCAAGTGCAACGCGCATTTACTACAGATTTATAGGGAGTGAGAAGAGAGTCTGCAAAAAACGTAGGTGGCCATAGTTTCTCACAGTTCTACTTCATAAGGGACAAAGAACTACATTTTTTAACTATTTATGCGGCCTGATACAGTACTAAAAATATTGAACAAATATTACATTGGTGTGTCAAGCACGCTTCTGCATGACTCATATTTTTATTTTTTATTTTGTTAACATAGAAAGAATGATGTGCTTTTCTGACGGTTGCCTCTGTAAGAGAGAAAGGGAGGGTTTTTAATAGAGCCTCTCCTGTACAGAAAGCAGGAAACAATAGCAAGCTGTCACAGCTAGCTGGCATAGTCCTTTGATCAGCCAAATGAATGTAGCAGGCCTTTCTCATAGAGAGGAGATTGCTTATCGATCTATATCAAGATATGCATGCTAATCCCAGACAGCAGAGAGTATTTTCAAGTGGAGTTAATAATCTGATTGCTGTCCTGTCTGGTGCAATTCACTGATTTCGGAGCTCTAATCAGTCTGGGGTCTTGCAGTCAAATGCACTTTGCTCCTTAAATTTGGATTTGTGACATTGATTGAGGAGTCCTTGTAAAGGTGTTGACAAATCAAATTGTTTGTTCCACTAGTGTTTTGCCAGAGATCAAGTCCAAAGTAATACGCAGTGAATTTGTTCATTACAAGTAGGTTGAAAGGAATGATAAAATTCACCTGCATCATTATCACAGATGCAGCAGCAATCAAAGGCATGTTTGTGCTGTAAAAATGCAGTTTTCTTTGATCTCACTTTAAGCATCCACTGAACACTAAAAGCACATCTGTATAATTTACTGAATATTCGTTTTAAGGTCATAAAAACTAAAGCCGAATATAAAAACAACAAAAGGGTAAACCTACATCCTATAACATTTATAAGCAACTCACTGTTCCCACGCATTTTTATTTAATTTCTGAAGTGAAATGTATTTGCAATATTGATCCCATACAGAATAATGAGCCACATACCGTATTTTAAGTTTAGATCAAAGTGCTAATCTTACAGAAAAAAAATATATTATTCCCTACGTAAAGAAGGACGAAATTTAAACATAACCGACTATTGTGAAAGAGCTTTCACCTCACAACATTCAGCCAAGTTGAAGTTGGTGTACTTTAGGTAATATCTGGGGGAATTATTTAGAATTTGGTGGGTGCCGGACACCTTCCAAATATAGGCTGATGACCTGCCTGCCATAATTAGAATGTATGCATCGCTAGACACTCTAAATGTGATGGGACATCCGCAGTGGTGGCCGCCACTAACAAAGTATGCTGGGGTGGGTGGGGGGAGCGTGGGGGAGAGCGCACGTGGAGGGGGACGGGGACGTGTTAATAATAATAATAATTTAAAACACGTACCTGCCGCCGCCGGCCGCCTCCCGCATTGCGTCGCTCCTGCTGGCCTCTCCCTGGTCCCAGCAGCCCCTGGGACAGACTGCCATCCAATCCCCGTGCTGCAGAGCAGGGTAGGAATGGCCTGAGCGGGCAGGAAAGTCGCTCCACTCAATTCATGGAGTCTGTGGTGTTTCTCCAGCCCATCTGCTGAACGCAGCCTAGCTGGAGAGACCTAAGTGCGCATGTATGTTTTGGTCAGCCTGAGACGGCCAGCCAAAGATATATGCATACTTAGGGAGTGCACAAGCACACCTCCTCCCCCTCCCCACTCCCATGCCCCGACCCTCCAAGCACAAGCTGACTCAAAGCCGGCAAACGAAAAATTAAACAATGCTAGAAAATCATTTTATTTTTCATTTGCCGGCTTTGCTCCAGGCAGTGGGGTGACGCTCCTCCATCATTGCGGAGGAACCACCCCTGGAAATCCGCCAATTTTGGTGAACATCGGTGTTCATCAAACTCTAAATGGTGACTAAGCTTTTACTTACAAACCAGCAGCTCTAATCTGTGCTAGGAGACTCTTGTATTTGGAGTGTGTTAGATTTGGGGGTCTCTAGTTGGCAGAGGTAGGTACCTTTGACCAAATAGGGACCCTCGTGTCTAGTCAGGGTAAGGGGGTACACTCCTGAAATAACCCTTGCTCACCCCCTTGGTAGCTTGGCACGAGCAGACAGGCTTAGTTCAGAGGCAGTGTGTAAAGCATTTGTGAACACATACAGTAATCCAGTGACAACACTACAGATGGACACCACACCAGATGTATATTAAAAATAAGTATCTTTTATATAGATTTACCACAAGACCATAAACGACAAAAATAATCCACAATACTGTACTTTAAAGAAGGTAGAATTAGCTTGAGTCTCTTAAAATGGAAATGCGACACTTTGCGTTCAATGTACCTGAGATGCGTAACGCGATACAACAAAAAGTGGTGCAGGGAAGGTGATGCGTCGGTTCCTTACACGCAAGAATGGTGATGCGTCGGTTCCCTACTGATGCGCAGGGGACAGTGATGCGTCGGTTCTTCTCGGCGTGGGGAGGTGATGCGTCAGTTTCTTACTGCGCTTCTGTGGCGATGCGACAAGCAGCGCCGTGATGCGATGAAGATCTGGTGCAAAGAAACAAAATGGCGTCTTCTTGATGTTGCGACAACGAAGGGGTGATGCGTGCACGCCCGACGGCCGTGCGGCGATTTCGATGAATCTTTGGAGCCGCGACAGGCCCTGCGACACGCTTCCCTGGCGATGCGACGGCGTCTGATGCGAGGTCGACAATCTTCTCCTGGGATGCGGGGCGCCTCGTGTTGCGATGCGTCGGCGTCTGATGCGAGGTCGATGCTCTGCCCCGGGGATGCGACGGCATCTGATGCGACGTCAACACTTTTCTCCGGTGCTGCGAGGCGCTTCGAAGGATGCGAGGGTGTCAGCGGCGCGCTTCTTCGGGGATGCGCCGGCGTCTGATACGACGTCGACACTCTTCTCCGGCGATGCGAGAAGCAGCGGCTGCGGCGGCGACACGCTTCTTCGTCTTGAGTCGCGCTTCCAGCTCCCAGCGACACGTAAGTGTGTCAGAAGGTCCACATTCCCAGCAAGGGAATACAGGGGAGCTGGTGGGTGAAGTCTGTTGTTCCTGAGACTTCAGCAGGAGGCAAGCTCTGAAATCAAGCCCTTGGAGATCCTTCACAAGTTGATGAAAGTACACACAAAGTTCCCTTCTCCTTTCTTTGGCAGTCAGGCAACCACTGCAGGCAGATCCCTCTAGCTTAGGGATAGTCTTCTCCTCAGTTTCTTCTTGGTTCCACTTCTCAGCAAAGGTTTCTTCTTGTTTCCCAAAAGTGATCTAATTTCCCAGGGGTCTGGGTCCCCTTTTTATGCACCTTTTCTCTTTGTTCTCTGAAGGCAGAGAGGCCTTTGCCTAGTCCAAAACCAGTTCTGGTCAGTCCTGGAGCACTTTGTTTATATGACTCTTTCTTTCCTTTCAGAATGTGGGGCAGGGTGCTCGGCCGCCCAGCAGGAGGTGGAGCCAGAATTGTGGAAGGCAGGCACAGCCCTATTCAGACCCAGGTGCAACTCCTCCCTCCACTCTGGATGCAGATCTCTCTATTCAGCCCTGTGCTGACTCACCCTGTCTCCTGGAGCCACCCCCAGCCCCTGTCACTCAAACCCCAGACAAGGAATACACAACCTAGCAGAGGCAGGCTTGGAAGGTTAGACAAGAAAATACCTACTTTTTAAAAGTGGTATTTTCAAACACAGAATGTTAAAATCAACTTCACTAAAAGATATATTTTATCATTCTGAGTTCAGGCATACTTAATTCGTTTCTCTACCATGTTCCCTGGGTCAGTTAGGATTATAAGGTGTAATAATCAAAACTGCCCGTTCTGGCCTATGGAGAACAGGTAGCCTTGCAATAGTGAAAAACGAAAATGGCTGTAATTCACTATTAGGACATGCCACACACACCAGGGTATGTCCTACCTTATTCTTACAATGCACCCTGCCCTTGGGCCTACCATAGGGGTGCCTGAAATGAAGAAAAGGGAAGGTTTCGGGACTGGTAAGTGGGTGCACTCACCAAGTCGACATGGCAGCCCTAGGCTGCACACAGGCTCTGCAATGGCAGGTCTGAGACACACTTTACAAGCTGCTTCTGTGGGTGGCACAACCAGTGCTGCAAGCCCACCAGCAGCATTGGATTTACCAGCCCTGGGCACACTCAGTGCACTGTACTAGGGACTGACAAGTAAACCAATCATCCAATCATGGAGTCACTAATCCATACATCAATTTATAATAGGGAGAGCATATGCACTTTAGCACTGATCAGCAGTGGTAAAGTGCCCAGAGTCATAAAACCAACAAAAACAGGTCAGAAAAAGTACAGGAGGAAGGCAAAAAGTTCAGGGATGACCCTGCAAAAAGGGCCAAGTCCAACAGAGTGGAACAGTCAAATAGGAATCAATAGCGATTGGGGAAAAACATGATGGTTGACACGGTTATATGACCATGAGTTATCGGTGGATCCTAAAATCAAAATCAAGATGTTTAAGGGGTGCCAAGAAGCAGATGGATTCGTTCCCATAATCGATTCATGCTTTACTTCCTTTTGCCCTTTTTTCTAATTTCTAGTAAATAAATTATATAATATATGTATATGTTATTGAATTGTTTGAAGCTGAATCTTGCCCCATCGTCTTCAGTGGAGAACAAATGTACCTTCAGTTAGCTACAGTGAGTCAAGTGGGATTTCAAAACCATGGTTTACCTTTTAAGGTTTAGGGTCCTGGTGTAACAAAGGGTCTTTCCTATTCTGTGTTTATGGGAAAATGCATTAGTACATACGTGACAAGTTGAGGTACAGTTCCAGAATGCAGACTAAAAAACATCTCTGATTGTATTAACATGGAGGGAGATGTGTTTCTGAACTCGGCCTGAGCAGATTTTCTGTTACACCAGTGTTTTGAGCATAATTTCGGGTTACCCTTCCTATGTGAAAATCCTGAAATTACGCTATTACACCACATCATGCGATTACATGACATTCACTGTAAAAATGTACTGCCAATGCGCTGCTCATGACTAAACTTAACTCAGAGCACATGGGAACAACACGAACAATAGAGTGCATGTAGCTGCTGTTCGCTGTCCTTTTATTTTTTTTCACTATTTTTTAATGAGAAATGTATCCTGGTGTCCAAGTGGACGCAAGGACGATTTTCTAGTGAAAATACAGTGCTAAATTTAGCCTTGCATTTCAAGTAATTATGCGTAATTTTTCATAATTATGGAAAACCAAGTTAGCCACATTTTAAGCACCACCATTCTAAATGTTCGCTAAATGAATGATACAGTTATGAGCACAAGAATATAAGCTGCAATGTCTGTTTCAGGTAGAAAATCATGCAGAAAGCAAGGGGAAGAAAGCAACATTCTGTCTTTAGTAAGGGCAAAGGTGTGGATTAGATTCAGGAACTGCAAGATTTATATATCACTCAACCATATGATTACACTTGCCCATTATCAGACAGAAAAAAAAGGTGGCATATCATTTCACGCACCAAGAGGGCGAAGAAGTAGAGGAGGAGGAGAAGCAGTAGAAGAAGGCATCATTTCTGTCTGGAGAGAGCAATGGCATGGGTGAGAGCAGAATACATTAACATCCATAGTTCTTTTACATAAAGATGTACATCCCTGAGCCAGAAGTGAAAAGTAGCTGCATATGACCAGTGTCCATGCAAACCCAGGATGAAAGGGTGAATCATGCACTGTGGGTTATTGCCAGTCCAGCTGGTTTTGCTTTTGGAGGCAGCCTTTACCTCATTTTGTTTAATGGTTCCTTTATTAGAACATACAGTGTAGGTAGTATAAAAATGACGAGAGGGGTGATTTTGCTACTGATTGAATGCTTAAAGAACAAACTGGGCACACATCAAAATAGATACACAAGATTAATCTATTTAGTATTTTTTTAATTTTTTTCTGATCATTTAATGGTTTGCTTTTTTTTCTACTTTTTCATTAGATATAAAAGATATTGTACAGCATGACCAAATGCAGGAGGTGAGGGATGAAGCATTCTGTTACACACCAATTCTGAATTTCTGCCTGATGAGCTTGCCATGCCCATTCGCTCTAGCTTGGCACTGCACCATACTCTCTATGGTGTACTCCCAGATTTCTGGCTTTCTGTCATTGCAGCAAAACTATAGCTCTCTGGTTATCCATTCTGATGTCCTCAGTGATGTTAAAGCTTCTAAAGAGCATTAACACTTCTGTTGCCATCGGATTCCCACTCTACTTTTATGGACCACTTTTTGTCCAACTGAGATAAGAGTGTTGTGGAGAGAAAGGAGAATACCTCTTGCAAAATGAATCCTGGTGTTCCATCTGCAGGAGAATTTTCAAAGAAACCCAGCACAGAAGGACTTCAGTGAGCTCCTGTGAGCTTAAAACATCCACATTAAGGAACCAACTCATTAAAAAAAAGGAAAAATCAAGACAGGTTGTGTGCAAGCATTATGTCACCATAAGAACAAAAGTATCTTCCATGAACTCAAGCATGGAGTTAAGGCAGCCTGCTTTTGAGCCATACCAACTTTTCCAAAGTCATAAATGCTCTGTGATAGTTGAGTCTGTGAGCGGACCCAAGATTTTGTGAAAATACTGTCTTGCCCCTCTTCTCCACTTACACAAAAATGATCCAGAAGTCTTTGACACTGAGTCAGATGTGGGTAATTTAAGACAAGAAAACCCTGCTGCTGCATCTTCAGTCTTCATTCAAGAAGCATTAACAGCTCTCTCAACAACATATGGATCATAAAGAAAAATGCTCAGCGAATGCAAAACAATGTAAGCACAGACCTAGGTGATAAACATTCTGCTGAGATAAATAGGATTGATTAAACTTTCCAACTGAAAAAGACAGAGGGTCCGATTCCGATTCGGGCCGGAAAACGTACCGACCGACTCGGAGCCGGAATTAATTCCGACCGACACGTACCGGTGCAGCCCGACCCGCAAAGTACGATGAAAAGCGTGCAAAATCCGACCGACTCGTCACGGAACACAAGCCGAACGACCGAGCCGCGCGGAAAACAGCTATCCGGCCGGAAAACCACGCGAATCGAACTGACCGACACGCACCAGGAAGAATCCCAAACGAAACGTACCCGCGAACTCCTACCTGCCAAGTACGATGCAACGCGTGGAAAACACGACTGAGTCACACGGAGCCCAAGCCGTACGACCGACACGCATACAAAACTGCGAGCCGAAGCAACCCAATACACTGCGACCGACGCGTACGCAGCATAGAAAACAGCACAAACACAGCGTGAACGACTCGGAGAAGCTCGCACGAGACAACTGCAGGGTCCGACTCGGTCACAAGAACGTCTCCTACATGCACAAAAAGTACAAAGGGAAAAACACACAAAAAATGGCCAAACAAGCAATTACAAAGCCAATAAATACTGGGGGGGGAAACAGGGAACAAAGACACACCCACAACTCCACCCATATAAAGGACACAAATCCCTACCATGATCCTTTGCAAATTCAAATTACCTGCCAGCACTCAACACCAACAGACAGCAACCACACACACACTCACAGCTCATCCATCACACAAGCCACACACCAGCAGCACCTCAACAAATAGCACCCTCACATACACCCAGCAAAACACACACTCACACACCCTCACTTGCACACCAACACACACATCACTCACCATCACCACCCATCACCATGCCCCCAAAGAAGAATCAAAAGTTCCTAGATAGTGAATTGGAAGTCCTGGTAGATGAGATCCTCAGGGTAGAGCCACAGCTGTTTGGTACACTGGTCCAACAGACACCCATGTCGCAGAAAACCAAGATGTGGGAGAGGATTGTCGACAGGGTGAACGCACAATCACCATATTTGCGCACAAAGGGAGACATCCAGAACAGGTGGAATGACGTGCGCAGGAGGGTCAGGGAGCTGTTGAAGAAGGACTACCTCTTGAGCCAACACACCGGCAGTGGCCCTCCTGTCAAACCAGTATACCTCAGGCCCTGGGAGGAGAAGGTGCGGGCCATCCTACCACCAGTGAGCGTATATGGACTAGAAAACATCCCAGAGCCTGGTGAGTACACAACAAATGTACACAATATTGTGCGACAATACACACACATCACTGTCAAGGGAGAGTCAAACCATGCACCCTTAGCAAATACACAGCAACCAGAACAGAATCATCCCAAAATGTGTATGTCAGTCAGATAAACACAACACATGCCATCTCATAGTGATATGTAACTGTGTCATCACATGTACAAACACAACTACAACTACAGCTAGGCAGTGGCACAAATATAACTAACAAACACATCCAGACATGTAGCCACTACTACAACACCACCTCACAGTGAAGCCCACTGAAAGGAAGGAATCCTGTGTATGCTGGGCAAGTCAGTGTAGCCAATAGCATCATGGGAGTCATAGTCACAGATATTGCCCACCCTCACAATGCGCACATCAACACCACCATGAACCATGCTCACATCACAGGGAGTGGAAAACAACTGACAAGATGGCTGACACTGGCTACTGCTGTGGGGAGCACAAGGTCCTGCTGGCAACTGTGCACCAACCAACAGCAGGACACCACTGACTGACATCCTGAAAGACAACTTGCACTCCCTGCAACGGAAGCACGTTCCATGGTGGGATATCTGGCTGGGTGGGAAGGAGGACTGACAGCTCTGACCATAGTTACCAGCAGCATTTCTCACACACACCCCTAACACAAACTCCACACAACTCACCTGGGAGAATGCATTGCCTCACACTCTAATCAAATATCCCACAAAGAACCACAACCCTGGGTCATGCTGTGTGAAGCACAGGGACACACATGGGACTTGTAGCCAAACTAACCCCAGGATAACACTGTCAGCCATCTTGTCAGCACAGGCACACACCCCACAGGGAAGCAGAGTCAAAGGAAGGAAGCATGGGCATGCTGGGAAGGGGGGTGGAGGAAATAGCATGATGGGAGTGGTAGTCACAGATATTGTTCACCCCCACAACTGTCCCATCAACACCACCCTGAACCATGCGCACATCACAGGGAGTGGCAAAGAACTGACAAGATGGCTGACACTGGGTACTGCTGTGGGGAGCACAAGGCCCTGCTGGGAACTGGGCATCAACCAACAGCAGGACACCACTCACTGACATCCTGAAAGACAACTTGCACTCCCTGCAATGGGAAGCACGTTCCATGGTGGAATATCTGGCTGGGTGGGAAGGAGGGCCGGATGTCAACCAAATACAACCAATGCAGACCATGTACACACCCCAACATTCATATAGAAATGCCCAAAGTATGCAGGACAATATGCTACACCAATATCAACCTCTGACTGTGACAACTTAGGACAATGCAATGTACAGGCCCGCATCCAGAGGTACAGTCACAACTGTCAGGTGTGTCAACCATTGATGCCTGCAGAAACATAACATACATTGTGTGTGTCTCCCAAAAACAGGTGATGATGGGGACACAGCAGCAGACGCTGAGGAGTCCCCTTCCCAGGCTCAAGGGAAATGGAGCTCACTGGTGTGGAACAGCCTCTGCCCTCCTCGGATGACGAAGACCTACCTGGCACCTCCGGAGCAAGTCATCATGCAGCACCAGCAGGACCACCAGCTGCACCCCCTGCACCCACCCCTCCAACGACTGTCAACACACATACCACCCCTGCCGACACGGACAGACCAAGGAGCACCACCACCACCAGCACAGGGACCCTGGACCAACGTGGGGCTATGGACACCAACACCACCAACAACCCCCAAGGGGCCCAGGGTCACCTGTGCGTGCCACCCCAGGTACTGCACGTGTCGCCAGGGGTGGTGGGAGGGGTGGGAGACATAGGTCGCTGATCGCAGAGGGGTCTGGACTGCATGATGACCCACAACTGGCACGCATAGCCGATGCGTACCAGTCCAGCATCGGAGAGTTCAGCCAGGTAGTGGGGCACCTCAGGGACATTAAACAGCAGCAGGCTGCCCATCATGCCCGCTTGGACTTACACATGTCCCGCGTGGAGTCCAAGTGGGACACACTGCAAGAGATGACGGCGGTGCATAGGGACATATTACAATGCCTCCGCCAGATGAGCAGCAACCAGTCAACACCTCCCTGTGTGCCCACAACATCTGGTGCTGAAACAACTGCAACTGCCACAGGGAGAAAGGACGACTCTGGCGGAGAGTCCCCTGCACCGCAGCAGCCTGCACTTGAGGGTCCCCCCCCAAAGAAGAGGGGTCGTCCGAGGAGGGGCAACTGAGAGGCCGATGGCCATGTGCAACCCCCAGGAAGCCAAAACCTGTTCTGGATAATCACCTTTGTGCGCAAACTGTTCACCCTGTTGACTGCAACACAACTCCCCCACATGACATGGGGAGTACAAGTTGGAACAATGTATCAGATGACTGTGGACTTTACTCAGGACATTTCTGCTACCAGGACTTCCAATTCATCTAGGAACTTTGGATTACAATCACAATGTACAGCACCCACCATCCTGTGGACTATACACACACACATGTATGACAATAAACACACTAATACACCATACCTGCCTCTGTTGTGATTCCAACGTGTTTTCTGTCATGGAGATGATGACCTGCGAAATTACACTGTGCATGCTAACTGCTACAGCAAGTACAACACAGGCATGTGAGTCATGGCAACGTGACACATATGAGGGAGACACGCCACCAGGGCTACACAACATATACACACCTAGGCCATCTGACTCATCGCCTACACTGATGTTGCCAGGAAATACGGTGCAATGCACAGACACAACACCTATTCACAGTCTTTGTCAACTAGCCCACTGGTGCAGTAAGCAAATGTCAGTCAGATGTGTGACCACAGACAACGCACATCACAAAGTGAAGCACAGGTTTATTACACATTTGCAACATGTTGTAACCACTACAGATGCAAGGTAATCCCACCTGGCAGCGGGCACACAGTCAACAAGTGTAAATGGAAGGAAGTCCATGGGTGTGGCGCACATCACCTGTAGGGACACGACAGCTACCACCCTGGAAGTCGAATCACGGTGTCAGGGATCACAGTTGACCAAACGACTCTGAAAGTACCCAGTGAAGGACAGAAATGAAACACAGTCAAAAGCACTGAAGAACAGGACAGAACTGCAATACTCATGCCCAATACATGTCACAAGATACCCACCCAGAACCAAGTTAAAATGTCAACACTGTTGGGGAGTACAGACTACCTGTAAGGACACATCGCTACACGCATACAGTCATGTAGCACATGGACACACTCAAACAGCACCAGAGCACCACCAACACATATCATGCATACTCACATCATTGACATGACATCTCCGGATACTCACATTCAGCTGAAGAAGTTGGTGATGAGCTGTGTGCGGACATCACCATCATCATCATCATCATCACTGGCACCGTGGTCCAGGCCAGGATCCTCCACAGGTGGCGGATGTTGATCATCGTCATCCAGGATGAGAGGCAACTCCTTCCGCACTGCCAGGTTGTGTAGCATGCAGCAGACGATGACAATCTTGCACACCTTTGCTGGGGCATATGGGAGGGCCCCTCCTGTCTTGTCCAGGCAGCGGAAGCGGCTCTTCAGGAGACCAAATGTCCGCTCAATCACTCTCCTGGTCCGACCATGTGCCTCATTGTAGCGCATCTGGGCTGGTGTCACAGGGTTCCTGAGGGGCGTCAGCAACCACGGCATGTTGGGGTATCCGGAGTCACCTACATACAGACAATTGCACATTAGCTGAGTTGGAAAAGAGGGTGGAACACTACATTGCAGAACACACACAATGGTACAAAGTCAGTACACACCAACAAGCCAGGCACGCTGGTTCCGCATCTGTGACATCATCCTCGGGATGCAACTACTCCTCATCACGTAGGCATCGTGTGCAGAACCGGGGAAATGCGCACAGACGTGTGAGATGCTCATATCTGCAAGACATACCACCAGTGCATTGACCGAGTGGTAGTGTTTGCGGTTCCTGTATGCCTGCTCTTGGGCCTGTGGTGGTACCAAAGCCACATGTGTCCCATCAATGGAGCCAATGACATGCGGCATCCTCCCCAGGGCATAGAAGTCACTCTTCATGTCAGTGAGTTGTTGGAGTCTAGGGAAATAGATGTACTTGTTCAGGTATATCAACATAGCCTCCAAAACATCGCGGAGCACACGGCTGAACATGGTCTGTGACATCCCACCAGCAGTCGCCACAGTGTGTTGAAAGGTACCGGTGGCAAAGAAGTGTAGGGCTGCCATCACCTTCACCTTGGGGGTCAGCGCTGTAGGGTATGTCCGGCCAGCTTGTAAATGTGGGGCCAACCGCACCGTCAATACCTCAATCAGCGGCCTGGTGAAGAGGTACCGTCGGATGCAGTCCCGTTCCACCATGGTTGCAAGGTCAGGGAATGGTCTATGGACAGCTGGTGCCCTGCAGTGCATAGGTGAAGAAAGAAAGATTGTCAGTCACCCCACATATGTGGCATTGACCATACTCAATATCACATGATACATCATTATGAGGCACAAGTACATGATGTGTGCAGTTCCGTAAGGACATGTATGGCACCTACATGGCCAACATCTAACATCACAGTTCAACAAGTGGCATCAACAAGTCCCAGGTTGTGCCATGGGATATCATGAGGCCGTGTCACAGTTCCCATCTCCTGCTGCCACGTTCCAAACACACCCCACAGTGACATGTGAGGACAGATGTGCCCCAGGCATCACAGCTCATCGACAGGTAGATTCCCAGGGACCCTGTATTGCCACATGGACACTGGCATGACATGGTGTATCATGAATACACCACAGCAACACAACCATGACCCCCACAGGTAGTGGTCCCTGTTGCCTCGGCAGGACAGACATGGATGTCTGTGACACACACACGCACAACATCAAAGTCCATGCACAAACAACGTGGATGTGGAGACTGTCTCCCATTGTGCACATGGAATCAGAGACATTGTAAACACAACATGCACACAGACTGTGGAGGACCATCACTATTGTGGCAATGGGTCACCCTGGGACGTACATACCGTCCCACATGGGACTCAGGGGGTATGTGACATGACATACACATACACCACCGTGAAATGTGACCATGCCACATGCTCAGAAATGAACAGTTGCACATCACAGTGGTCATGTGCACGACACACCAAGGATTCTGTCCGCATGAACACGTGCACAGCCTGGGAGTGGCTGCCCCCAAGTGACACCCACAGAACAACATGTTGACCCCCATACACGGAATAGGTAATGCAGCCTTACATGCCTTAGGATACAGTGTGGACAGGCTGTGGTGTTGTAGGTGTGCCCCTCACTCCCTGGGAAGTATATGTGGCTGGCATATGTTCACCTGTGACAGGCATGGTGACATATGCCAGTGACTTGTACAGGGACGCGTTGGACAGCAATGGACCGATCTGTGCGCACACATTGGCCATTGCATTCAATGTGAGCGAGTACGCGTTGTATTCGCAATACGTGTTGGACAGCAATGGACCGATCGGTGTGCACACATTGGCCATTGCATTCAATGTGGCGAGTGCAGCGTTGTATTCGCAATACGCGTTGGACAGCAATGGACCGATCGGTGCGCACACATTGGCCATTGCATTCAATGTGTGCGGGTACGCGTTGTATCCCGAGTACGCGTTGTAGAGCAATGGACCGATCGGTGTGCCCGGCTGGCCCATTGCATTCAATGTGTGCGGGTACGCGTTGTATCCCGGAGTACGCGTTGAACAGCAATGGACCGATCGGTGCGCACCCATTGGCTATGGCCTGGCCTGGCAACGGACGCGTCTGATGCTGTAAATTCAGTTGGTCACCCACAACAATGCTGCAAATTCATGGGTGTCATGAAGTTGAACTTTTGAAGGATGCTGTGGGCGTGTGTAAGTGGTGCAATTCCATGGATTGGCCAGATTCAGAAGATGCAAACGACTTGGACCTATCACTTTGGACACATGGGACAGTATCTGCCTCTGCAGCACACATATAATGCTGGCTGTTCCCCTGAGAGCTCACTTGCCTGCACTACATGCTCCAGGACGACATCTGCCACCACCACTGCTGCTGTATCTGCACCCTCTGGACCCTGCAATGGCACGTATTGTGGAGAGAGCCCCAGCCTTCAGCACTGAGGAGAACCAGGCCCTGCTGGACAGCCTCCTTCCACAGTACAGCAAGCTGTATGGGAAAGCAGGGGAGCAGGTGAGTGTGCTGACCACTGCCTTACTAAATGTGCATGTTGTCTGACTAGCAAGGCTTACAGTCTGCACGCCACTGGCTAGCAGGCTCACTGAGTAGTTGTCACCCCCCATAGTGTGTAGTTACATGCACTGAACAGGTATAGTGCAGTGACAGTGCATTTAAACAAGGTTTTACTTCCCAGGCAATGATACCATGTAGTAACTGCTGGCAAACTGTCCATGGCCATCGTTGCACTGCCTGTGTACATCATGTGCCCCTGTGATTGAGACATGTATATCCAACTGTGTAATGCACGGATATGTTGCATGTGTAGTAATGGCATTCTCACTTTGTTCATCCTCACAGGTTGATGCCCACCAGAAGCAGCAGATATGGCTGACCATCGTCCGGGCAGTGAGATCCGTGGGAGTCTACAAGTGCCGGATCCGCAACTGCCAGAAGAGGTGGCAGGACCTTCGGAGGCTGGACCCGGAGGATCGCACGGGTCCAGCTTAAGCTGTCGCCTCCTCGCAGGAGGGGCGGACACCGGACCCTGACCCCCACATGCTCAGGATCCTGGCGGTGGTCTTCCCTGATCTGGATGGGCAGCTGAAGGCCAGAGAGCAGCAAGGAGGGGTGAGTCCATGACTGCATTGTGAACTTTGTCTGCCATGCTATGTGCCCTCCTCTGGCCTGGTTAAACATCCACAGTACATCAGTCATGTGGTCCAGGACCCATGTCCCTCAAATGTGCACTGCCCACTCCTCATCTGATACCCAGGTGTGGCCCTTACAGTCAGGGAATTGTGTCACTTGGGTACTGTGTCCTTGCATTTTGTTTAGCTCAAGGTGGGGGACAGCATTTGTTCCCCTAACTCTGTGGTGGGCATCATGGGTGGGTCCATTGCTAACACAATGCCTGTGTTCTGACATGTAATCTGCGTGTTACTTTAATATGTGGTCCAATTGCTGAGCTGATCCACCACATGTGCCTGGGGTATCTGGCACACACCCATGCTGCAGGTGGGAACAATGTTTGGGCCCCAGGAGTGTGTATATTACGTGTGTCACACATACTCAATATCACATGATACATCATTATGAGGCACAAGTACATGATGTGTGCAGTTCCGTAAGGACATGTATGGCACCTACATGGCCAACATCTAACATCACAGTTCAACAAGTGGCATCAACAAGTCCCAGGTTGTGCCATGGGATATCATGAGGCCGTGTCACAGTTCCCATCTCCTGCTGCCACGTTCCAAACACACCCCACAGTGACATGTGAGGACAGATGTGCCCCAGGCATCACAGCTCATCGACAGGTAGATTCCCAGGGACCCTGTATTGCCACATGGACACTGGCATGACATGGTGTATCATGAATACACCACAGCAACACAACCATGACCCCCACAGGTAGTGGTCCCTGTTGCCTCGGCAGGACAGACATGGATGTCTGTGACACACACACGCACAACATCAAAGTCCATGCACAAACAACGTGGATGTGGAGACTGTCTCCCATTGTGCACATGGAATCAGAGACATTGTAAACACAACATGCACACAGACTGTGGAGGACTGTCTGTGCCACTGGTGTGGAGACGGTGTCCTCCCCCTCTGTCCTGCCCACCTTACCTGATCCCCATTCTCATCCCCTGGAGGTAGGCACTGCAGTGGAGTCCACTACCTCCCGGTCTGACTTGGGCACTGCAGTGGGGAACCTGTCCACTCCATCTGCAAGGCCCACTGCAGTTGTGCCGGCACCCACACCATCTGACTCATGCCCCCCAGTTGTGCCGGCACACACCATGTCAGACACCTCCACTGCAGTTGTCAGTGGCTCTCCAGCACCCACCACCCCTTCCCTGCCTCCTTCTGGTGAGCCCTGATCCTGTCCCTGCGGTGCCTGGCCTACCCCCCCGTATGCCCCTCCGAGGGGATTGTCCCTGGTGTTTATCAGTGCAGGCATGCGTAGGGTGACATCTGCCACTGTCACCCTGTTTTGACTTTCAGGATGGACTGGCCATTGGCCTTTGTTTCTTTTTTACTGGACTTCAACTTTTGAACCCACATATGCTGAATAAAGCAACTTTCTGTTCTCTAGTGGTTTTGCTTCTGATGTACATGATGTTGATGATGCTAACCATGTCCTTGCTGCAGTGATGGTGAAATTTGGTCTCATGGAAATGAAGTGTTACTGTGCAGGAACCCAAGTGGTCCAGGGGGAATGTGTCCTATCCTGTAGTGTATCCATGTCATCCTTAGCAGCATATGAGGGTGTCATGTTTTCAATATTTGGCAATGGGATTTCCAACTTACATTAGCAATGTCACATCTGTGGCTTCCACCCCTGCACATCTGTTGTGCTTGCCATTGTTCAATTAGTCTACTTCCCTGACCGTGTGGCCATCTCCACTGGACATGCAGGTTTGGGCATCAATGGGGAAGGACTCATCTGTGTTGTCAGTGCAACTTGCTATACATGTGTGTTGGATCTGTGCTGATGATTTCGTTGACACTCCCATGACCAGGCTGATGTGACGGGAGCCTTCATTTGGTGCTAATTGTTGACTGTGTGACCAAGTGTTCTACTGACATGATGGAGCCCTACTGAGGCAACATATGGCACAGCTTTCCTCACACAGGAGTGGAGTCCCCTCATGGCAGTGTGTACTCCTGTGACATCGCCTGCACCCAAGGTGTGTGTTGTATGAGCATGTCTGTGTGTTCACTTCCATTTTGCTGTGCATGCTGGGATCCCTAGTGATGTTCCTGTTTGTGATGCTTGCTGAGTTGACCTATGTTCCCCCACAGTCTTCTCCCTGGGTTCTCTGTGATGTGGGTGCATGGCACATTACTGGTCATCAGGGTGTCACCCATAGGTGTGTTTGCTGTCAGGGCTGAGTTTGTGGGCAGACGCAGATGGAACACAGTCAGGATTCCCCTTGGCACTTGTTGTTTACACCTGTCATGTAATTTCCAGTTTGTGTTAGCTTTCAGTGATTGTGACACGTTGTGTGTGTGACTGCTGGCACTCCTCAGGGTCAGGGCTGCAATGTTGGTAGTTGTCTATGTGTGTTCTTTGTGGGTGACCTTGGCTTCTTCATTGGTGTGGGACTGTGGCTGGGATCCCATTGGTTGGTGTGGTATTGCCGTCATGTCCATGTACAGCGTAGTGTGCAGTGTGTCAGACATTCAGGAGTCTTGTTGAGTGGCCATGTGTGATGTGTTTCTGCACCTTGTTTCCCACCACCACCCATGGGATTGTCATGGGTTCATGTGCAATGTCACCAGTGCATGTGAGCTTCACTGCTGCACATTGTTGGAGGTCGAGGTGTGTGTTGTTGAGTGTGTGCAGATGAGAGTTGTTGCCCGGCTAGACCCCTGCCTCCATGTTGGCCTTGGCTTACTGGCCGTGCTGATTGATTTGTGCTTGTGTAGGTGTGATGGTAGTTTGTTGCTCAGGACACATGACTGTGGATCAGAGTGTGAACGAAATCTAGCTTTGTCATCGCAGTGGGATTGTCATGCAGCCCAGGGTCACCACATTGTGGGGACCCTGGGGGTAGTGCTGTGGTGTGTCTGTGTCTTGCTGTGTCAGTTGCTGTTCCTACATGCGTGTGTGACATGTGTGATTTGTGCTCCCTCTCATCTAACAATGCCTGATTGCCCACATAGGGGATTTGGATCCATGAGTTACCTTTGTGTGGCACTGTATGCGCATCTGTGTAATTGGTATTCAGGCCTCATCATGTGTTGTGTGGTTGCCTGCGGACACTGGCACCCCCCCTCACCTGTTGTGTTTGATGTGCAGTGTGGGTCTGCCTGTTTGTGTTTGTGCATCTGCACCACTGCATTGGCATATCTTTAGTGTGCCATTGGCTGTATGTTGTTTGGTGGCTTTCCCCTGCTGTCCCTGGGACTCCTAGGTCATCAGTCAGCACAATGATCATTGTTTGTGTGTCCCATTGCTGCCATGGTATGGTATCTGTTCACCTCACATCTACAGTCTCCACAGGGTATCTGCATTTGTGTGCCCATTGGTGCAAATATGTGGGTCTGCATTCTGATGGTCACTTCTGTCATTGTGTCATTGATGAATGTTGACAGTGTCAGCCCCCATGGGTGATGTTTGTCTGCACAACGCCAAAGGTATGTCTTATTTGCACTGCACTGTTTGCCTCCCCCAATCTATGTTGCTATGGGACACAAGCACTACTTTGCCACTGATGTGTTTGTTGTTCTGTGACCAGGAATCATCCATGCAGTTTGGCAGTTGCAGCTTTTTCAATGTCAACACTTACATTTTGGTCACTGTGATGATGGGGGTTTGGACACCATTGCCACAATGTTCAAGATGTGCTTCAGCTATGGGCCCCACACTTACATTTTGGTCACTGTGATGATGGGGGTTTAGACCCCATTGCCACAATGTTCAAGATGTGCTTCAGCTATGGGCCCCACACTTACATTTTGGTCACTGTGATGATGGGAGTTTAGACCCCATTGCCACAATGTTCAAGATGTGCTTCAGCTATGGGCCCCACACTTACATTTTGGTCACTGTGATGATGGGGGTTTAGACCCCATTGCCACAATGTTCAAGATGTGCTTCAGCTATGGACCCCACACTTACATTTTGGTCACTGCGATGATGGGGGTTGGACCCCATTGCCACAGTGGTCATGGTCTACTTGCATTGTGGGGGCCACACACATTTATGTGTGACACATGTGATAGGGGGTCACATTGTATGTTCAAAGTCATGTTCAGTGTTGTAGGCATTTGACACAGTCTACACACGCTTGTCATGGTGTTGGGGGGGATGTCTTTTTGTTGCATTTCTTATGTTGGTGTGTGCTTGTTGTGTCATGCATTACCCATCCTATTAGTGGGGGTGTTGTTGGTGGTAGGCATCCTGCCCCCATGGGTAGGGGTGGTGGTAGGGGTAGGCATCTAGCACCCCTGGGTAGAGGTGGTAGTAGTGACAGGCATCTAGCACCCCTGGGTAGGGGTGGTAGTGGTGGTAGGCATCTGGCACCCCCTGAGTAGGGGTGGTAGTGGTGGTGGGCATCCAGCCCCCCATGGGTAGAGGTGGTAGTAGTGGTAGGCATCTGGCACCCCCTGGGTAGGGGAGGTAGTAGTGACAGGCATCTGGCACACCCTGGGTAGAGGTGGTAGTAGTGACAGGCATCCAGCCCCCCATGGGTAGAGGTGGTAGTAGTGGTAGGCATCTGGCACCCCCTGGGTAGGGGTGGTAGTAGTGACAGGCATCTGGCACACCCTGGGTAGAGGTGGTAGTAGTGACAGGCATCCAGCCCCCCATGGGTAGAGGTGGTAGTAGTGGTAGGCATCTGGCACCCCCTGAGTAGGGGTGGTAGTGATGGTGGGCATCCAGCTCCCCATGGGTAGAGGTGGTAGTAGTGGTAGGCATCTGGCACCCCCTGGGTAGGGGTGTTAGTAGTGACAGGCATCTGGCACACCCTGGGTAGAGGTGGTAGTAGTGACAGGCATCCAGCCCCCCATGGGTAGAGGTGGTAGTAGTGGTAGGCATCTGGCACCCCCTGAGTAGGGGTGGTAGTGATGGTGGGCATCCAGCTCCCCAGGGGTAGAGGTAGTAGTAGTGGTAGGTATCTGGCACCCCCTGGGTAGGGGTGGTAGTAGTGACAGGCATCTGGCACACCCTGAGTAGGGGTGGTAGTGGTGGTGGGCATCCAGCCACTCATGGGTAGAGGTGGTAGTAGTGGTAGGCATCTGGCACCCCCTGAGTAGGGGTGGTAGTGATGGTGGGCATCCAGCCCCCCAGGGGTAGAGGTGGTAGTGATGGTGGGCATCCAGCCCCCCAGGGGTAGAGGTGGTAGTAGTGACAGGCATCTGGCACCCCCTGAGTAGGGGTGGTAGTGGTGGTGGGCATCCAGCCACCCATGGGTAGAGGTGGTAGTAGTGATAGGCATCTGGCACCCCCTGAGTAGGGGTGGTAGTGATGGTGGGCATCCAGCCCCCAGGGGTAGAGGTGGTAGTAGTGACAGGCATCTGGCACCCCCTGAGTAGGGGTGGTAGTGGTGGTGGGCATCCAGCCACCCATGGGTAGAGGTGGTAGTAGTCGTAGGCATCTGGCACCCCCTGAGTAGGGGTGGTAGTGATGGTGGGCATCCAGCCCCCCAGGGGTAGAGGTGGTAGTGATGGTGGGCATCCAGCCCCCCAGGGGTAGAGGTGGTAGTAGTGACAGGCATCTGGCACCCCCTGATTAGGGGTGGTAGTGATGGTGGGCATCCAGCCCCCAGGGGTAGAGGTGGTAGTAGTGACAGGCATCTGGCACCCCTGAGTAGGGGTGGTAGTGGTGGTGGGCATCCAGCCCCCATGGGTAGAGGTGGTAGTAGTCGTAGGCATCTGGCACCCCCTGAGTAGGGGTGGTAGTGGTGGTGGGCATCCAGGCCCCTATGTATATATGTGGCATTGCTGATGGCCATCCCGCCCCTATGGTGCTGCTGTTGCTGGTGTACGTAATCTCTGCATCCCTCTGCTTGTGTGTGATATGTCGGGTACGTGTGGTTTGTTTTTGTGGTTGGTGTCTGACTTACCTTCTGCGCCGTACGCGTCCATGCCTGTTCCGGTAATAGATGTAGAATATTGGTAGGATCGGCACGATGGGATTCATGGTTGGTTCGTCTCGTTCGTCTTTCTCTTTGCTTCGCCTCGTCCTCGTCGCTGGCGTGTTCGTCTCGTAGCCGTGGATCGTGTTGTGGCGCGAATCGGAGCTTATGTGCGCCTCTCCCGGATGCTTTGACGTGCCGTGCGTAGCGACGGGTTCGGCGCGTACGGAAAGCGCATCATAGTTGTCCGGCCGGACGGGGCTGCATTTTGGCTTCCGTGCAACTCGATTTTGCGTTTCCGGATCCGTCTCGGTCGGAGAACTGGACCTGTATTGGGTGAGTACGACTGGGTCGGGATTTGGGCAGTTGTGCGCATCGTACTTGCTCGTTCGGACGTATGTGCGAATCGGTCGGGAAACAGGCATTCGCCTGGCTTTTTTCCCGGCCGAATGGTATTGGGTGCGCCTCCGACCGGGATCGGAATCGACCCCAGAGGCAGAGCCGAGGAATGAAAAGGCAGAGATTACTGAAATATTCAAGATCATTCTGCAGGATATCAAGGAAATGAAGTAGATGCAAACAAAGTCAGCTGAACAGTTGCAATATTGCCCAGATTTGTTGATAAAAAGTCTTGCAATTTGTAAATAGAGTTGAGGAATTAGAACAATGTGTTTCAGATATTGAGGACCAACAAGCCAAACTACAAGATTTCTCTATACACTTTAAGAGAGCTCTAAGTCAGTTAAAAAATAGACAAGAACTTGAGAATCACTCATGTCATTCAAATTTACAATTTAATGGAATCTCTAAACATAATGAAAAGTGAGTAAGCCCTGATACACTGATCGAAAAGTTGATTACGGTCCTATTCTTCTTGAACACCCTTGCAAGCTCATCATTATGTGAGTGCATTGAACTCCAGCTAAGCCTCTTGCTCAGTTCATACACCCATAAAACAATTTAAGTCAACTTTGCAGATTACAGTATAAAAAAATAGAATTTTTCTAAGGATATTATGGCTAAATCCTTCAAAGTCAGCAATGAATTTGACTTTAACATATTGATTGACATGACAATCGAGACAGCTAAAGGCGTAAGAGTTCAGCAATATGATTTCACAATTAAGATTCCCTGGGGGAAACCCCGCCATAGTTCAGCAGGATAAACTCACAAAATGCCCAATGTTTTCTGGATGGCATTAATATGAATTCTATTTAATTTGTTAAAAATAAGTATTTTCTTGACAAAAAGCCACAGGTGCTATTTCATGGCATCCAAATAGGAAGAAGGGATGCCTCCTAGGCGGTCTAAATGGGCCAGATCTTAGCTGGATTAGTGAGTGGAAGATTAGTGAGAGAGTTGTAAGGGGGGTCAGGCAGGCAGTGTGGCACAAAGGGGTCTTTGCAAAAAAAAAAGAGCCATAAAGATTTGTTAGAAAGGATGTAAAGTTAGCATTTACATTCTGTCTTCCTTTTATGCAATAACCAGTGTGGACATTTAAGGTTGTATCTTGCAATATCAAGTATAGAACATTGAGGGGCATATTTACGTTCCCTGGCGCATCCCTGCATATCAGCAGGGATGCGCCAGGGAAAATGCGTCACACAAGTTTACCCTTGCGCCACGTTCGATGCGCTGCATTTACAATGTGGCGCATCGTGGCGCAAGGATAAGCAGATGCGTGACGCATCTGCCGGCGGAAGGTTGGCGCAGTGCTGAAGTCGTGTCACAAGCGCGACGCAACTCCAGCACTGTTCCAACCTTCCCTATCCCTAACATGGTGCGTCAATCCTTATGCCTGCTTGAAGCAGGCGTAAGGATTTGGCGCACCAGCGCCAGGAAAAGTGACTGCGTGAAATCTTGTAGATTTCACTACGTCACTTTTCCGAGCGCTACCTGCGCCGGAACGCCCCCCTGCGCCGGTACGCCCACATGAACCCTGACGCAGGTTTCATGTGGCGCAGGGGTTTACTACGTGACGCATCTCCCTAGATGCGTCATGTTGTAAATATAGCGCAACGCGGCGCATGGTTTGCATCGCCGCTGCGTCACTTGCGTGACGCAACGGCGGCGCAAGAGTGGCGCAAGGGGCTTGTAAATATGCCCCTGAGTATATGGTTAGGGAACACACGCCTGATCTATTTTCAAGGGTCTCATTTTAAAGATAATGAAACAAAAATATCGATCCCAGATTGGATATCTCACTCATATTTTTCATTGACGTCAGCAGCTCGGTGGTTTCCTTCTACTTTAAGTGAAATTTAAATTGTGAAATATTGAAAGTTATTTCTAATAAAGAGGGACATTAATATGATATCATTTATAATTTCACAATATTTCCACTTTATTCAGCTGCTATGGTCTATCGAGGATGAGTGTCATTTTTTGCAGCAACTTTCTACCTCATTAATGTATAGCTCTGTTCATCTGATAATGAGAGGCAATTTTAAAATCTGCAAGTAATTGAACTAGATTCTTCCCAAGAAGAATAAGAAGCAACTGAAACCTAAAACCACCAAATTGGTTTCATGTCTGAAGATAGAATATAGACTGATAGATCCTGGAGGGTTGACAATCCAACTTTTAAACAATATACACAATAACCACAGCAAATTAAGCAAATTAACTTAATACGCTAAAATTATAGGAAACAGTTTTCTGATCATTCGATTACTCAAATTGAAGTGAAACTTAATACACTTCGACCTCCTATTACTAGATGGTCATTCAATAGAAAAGTATTCAGGATGTGTTTTGTGCAATGAGCGAGAGGAAACCTTATTGTATATGTTACAAAAAGTAAAACATTAGATGTGCACAGATGACAGAAATGCAAAACAAACAAAGGATGCTGCATCACAAGTGCCATTTCTGGGTTCAGGTGAGAGCTTTAAAAATTAGGAATAGTCAAGGCAAACGTTAAAAGATTTCTAAGTAAGCAAACAACTAGTAAACATTAAGACAACTGGACAATGCTCATATGAAGTAACCCTGGGCGTAGTTCGCGAAGTAACGCTTCGCGAAGCTACGCAAAGTGCAGTTCGCACTACGCGAGCTACGCGTAGCACTACGCGAACTGCGTAGTGCGTGTTCGCAATGATTGCACAGTGCCGGATGCTTGTCCGCACTGTGCAATCATTGAAAACGGCATCTTGCACAGTGCGAGCTGTCTTTTACTGCCGCTCGAGTAGATTTTTACTCGAGCGGCAGCTTTCTCAACGCGGACTGGTAGTTTCTCATCGCGAGCGGTCGCGAGCATACGCGACCACTCGCAATGAGAAACCTGACCTCCACGCGTTAAGTATCTCGCCGGGAGGTTTATTTTCCACGCTCGCGATCGGCAACTTGATGTTGCTGATCGCGAACGAGGAAAAAGTCTCGCCGGGATGTCATTTTGCTTGCTCGCAGTCGCCAACTTGACGTTGAGGACCGCGAGCAAGCAAAAAATGACCGCTGCACTACGCTACGCTACACGTGTTTGCACTGTGCTACGTGCAATTCGCGTAGTGCGAAGTATCGCAAACTTCGCAAACTACGCGAGCGTAGCGTAGTTTTCCGCCCAGGCCTAATATGAAGAGATAGACCATACAAAGAAAATGTTGGCCTCATTCACAAAAGCCAAAAATAACCAGAAGAAAAGGGTTGAGATTTTAGACCCAGTGTTTAAGAAGATGATAAAACAATATCAAAATGTGAGAGGTATTTCTTCAGCACTATACATCAATCTAACTTGCTGCAATAGTCACATAAATGAATATTTAGACAATATACAGATCACCAAACATCACACTAGAAAAGGTCTAAGACAGAGGTCTTCAAACTTTTTTGCTCTGAGCCCCCTGAGCAAAATGTTTTGAGGTCGGGCCCCCCCTCCAAAACTTTATGGCAAGGATTGGGAGAGCGGGAGGGACATGGCTGCGTGCAGGAGGCGGGTCTTATGAGATGATTTCAGGAGTACTTTTTCTATAGTTCACGAACCACACTAAATATGAGACTTATAAAACAGCAAATTAATCAAACAAAAACATGTATTGTCCCAAAAATACCGCTCCCCATAATTGGGGTGTTTGAGCCCCTCACACTCTTGGACCCCAATGCAACTATACCTACTGCACTAATGATAACTGCAGTCCTGAGTAGCAGGCTATCTCCTCTGCATCTTTTAACTCTTCCCCATCATGCCTGACCATCACTCCAATCTTGAAACAGGCTCTCTGTCCTGTTAAGAAAAAAGAGCTCCCACATGTTGTATCCCTTTTTTTCTGCAAGGGTGCCCTCAGTCATTATGCTAGAAAGGAAAATAAGCTCCCATGCCCCTTTTTTAAAGGTAGACAGTCATAATTGTGAAGCAGTGGGCCCCTCAAACCCCTGGCCCCAGGTCTGCTGCATCTGCTTCATTAATGATAACTAACAGTGGCCACTTACACACCTGGCAGCAGTACCTGCTGCGCTGATGAATGGCCCTTTATGAAGCCTGGAAATGCAGCAAATACACGCCGTACTTCCAGGCCATCTTCATTTACATGTATTTGCAGAGGTATTTGTGCCCCCTGGGAACCCATCCACGCCCCCCCCAGAGGGGCACGCCCCACAGTTTGAAGACCTCTGACAAACAATCTTCCCCCTCAACGCAGACAGCCTTGCACTATGGTGCAAGGGTGCCTGCGTAGGCTCTAGACAGCTAAATTTAGTGCCAGCGCAGGGGGAAACGCAGGGCTGCACCATATTCTTGTAAATATGGCGCAGCCCTGCGTTTCTAAAGTGACGGAGCGTGTCGTTAGCCTTCTTGGCTTAACGACACGTCGCTTCGCCACTTTATTGTAAATATGCCCCCTAGTTCCTTAATTCTCCTCAATATGTTTATGTTTCAGTCTCCAACGAGTTCTTTGTGTGACAGATTTAAGAGGTATAGGTCTTAGAAGAATAACATGATGACAAGAGGTAAAGGGGGTTGTGATAAAAGGAACTATTTGGGAGATTACTGAAAAATGATACTGGGGAGGTGATGGATTATACACATGAAAGTGGACGTCGAGGTTCGAATTAACGGGATGTTGAAAAATGCAACTCAAGTCCAATTAAAAATGGATGCCGTATGTAGAAAAGATGTTTAGTGTTATTTGCAGAGGGCCACAAAGCGCTAGGTCAATTCAGAACGCAAAAAGTCTGAAATTAGAAACATCTTTCATGGTTGCCCTGTTGTCAGCGCATTCTCAATATGTGAAGCAAAGACTTGGACTTAACAGATATTTATTTTTTTGCAGCTAGGTTGGGCATAGATGCATAAAAGTTGCGAATTGTGCCCACTACGTGCATCAAAAAGCAGAAGAATATTTAATTGACTTGAACAGTGTGCTCTTCTATGGCATCACAAATCCCACAAGTTTGTCGAGTTGAAAGTATAGATGGGCGAGCCACTGAAGGCTCGAGTCTGAATCCGGGCTCTGGCTCAGCTCGAGGTCCTATTGGAACCTCGGGCCCATAAGAAGCATGGCTTTCATGTGGCTTCTACCTGCCTCCCTCCCTTTACCCAGGATCTGGCATTAGGGACAGAGCTGCATAATGCGGAAGTGGGGATCCAGGTGCGAGTCTCGGCGTCGGCTCAACACCCTGTGATTCTGGGCAAATCACTTAATCTCCCTGTGCCTATAAACAATCATGTAACCTTGTGTAATGTAACTGGTGCTCATGTTAAGCGCTCGGCCATCTCTGGTCGAGTTCACGCTGTATTTAAAAACTGCAGAAAAATGAAGTAAGAGGTAAAAACAAACCCTTAACTTAAGGAAAGGCAAATAGATATGCATTTTCCGCTGATTTGCAAAAAATTTAACCAGAAAACCTGGATAAATCGCGGGCTCCTCGCTTATTAAATTGTGTGATCTTAGGCAAATATTTTATTTCACCAAAACTGTTTTCTTCATTATCGCGTAGGAGAGCACTTTTAAATGTGAGTTCAGACGACCAGTTTTACAAAACTATCACTTTTAATAAGTACTTTTCACTGCGGAATATAGTGTGCCTTATTAATGTCAAAGCTTCGACAGGTTAAAGAAATACACTTTTAGGAATTTTGAGCAGGCCTTATCATATTTTACTTGATGTTTGTTGTATGATTTACTTAGCAAATATTTTCAGTGCTTGGCACCTGCACAGGCTCTAGGATGCGAGCCAGACCCTCGGCTCTGGCTCGCCTCTAGTTGAAAGAAACGTACAGCTTTCCCAGAGTATGTAACTACATTGAACAGAACGTTTCTACGATATGTATTTTCTCCTCAGTTTGCTAGACTGCAAAATACACACCACCTCGAGCAGGAAATCATAAAGTTTCCGATTTGCTGCCTAGTTTATCAGAAAGTGATTTTCTGTGCACAGCACTTTATATTCTTTGATCTGGAAGTATAATCGTAATCTGTATATTGACCCTGCCAGCACACTCACTGACCCCCGCCCCCACCTCAGTTCTCACTTTCACTTCGAGGGCTCGGAATAAATGAAGACAGCCTGGAAATGCAGCAAATACACGCCGCACTTCCAGGCCATCTTCGTTTACATGTATTTGCAGAGTGATTTGCGCTCCCCTGGGAACCCATCCACGCCCCCCCCAGGGGGGCGCGCCCCACAGTTTGAAGACCTCTGGTCTAAGAAATAATCAGACCCAAATCTGAAACAGATTTGAAAGTAGCTATAAACTGTTTAGCAAATGGCAAACCTTGTTAAATGACAGTTTTCCGTTAGAATTTTGCAAACTATTTTTTTTTCAGAACTTAGCAAATTTTATAAAGATCATATAATAAAATACTGACAGATGGGTCCCTCTCTGATTTTTTATTATAGGTTTTCTGAAAGAAATGGCAAGTGACACAAAGATCCAGTTTCATATAGGCCAATCAGTCTTTTAAACTTAGACTGCAAATTACTTTCAAATCTTATAGCAAACCATATTAAAAGAGCAGCTCAAGAGCTGATTCATGCATACCAGGTTGCTTTTTTATCAGTGTTAGACCTATCATTCTTAGGGTGGTCTTCCCCCAAATGTTTTGCCTGCTTACCTCCTCTTTTTGCTGTATCTTTTTGTTGACCTTAGGACTCTGAACACTTTACCACTGCTAACCAGTGCTAACTTGCATGTGCTTCTCCCCTGAACATGGTGAATATGTGTATACATGATTGCCATATTTAGTTTACTTATAAGTCCCTTGTAAGGTGGTATCCCATATACCCAGGGCCTGTAACCTAAATGGTAGTAGTGGGCCTGCAGCATTGGTTGTGCCACCCACACAAGTAGCCTTTCAACCACTTGCCAAGCCTTAAACTCCCCTTTTATTACACATAAGGCAACCCTAAGAAAGGCCCTGAGTAGCCCTAAGGGCACGGTGCTATGTAAGTAAAAGGTAGGACATGTATGTTTAAGTTTTACATGTCCTTGTAGTGACAAACAGCTCAATTAGTTTTTCACTGTTGTGAGGCTTACTCCTCTCATAGGCTAGCATTGGGTACTCCTTTAAACACCTTTAAGCTGTAATTCCAGATTAGAAAGGAGTAGCTGCATCATGTTTCATATATTTGGAATTGTGATGATGAATCCTCTTTACTGGCAAAGTTGGATTTAACATTACTATTTTACAAATGCCACTTTTATAAAGTGGGCATTTCTCTGCTCTTACTGCTCTGTGTGCCTTGCAGCCTGTCTCCAATACACGTTTGGGGTGGGTGACAGCTACACTTTGTGCATTGCCTCTGGAATGCCACAAACATAGGAAGACTAGGTGTGGCTCAGTGTCCATCTACATACATCTGCATTTTGATGGCTCTTCCTGGGCAGGTAGGGAATTACATGATACTAGTGGGCCTGCAGCACTGATTGTGCCACCCACCTAAGTAGCCCTCTAACCATGCCTCAGGCCTGCCACTGCAAGGCCTGTGTGTGCAGGCTACTGCCACTTCGACTTCGCATTCAAAATTCCTTGCCAATACGTAAACTCCCTTTTTATTACACATCACACCGAAGGGAGGCCCTAGGTAGCCCTAAGAGCAGGGTCCTGTGGAATTAGAAGGTAGGACATGTACATTTATGTTTACGTGTCCTGGTAGTGACAAATAGCTGCATGTGATTTTCACTGCTGTGAGGCCTACTCCTCTCATAGGCTAACATTGAAAATTCCTAAAAATACCTGGCTGTAATTCCTGAATAGAAAGGAGTAGCTGCATCATGTTTTATATCTTTGGAATAGTAATGATGAATCCTCTTTACTGGTAAAGTCAGATTTAACATTACTATTTTAGAAATGCCACTTTTCGAAAGTGGACATTTCTCTGCTCTTACTGCTCTGTGTGCCTTGCAGCCTGTCTCCAATACATGTCTAGGCTGTATGACAGTTACACTTTGTGCATTCCCTCAAGACAACAACAAACATAGGAAGACTAGGTGTGGCTGAGTGCCCATCTACATACATCTGCTTTTTATGGCTCTTTCTGGGCAGGTAGGGCGGAAGGGGCCCACACTTACACTTTAAAGGGTAGTGGACTGATCCCACACAAAGGACTGATTGCCCCCCACAGATAGCCTGCCAGACAGGACTTGGTTGAAAGAGATACGTGTGCACTTCAGAGAGCTGCTTTGAAGTCACCCCCACATCTATGGCACGTTTGGGTATAAGTACTGGGTCTCTGACCCCACCAAATCAGACACTTCTGGACCTACACTTGAACCTCTGTCAGAAGAACTGCTGTGCTGCTCAAAGGACTCAACCGGACTGCTGATCTGGAAGGCCTGCTTTTCTGTCTATTGATCTGCTGCCTGCTGCTCTCTTACTCTGCAGAAGGAGAGCTAGACTCTGTCTGATCTCCAGGGGCTTGTTGGTTTGCCTCCTGTTGCTTGAGACTCAGGAAAATCAAAGTCTCTACCCCTGCTCCAGTGCCTGACTCACTGGAAGTGGCTCAGGTCCCTGCAACATGGATTTCGGCGCATCTCCTTCTGCATGTAGCAGAACCGGCGCGTTGACCTAGTTACAGGAGTAAAATTGGTGCATTGCTTCAGAACCGGCTCTTTGCCTCCAGAGATCGATGCATCGGACATTGTATCATTGCTGCTGCAGCTTGGTGAAATTGATGCATCTCCTCGACTGCCTAACAGACACTGGCGCATCACTCCACACCCCTCGACAACTCCGGCAACCGTCTTCGGAACTGACACATCGCCCTCATCATATGGAGAAGATCAACGCATCTCGCTGCTTGCGACCAGGAAAGGTAATTTGTTTACAGGGGCCTGTGTGGGTCCTGTAGCAGCCTGGTGCTCCTTCATGGTTGGCCTAAACTTTGACTTTGCCCCGGTCTAGCGTGACCTAAAGTAACCTTTTTAATGCTGCTTGCTTCTAAGCACTTTACTGCAGTTATTTCTTCAAAATTCAATATCTTAACTTCTACACATTGGATTCTTTGTTGTTTTGATCTTGTTTTAGTTATAAAGTCATACTTTATTCTTCTTTACTGTTGTGGAGTCTTTTTGCAGTGTTTTCACTGTGCTACTGTATGAGTCATTGTACAAATACTTTACACTTTGCCCTCTAAGTTAAGTCTCCTTGCTCGGTTCCAATCTACCAGAGGGTGAGCACAGGATAATTTAAGTTGTGTTGTGACTTACCCTGACTATGATTCTGGTCCCTACTTGGACAGAGTGCATACCTCTGCCAACTAAGAAATCCAATTTGTAGAACAATGGCCCAGCCAGCTGCTAAGAAGGGGAAAGGCAGAGGGTGCGGGAAACCACCACCTGAATGTACTCCCAGTGAGATGGATGGGACACCTGCTGTGGCAGCCCCGAGTCCTCTGAGGAGGGCATTGCTTCCCCTGGTGATCTGCCTACACTTGCTGGATGGCATGTAGAAGGAGGACCCACCAAGAAGGAGTTCTGTAGGGCTCAAAGGGAGTGCCCAACCCTTGTGGGACTGAGGCAACAGTCTGAAGCTCAAGCATTTACCGGGAGGACAACCTCCTTTCCAGTGAGCCTAAAACTCATTTCAGGTTGGCTTGGTTGGCATTTTATCAATTCACAGCTGTAATACTGTGCCTGGAGTGGGAAATGGCTTTTGTCATTTTACAGCTTGGCATGGACAGCACTGTGCTAGTCCTATGTTTAAAGACTTTGCAGTAGAAATGGCAAAAGACTTTGTCCCTTTCTATCTCGGTGTGGATGGCACTGTGCTAATCCTATGCTTAAAGACTTTGATAGAAAAGCAGACATTTGAGGTGAGCAGATCTAGAGTGTCGCTGGTGTTGAGGGTGCTTCATACAGGAGCTGCTTTCCACCTAAACTTGAAAACTACCCAGAGTTCTCTGCTTCTTTTTTGCATAATTTATTTGTCACTCTATGCCCGAAAGGGTATTGTTTTAACTTATACTGGGTGCTCCATTGTGTCTGGACAAAGCTATACCTCTCTGAAGAGCTCTAAGTAGAGCGAAACACTGTGTTAGGGGTTGCAATTACTAATTTCAGGATGGCTTGATTGGTATTTTAGCAATTCAAAGCTCTGATACTGTGCCTGGAGTGGTAAATGGCTTTTGTCATTTTACAGCTCGGCCTGGACAGCACTGTGCTAGTCCTATGCTTAAAGACTTTGCTGTAGAAATGGCAAAAGACTTTGTACCTTTCTATCTCTGCATGGATGGCACTGTGCTAATCCTATGCTTAAAGACTTTGATAGAAAAGCAGACATTTGAGGTGAGCAGATCTAGAGTGTCGCTGGTGTTGAGGGTGCTCTATACAGGAGCTGCTTTCCACCTAAACTTGAGAACTACCCAGAGTTCTGTGCTTCATTTTTGCATAATTTATGTGTCACTCTATGCCCGAAAGGGTATTGTTTTGACTTATACTGGGTGCTCCATTGTGTCTGGACAAAGCTATACCTCTCTGAAGAGCTTTAAGTAGAGCAAAACACTGTGTCAGGGGTTGCTTTTATTCATTTCAGGTTGGATTGGTTGGTATTTTACCAATTCAAAGCTGCAATACTGTGCCTGGAGTGGTAAATGGCTTTTGTCATTTTACAGCTCAGCATGGGCAGCACTGTGCTAGTCCTATGCTTAAAGACTTTGTTGTAGAAATGGCAAAAGACTTTGTCCCTTTCTATCTCGGCATGTAAGGCACTGTGCTAATCCTATGCTTAAAGACTTTGATAGAAAAGCAGACATTTGAGGTGAGCAGATCTAGAGTGTCGCTGGTGTTGAGGGTGCTCTATACAGGTGCTACTTTCTACCTAAACTTGAGAACTACCCAGAGTTCTCTGCTTCTTTTTGCATATATATATATATATATATATATATATATATATATATATATATATATATATATATATATATATATATATATATATATATATCTACTGGCGGTCGCCAGTAGATAGTTATAGTTAGGACCTATTTTCCATAGGAAATCCGCGACATTCTATTTGAAATAACTCTTGCGTCGGTTGACGAATCTTCGCAAAATTTTCAAACTTTATGGCCCGCTCCGGTCCGCTCCTACCCTGAAAGTCTCAGGGTGATTCGTCAAGCGGGGACCGAGAAAAAGGGGGTCCCAAAACGTGTTTTCCCCATTCATTTTCCCATAGGAAACTTTAGACACGGCTACAGCCCGAACTGCTGAACAGAATTACACAAAATTTGGCAAAGAGGTAGTTCTTGGTTCAGAAAGAACCCTTTTTGTTAAATGGTGTAAATCCGTTCAGTAGTTGCGGAGAAATTAAAAAAATAAGAGTCAAAAAAATCAATTTCCCATAGGAAACTTTATGCAAGGCTACAGCCCGAACTGCTGAACGGAATTACACCAAATTTGGCAAAGAGGTAGTTCTTGGTTCAAAAAGAACCCTTTTTGTTAAATGGTGTAAATCCGTTCAGTAGTTGCTGAGAAAATCAAAAGTAAAAACACATAGATATCTGGGCGGAGCCTAACCACACATGTCATCGTGAGATCTGATTGGCTGTCAGCACTTCATCCTGGAATTGCTGGCAGCCATCTTGGGACCAATATAAATGATAGTACCCCATTGAAATGCATTGTAGTGAATCGAAGATTTTGAGGGTTACCAAAAGGAGAACTATAAAGGGTGATAACAGACTTTAGTTACATTAGAATTCATTTGTTGATGGTACCATACTAATTTCAGGAATTGTGGTGTGTTCTAAGGTGATTTTACCCTGTGAAAAACCTTCTGCTGGGATATCATGAATCATGTTTGAGAGAAAACTATTTTCACATGCTTGTCCCATACAGTTTTGGAAGGTGCCCCAGAAGCTAAAATGAGAGCATATTTTCTGTAAATTCACATTATCTTTCTCAGTCATGTGAGAATGAAGTCTGACATTCTCAGTAAAACATGTACATCCAACAAGGGCAGAGACTGTCAGTTGATTCCTTTGTGTTCTACTGCAGCTTCCCAGAGTGTTCTAAAGAACAACTAGAGTGCTAACAGCCTTACTTATGACAAAAGTATGGCACACCTGAAGCCATCTTGATTGGAATAAACTGGTAACACTTAAAACATTTAATTTAAAAAGGAACAAAATGATGGGGTTCATCTTGTCATAGAAATTATGGTTAGTGCTCTGGAAAGAAAAATTAGGACATGTTTCAAGTGTGATCTCAAATATCTTCCTGTTATATTTCAACAGGAGCAGCCTGTCAGTTGATGCCTTTGTGTTCTACTGCAGCTTCCCAGAGTGTTCTAAAGAACAACTAGAGTGCTAACAGCCTTACTTATGACAAAAGTATGGCACACCTGAAGCCATCTTGATTGGAATAAACTGGTAACACTTAAAACATTTAATTTAAAAAGGAACAAAATGATGGGGTTCATTTTGTCATAGAAATTATGGTTAGTGCTGTAGAAAGAAAAATTAGGACATGTTTCAAGTGTGATCTCAAATATCTTCCTGTTATATTTCAACAGGAGCAGCCTGTCAGTTGATGCCTTTGTGTTCTACTGCAGCTTCCCAGAGTGTTCTAAAGAACAACTAGAGCGCTAACAGTCTTACTTATGACAAAAGTATGGCACACCTGAAGCCATCTTGATTGGAATAAACTGGTAACACTTAAAACATTTAATTTAAAAAGGAACAAAATGAGGGGGTTCATTTTGCCATAGAAATTATGGTTAGTGCTGTAGAAAGAAAAATTAGGACATGTTTTACCCCTTGACCGCGATCGGAATTCCGCTCGTATGCTGGACATTCCGATCGCGGGTGGGGTCGTGACGAGCTCAGCTCGTCATGCGCACAGCGCTACCGCGCAGCATGACGAGCTGAGCTCGTCATGAGCACGGAAAGGGTTAAGTGAGATCTCAAATATCTTCCTGTTATATTTCAACAGGAGCAGCCTGTCAGTTGATGCTTTTGTGTTCTACTGCAGCTTCCCAGAGTGTTCTAAAGAACAACTAGAGTGCTAACAGCCTTACTTATGACAAAAGTATGGCACACCTGAAGCCATCTTGATTGGAATAAACTGGTAACACTTAAAACATTTAATTTAAAAAGGAACAAAATGAGGGGGTTCATTTTGCCATAGAAATTATGGTTAGTGCTGCAAAAGAAAATTTAGTGCATGTTTTAAGTGAGATCTCAAATCCTCTTCTATTTCATTAGAAAATTCTGACATGCAGACTGAAACAATCACTTTCAATACCAGCAGTAGACTTCCAGTTAACTCCTTGGTGAGCAGTAGCTTTACTACAGTGATCTAATGAACAACTAGAGTAATAACATTCTGAATTTATGGCAAATGTGTGACACATCTGAATGCCTTCTTGATGGAATCAAAGTAAAAAACTGAAAGCATTTCCTACTGAGGAGACTGCAGTAAATGAGGAAATTAGGAAACTTCATAACAAAGAAGTCTTCCAAGATGGCCACCAGTGAAAAAAGAGCCCAAATGTAGCACAAATATTACCCAGATGTAGCCCACATATAGCCCAATGACAAAAGTGTGCAAAACACTTTTTATTTTTAGTTTTTTTGCAGTTTTATGTAGTGCAGACTGGTCAGGTATTGGAGCGTAGCATCTTAAAACATGACCCCCTACACTACAAAAACACCACTGCACTACCCTAAACCCTAAAACACTACCCCAGCATGACCCCCTACACTACAAAAGCACCACTGCACTATCCTAAACCCTAAAACACTACCCCCAGCATGACCCCCTACACTACACAAACACCACTGCACTACCCTAAACCCTAAAACACTACCCCAACACCACTGCACTACCCTAAAACCTAAAACACTACCCCCAGCACGACCCCCTACACTACACAAACACCACTGCACTACCTTAAACCCTAAAACACTACCCCCAGCACAACCCCTACACTACCCAAACACCACTGCACTAACCTAAATCCTAAAACACTACCCCCAGCACGACCCCCTACACTACCCAAACACCACTGCACTACCCTAAAACATGACCCCCTACACTACACAAACACCACTGCACTACCCTAAACCCTAAAACACTACCCCCAGCACGACCCCCTACACTACAAAGCACCACTGCACTACCCTAAACCCTAAAACACTACCCCCAGCACGACCCCCTACACTGCCCGAACACCACTGCACTGCCCTAAACCCTGAAACACCAGCCCCTGCACGACCCCCTACACTGCCCGAACACCACTGCACTGCCCTAAACCCTGAAACACATACCCTAGCACGACCCCCTACACTGCCCGAACACCACTGCACTGCCCTAAACCCTGAAACACCACCCCTTCACGACCCCCTACACTGCCCAAACACCACTGCACTGCCCTAAACCCTGAAACACCACCCCCAGCATGACCCCTACACTGCCCGAACACCACTGCACTGCCCTAAACCCTGAAACACTACCCCCAGCAAGACCTCCTACACTGCCCGAACACCACTGCACTGCCCTAAACCCTGAAACATCACCCCCAGCAAGACCCCCTACACTGCCCGAACACCACTGCCCTAAACCCTGAAACACCACCCCCAGCACGACCCCCTACACTGCCCGAACACCACTGCACTGCCCTAAACCCTGAAACACCACCCCCAGCACGACCCCCTACACTGCCCGAACACCACTGCACTGCCCTAAACCCTGAAACACCACCCCTGCACGACCCCCTACACTGCCCGAACACTACTGCACTGCCCTAAACCCTGAAACACCATCCCCAGCATGACCCCCTACACTGCACGAACACCACTGCACTGCCCTCAACCCTGAAACACTACCCCCAGCAAGACCCCCTACACTGCCCGAACACCACTGCACTGCCCTAAACCCTGAAACACCACCCCCAGCAAGACCCCCTACACTGCCCGAACACCACTGCCCTAAACCCTTAAACACCACCCCCAGCAAGACCCCCTACACTGCCCGAACACCACTGCACTGCCCTAAACCCTGAAACACCAGCCCCAGCACGACCCATACACTGCCCGAACACCACTGCACTGCCCTAAACCCTGAAACACCACCCCCTGCACGACCCCCTACACTGCCCGAACACCACTGCACTGCCCTAAACCCTGAAACACCACCCCCAGCACGACCCCCTACACTGCCCGAACACCACTGCACTGCCCTAAACCCTGAAACACCACCCCCTGCACGATCCCCTACACTGCCCGAACACTACTGCACTGCCCTAAACCCTGAAACACCACCCCCAGCACGACCCCCTACACTGCACGAACACCACTGCACTGCCCTAAACCCCGAAACACTACCCCCAGCAAGACCCCCTACACTGCCCGAACACCACTGCCCTAAACTCTGAAACACCACCCCCAGCAAGACCCCCTACACTGCCCGTACACCACTGCACTGCCCTAAACCCTGAAACACCACCCCCAGCATGACCCCCTACACTGCCCGAACACCACTGCACTGCCCTAAACCCTGAAACACCACCCCCAGCACGACCCCCTACACTGCCCGAACACCACTGCACTGCCCTAAACCATGAAACACCAGCCCCAGCACGACCCCCTACACTGCCCGAACACCACTGCACTGCCCTAAACCCTGAAACACCACCCCCAGCACGACCCCCTACACTGCCCGAACACTACTGCACTGCCCTAAACCCTGAAACACCAGCCCCAGCACAACCCCGTACACTGCCCGAACACCACTGCACTGCCCTAAACCCTGAAACACCAGACCCAGCACGACCGCCTACACTGCCCGAACACCACTGCACTGCCCTAAACCCTGAAACACCAGCCCCAGCAAGACCCCCTACACTGCCCGAACACCACTGCACTGCCCTAAACCCTGAAACACCACCCCCAGCAAGACCCCCTACACTACCCGAACACCACTGCACTAAAGCCTGAAACACCACCCCCAGCAAGACCACTTACACTGGCCGAACACCACTGCACTGCCCTAAACCCTGAAACACCACCCCCTGCACGACCCCCTACACTGCCCAAACACCACTGCACTGCCCTAAACCCTGAAACACCACCCCCTGCACGACCCCCTACACTGCCCGAACACCACTGCACTGCCCTAAACCCTGAAACACCACCCCTCAGCACGACACCCTACACTGCCCGAACACCACTGCACTGCCCTAAACCCTGAAACACCACACCCAGCATGACCCCCTACACTGCCCGAACACCACTGCACTGCCCTAAACCCTGAAACACCACCCCCTACACGACCTCCTACACTGCCGGAACACCACTGCACTGCCCTAAACCCTGAAACACCACCCCCAGCACGACCCCCTACACTGCCCGAACACCACTGCACTGCCCTAAACCCTGAAACATCAACCCCAGCAAGACCCCCTACACTGCCTGAACACTACTGCCCTAAACCCTGAAACAACACCCCCTACACTGCACGAACACCACTGCACTGCCCTAAACCCTGAAACACCACCTCCAGCAAAACCCCCTACACTGCCTGAACACCATTGCTCTGCCCTAAATCCTGAAACACTAGCCCCAGCATGACCCCCTACACTGCCCAAACACCACTGCACTGCCCTAAACCCTGAAACACCACCCCCAGCACGACCCCCTACACTGCCCGAACACCACTGCACTGCCCTAAACCCTGAAACACCAGCCCCAGCAAGACCCCCTACACTCCCGAACACCACTGCACTGCCCTAGACTCTGAAACACCAGCCCCAGCAAGACCCCCTACACTGCCCGAACACCACTGCACTGCCCTAAACCCTGAAACACCAGCCCCAGCATGACCCCCTACACTGCCCGAACACCACTGCACTGCCCTAAACCCTGAAACACCACCCCTTCACGACCCCCTACACTGCCCAAACACCACTGCACTGCCCTAAACCCTGAAACACCACCCCCAGCATGACCCCTACACTGCCCGAACACCACTGCACTGCCCTAAACCCTGAAACACTACCCCCAGCAAGACCTTCTACACTGCCCGAACACCACTGCACTGCCCTAAACCCTGAAACATCACCCCCAGCAAGACCCCTACCCTGCCCGAACACCACTGCCCTAAACCCTGAAACACCACCCCCAGCACGACCCCTACACTGCCCGAACACCACTGCACTGCCCTCAACCCTGAAACACTACCCCCAGCAAGACCCCCTACACTGCCCGAACACCACTGCACTGCCCTAAACCCTGAAACACTACACCCAGCAAGACCCCCTACACTGCCCGAACACCACTGCACTGCCCTAAACCCTGAAACACCACCCCCAGCAAGACCCCCTACACTGCCCGAACACCACTGCCCTAAACCCTGAAACACCACCCCCAGCAAGACCCCCTACACTGCCCGAACACCACTGCACTGCCCTAAACCCTGAAACACCAGCCCCAGCACGACCCATACACTGCCCGAACACCACTGCACTGCCCTAAACCCTGAAACACCACCCCCTGCACGACCCCCTACACTGCCCGAACACCACTGCACTGCCCTAAACCCTGAAACACCACCCCCAGCGCGACCCCCTACACTGCCCGAACACCACTGCACTGCCCTAAACCCTGAAACACCACCCCCTGCACGATCCCCTACACTGCCCGAACACTACTGCACTGCCCTAAACCCTGAAACACCACCCCCAGCACGACCCCCTACACTGCACGAACACCACTGCACTGCCCTAAACCCCGAAACACTACCCCCAGCAAGACCCCCTACACTGCCCGAACACCACTGCCCTAAACCCTGAAACACCACCCCCAGCAAGACCCCCTACACTGCCCGTACACCACTGCACTGCCCTAAACCCTGAAACACCACCCCCAGCACGACCCCCTACACTGCCCGAACACCACTGCACTGCCCTAAACCCTGAAACACCACCCCCAGCACGACCCCCTACACTGCCCGAACACCACTGCACTGCCCTAAACCATGAAACACCAGCCCCAGCACGACCCCCTACACTGCCCGAACACCACTGCACTGCCCTAAACCCTGAAACACCACCCCCAGCACGACCCCCTACACTGCCCGAACACTACTGCACTGCCCTAAACCCTGAAACACCAGCCCCAGCACAACCCCGTACACTGCCCGAACACCACTGCACTGCCCTAAACCCTGAAACACCAGACCCAGCACGACCGCCTACACTGCCCGAACACCACTGCACTGTCCTAAACCCTGAAACACCAGCCCCAGCAAGACCCCCTACACTGCCCGAACACCACTGCACTGCCCTAAACCCTGAAACACCACCCCCAGCAAGACCCCCTACACTGCCCGAACACCACTGCACTAAAGCCTGAAACACCACCCCCAGCAAGACCACCTGCACTGGCCGAACACCACTGCACTGCCCTAAACCCTGAAACACCACCCCCTGCACGACCCCCTACACTGCCCAAACACCACTGCACTGCCCTAAACCCTGAAACACCACCCCTGCACGACCCCCTACACTGCCCGAACACCACTGCACTGCCCTAAACCCTGAAACACCACCCCTCAGCACGACACCCTACACTGCCCGAACACCACTGCACTGCCCTAAACCCTGAAACACCACCCCCAGCATGACCCCCTACACTGCCCGAACACCACTGCACTGCCCTAAACCCTGAAACACCACCCCTGCACGACCTCCTACACTGCCGGAACACCACTGCACTGCCCTAAACCCTGAAACACCACCCCCAGCACGAACCCCTACACTGCCCGAACACCACTGCACTGCCCTAAACCCTGAAACATCAACCCCAGCAAGACCCCCTACACTGCCTGAACACCACTGCCCTAAACCCTGAAACAACACCCCCTACACTGCACGAACACCACTGCACTGCCCTAAACCCTGAAACACCACCTCCAGCAAAACCCCCTACACTGCCTGAACACCATTGCTCTGCCCTAAATCCTGAAACACTAGACCCAGCATGACCCCCTACACTGCCCAAACACCACTGCACTGCCCTAAACCCTGAAACACCACCCCAGCACGACCCCCTACACTGCCCGAACACCACTGCACTGCCCTAAACCCTGAAACACCAGCCCCAGCAAGACCCCCTACACTGCCCGAACACCACTGCACTGCCCTAGACTCTGAAACACCAGCCCCAGCAAGACCCCCTACACTGCCCGAACACCACTGCACTGCCCTAAAACCTGAAACACCAGCCCCAGCACGACCCCCTACACTGCCCGAACACCACTGCACTGCCCTAAACCCTGAAACACCAGCCCCAGCACGACCCCCTACACTGCCCGAACACCACTGTACTGCCCTAAACCCTGAAACACCAGCCCCAGCACGACCCCTACACTGCCCGAACACCACTGCACTGCCCTAAACCCTGAAACACCACCCCCTGCATGACCCCCTACATTGCCCGAACACCACTGCACTGCCCTAAACCCTGAAACACCACCCCCTGCAGCACCCCCTACACTGCCCGAACACCACTGCACTGCCCTAAACCCTGAAACACCACCCCTGCACCACCCCCTACACTGCCCGAACACCACTGCACTGCCCTAAACCCTGAAACACCACCCCCAGCACGACCCCCTTTACTGCTCAAACACCACTGCACTGCCCCAAACCCTGAAACACCACCCCCAGCACGACCCCCTACACTGCCCGAACACCACTGCCCTAAACCCTGAAACACCACCCCTGCACGACCCCTACACTGCCCGAACACCACTGCACTGCCCTAAACCCTGAAACACCACCCCCAGCACGACCCCCTACACTGCCCGAACACCACTGCACTGCCCTAAACCCTAAAACACCACCCCAGCATTAACCCCTACACTGCCCAAACACCACTGCACTGCCCTAAACCCTAGAACACTACCCCCAGCACGACCTCCTACACTACCCGAACACCACTGCACTACCCTAAACCCTAAAATACTACCCCCAGCACAACCCCCTACACTACCCGAACACGACTGCACTGCCCTAAACCCTCAAACACTCCCCCAGCACGACCCCCTACACTACCCGAACACCACTGCACTGCCCTAAACCCTAAAACACTCCCCCAGCACGACCCCCTACACTACCCAAACACCACTGCACTGCCCTAAACCCTAAAACACGACCCCCAGCACGACCCCTACACTACCCAAACACCACTGCACTGCCCTAAACCCTAAAACACTACCCCCGCATGACCCCCTACACTACCCAAACACCAATGCACTACCCTAATCCCTACAACACTACCCCCGCATGACCCCTACACTACCCTAAACCCTAAAACACTACCCCCGCACGACTCCCTACACTACCCAAAGACCACTGCACTACCCTAAACCCTAAAACACGACCTCCTACACTACACAAACACCACTGCACTACCCTAAACCCTAAAACACTACCCCCTACACTACACAAACACCACTGCACTACCCTAAACCCTAAAACACTACCCCCAGCAGTACCCCTACACTACCCAAACACCACTGCACTAACCTAAACCCTAAAACACTACCCCCAGCAGTACCCCCTACACTACCCAAACACCACTGCACTACCCTAAATCACTACCCCCAGCACGACCCCCTACACTACCCAAACACCACTGCACTACCCTAAACCCTAAAACACTACCTCCAGCACGACCCCCTACACTACCCAAACACCACTGCACTACCCTAAACCCTAAAACACTCCCCCAGCACGACACCCTACACTACCCAAACACCACTGCACTACCCTAAACCCTAAATCTACCCCCAGCATGACCCCCTACACTACACAAATACCACTGCACTACCCTAAACCCTAAAACACTACCCCCAGCACGACCCTCTTCACTACCTAAACACAACTGCACAATTTGTTACAGGCGTTGCAACGCGGGCCTGTGGTGCTTACTGGAAGTACCTAGTGGGCTAGTTGGGCCCCAGGGACCCTCAGGATTCAAGGTGACCTAATCCCCCAACTTAAAACGCACCACGGGGCGCGTTTGCACAGTGGTGAAGGGAGGGGCGGGGCCTCAGGTGACATGTGCGCAAACACGCCCTGTGGTGCGTTTTAAGTTGGGGAATTAATTCCCTTTGAATCCTGAGGGACCCTGGGGCCAACTAGCCCACCAGGTACCTTCAGTAAGCACAACAGAGTTGCGTTGCAGAGAGGTGAAAAAGGTGCGTGGCCTCGGAACGCCTCTCTGCAACTCAGCTCTGTGGTCCTAACTGAAGGTACCTGGGGGGCTAGTTGGGCCCTAGGGACCCTCAGAATTCAAGGGGACTTAATCCCGCAACTTAAAACGCGCCACGGGGTGCGTTTGCACACATGTCACCTCAGGCCACCCCTCCCTTCACCACTGTGCAAACGCGCCCTGTAGCGTGTTTTAAGAGGTAGTTTTAATCCCCCTGCCCTATTATGTACTAGGGACTTGCAGAGGAGGTCATGCTAATCACAGGGGTACCCCAACACATAGTGTTCCCTAGTGTATGTAGGTGTTTTCACTGTATTCTAAGTGTCTTTTAGCATAGCACTGGCTCTGGTTAATCAGAGTCAGTTACCACCAGTACCCGTCTGAAAAAGTTGTGGGCACAGGATGATTTTACAACAAGGCCTCTTTCTGCTCCTCTGTTGGTTCTTTCTGCACATCTTTTGCTTCTTTCTGTGCGTTTTTTCTTCTTTCTTCACATGTCCTACCTCTGTAGGCATAGTTAGAAACTAGCATTTAAAAAAACCTTTGAAATTCACTTAAAAAATCATAGGTTTCAGGCACGTTATAGTTAGAAATTAGCATTTAAAAAACCTTTGAAATTCACTGAAAAAACCATAGGTTTCAGACACGTTATAGTTAGAAATTAGCATTTAAAAAACCTTTGAAATTCACTGAAAAAACCATAGGTTTTAGGGACAGTTATAGTTAGTTGGACATTTCACTCGTACAAAACCATAGAAATTCCCCGTTATAGTTAGTTCAGCTAACTATAACTCGCGCCTCGCAATGCACTGCTGATGACGTCACATATTACATCACTCATGACATGGTCAGTGACATCACTGATGATATCACTGATGACATCTCAAATGACATCACTGATGACATCATCCATGTGATAATTTCATGCATCTTCTCACACCCTAATATAACTTTTGATACACCCACTCTAAATTACAGACTGCCATTCTCAAAACCATAGACACTCCAACACCAAAACTACATACCCACTCACTGATTCTTAGGTCTACACACACATCCACTCACTCACCCGTACAGTCACTCATACTTAGTCACTCAGTACAGGACTATCATATGCACTCATACACCTATATAAACACTCACACACCGCCACTCATCCATAGAGGTACTCACACACCTAGTCAGTCATGCAAAAAACTTAATCACACACCCATTTACTCACCTATACAGTTATACACACACCAGCTCACTTACTCATACAAATACTAGCACATTCTTACGCTCTTATACAATCACTGATACAAGTACACACTCATCCATACAGCCACTCTCACAATCACACTCTCACTTATAGCCATTTATATACTCCAACACACATATATACTGCCTTTCACATATGTAGTTACTCACACATGTACCACTGAGATATACATTCAATCACTAACACACCCATACACACACTCACCCACCCATACAGTCCATCACAGATGCACTCTTGAAACCATGCACCCAGTGAATCACCAACTCACACTTCTATGCACAGAGTCACACACACCCCACCCACACAAACACTCAGGCACCCATACAGATACTCAGACAATCAATCAATAACCCATGTAGACACTCATGTAGCTATTCAGAAAGCCATGCAGCCGCTTACAAACCAACAGACAGACGGATACAGACATTCACACAGTTTAGTCACTAACCCATGCATTCAGTAAGATACATTTAATCACTCACTTGTAGAGTCAGTCACTCACGTACTAAATCATCCATTCAGACACTTATACACCCACTCATTCTTCAATACGCCTTTCCCTATATATATTAAACATATTTAAACTTTACAGAAACACACAGTCACTGGATGATGTCATCAGTGATGTCATTTGAGATGTCATCAGTGATGTCATCAGTGATGTCACTGACCATGTCATGAGTGATGTAATATGTGACGTCATCAGCAGTGCATTGCGGGGCGCGAGTTATAGTTAGCTGAACTAACTATAACGGGGAATTTCTATGGTTTTGTACGAGTGAAATGTCCAACTAACTATAACTGTCCCTAAAACCTATGGTTTTTTCAGTGAATATATATATATATATATTATTTACTGGCGGTCGCCAGTAGATAGTTATAGTTACAACCTATTATCCATAGGAAATCCGCGACATTCTATTTGAAATAACTCTCTTGCCGGTTGACGTATCTTCGCAAAATTTTCAAACTTTGTGGCCCGCTCCGGTCCGCTCCTACCCTGAAAGTCTCGGGGGATTCGTCAAGCGGGGGCCGAGAAAAAGGGGGTCCCAAAACGCGTTTTCCCCATGCAATTTTCCATAGGATACTTTAGACACGGCTACAGCCCGAACTGCTGAACGGAATTACACCAAATTTGGCAAAGAGGTAGTTCTTGGTTCAGAAAGAACCCTTTTGTTAAATGGTGTAAATCCGTTCAGTAGTTGCTGAGAAAATCAAAAGTAAAAAGATAGTGATATCTATGGGCACGGAGGATTCGCGCACCCTGAGCGCACCCTGCGCGCACCGTCCCGATCACGAGCTGCATGTTAATTGGCTGTCAGCTGGCTGTCAACATTCCGATTCAGGAAATGTTGGCAGCCATTTTGTCCCTCGGTAGAACCGAGGGACAGAAACAAGTGCGCAAAGCGCACAAAGGGGCAGGGTAGAAACACCCTGACCCCTGGGTTTGCTCAGGGGGTCCCACAAGGACCCCCTGGGCAAAAAAAAAAAAAAAATTTAAAAATCGGCAGGATGCGCTCAGGGTGCGAATCCTGCCGAAAATAAAAAATCGAGCGCGGTCTCCCGCGCTCGATGTTAGTGGCCGCCGGGTGGGCCAAGTCCCGGGGGCATGCTGGGGGGGGTTAATTTTATGTGTGGGGGGCCTCTAAGGGCCCCCAAGCCCCGGGGACCACCACCCCCGGGGCTTTATGTATAATGGTGCGGGAGGGCTCTGAGCCCTCCCGCAGCCCCGGGACCGCCACCTCCCCGGGGCTTCTTTTTTATTTAACAAAAACCTGTGTGGGGGGCTCCAGCCCCCACACGCCCCGGGACCACCACCTCCCGGGGCACTAAGAAAAATTACAATGGGGGTCCGTTTTGGACCCCAAGCCCCGGGGACCACCACCTCCCGGGGCTTTCAAAATGTAAGGAGGGGGCCGCGCGGCCCCTCCTGGAGCCCTTGATGGCCCTGGGGACCGCCACCCCCAGGGCCGGCTCCTGCAGTGTCCCGGGGTGCCTACCCCAGGACACTGTAGTTTGCTATGGCAGGACGGGAGCCTCGCGGCTCCCGTCCTGCCATAGCAAACTGCTTTGGATATTGGAAGAGAGAGCAGGAAACCTGCTCTCTCTTCCAATATCCAAAGCACATTGCTTTTCCACATGGGGAGCAGCATGTTAGCTGCTCCCCATGTGTAAAGCAATGCCGGCTCCCGTAGGACACGGGGAGCCGGCGGGACTGTGGGGGTTTGGGGACCCCCACAGTCCCCAACGAGAGGCCAGCCCCGGGGGATGGGGTCCCCGGGGCAAGTAGTGGCCCGGGAGGGGAGCCACGCGGCCCCCTCCCCAAAAAATAAAAAAATATTAAAAAAACGGAAAAGCCGGCCCGGACTTAATCCCCCGACTTAAAACGCGCCACGGGGCGCGTTTGCACAGTGGTGAAGGGAGGGGGCGGGGCTTCAAGTGACATGTGTGCAAACAGGCCCCGTGGCGCGTTTTAAGATGGGGAATTAAATCCCCTTCAATCCTGAGGGTCTCTGGGGGCCAACTAGCCCAACAGGTACATCCAGAAAGCGCCACAGAGCTGCGTTGCAGAGAGGTGTAAAAGGGGTGTGGCCTCTCTACACGTCTCTGCAACGCAGCCTCCTGGCGCATACTGGAGGTTCCTGGTGGGCTAGTTGGCCCGTAGGGACCCACATGATTCAAGGGGACTTAATCCCCCAACTTAAAACGCGCCACGGGGCGCGTTTGCACAGATGTCACCTCAGGCCCCGCCCCTCCCTTCACCATTGTGCAAATATTCTTCTAAAATCATCCGAAATACGAATTCCGATTTACTCACCTGTTATCAGGAGAGACCTCAGTGCTGCATCTTTCAGCCCAGTACTAATCCTGAAAAGTAATTTTAACCGTACTTACCAGTAACTTGAATTTCCTTCCATAGGATATCATTGCCTGCTTTTTGCTGAAAAAGTTTCTAAGTGTTGATTTTTGAAACATACAAATATTCCTCTAAAATCAGCCGAAATCCGAATTCTGATTTACTCACCTGTTATCAGGAGAGACCTCAGTGCTGCATCTTTCAGCCCAGTACTAATCCTGAAAAGTAATTTTAACCGTACTTACCAGTAACTTGAATTTCCTTCCATAGGATATCATTGCCTGCTTTTTGCTGAAAAAGTTTCTAAGTGTTGATTTTTGAAACATACAAATATTCCTCTAAAATCAGCCGAAATACGAATTCCGATTTACTCACCTGTTACCAGGAGAGACCTCAGTGCTGCATCTTTCAGCCCAGTACTAATCCTGAAAAGTAATTTTAACCGTACTTACCAGTAACTTGAATTTCCTTCCATAGGATATCATTGCCTGCTTTTTGCTGAAAAAGTTTCTAAGTGTTGATTTTTGAAACATACAAATATTCCTCTAAAATCAGCCGAAATCCGAATTCTGATTTACTCACCTGTTATCAGGAGAGACCTCAGTGCTGCATCTTTCAGCCCAGTACTGGTCCTGAAAAGTAATTTTAACCGTACTTACCAGTAACTTGAATTTCCTTCCATAGGCTAACATTGACTGGTTTCACTTGGAAATTCTTCTATGTGTGGAGTTTTGGAACTTTAAATTATTCTTCTAAAATCAGCCGAAATACGAATTCCGATTTACTCACCTGTTATCAGGAGAGAACCCAGTGCTGCATCTTTTAGCCCAGCACTGACCCTGAAAAAGTAATTTTAACCGTACTTACCAGTAACTTATCTTTTCTTCCATAGGAATCCATTGTCTGGTTTTCAGCAGAAAAGTTTCAAAGTGTCGATTTTCACAAACTACAAATATTCCTTAAAAATCGCCTGTATGACTTAAACGCATTTTTTCAACTGTTTACAGGAGATGCACCAGTGCTGGATCTAGGATCCAACACTGAGTAAGAAAAAGTAACGATAACAGTTTTTACCTGCTAAGTGAATTTCCTTCCATAGGATAACATTGGTGATTCTATGAGGAAAAGTTTCTAAGTGTCAACTTTTAAAATACAATAATATTCCTTAAAAATCACGACTGTAACCAAAACGCTTTTACTCAACTGTTTACAGGAGATGTCCCAGGACTGAATCTAGGATCCAGTCCTGTGGTTAGAAAAGTAATCCATAAAGTAACTAATTGCATTTAACTAGAAATTCACATTGAGCTGAATGTTGCATTGTGTTTGAAAATGTGTTGCCCATTGCAACAACTGTAACTACTGTACTTAAAAGTCTATTGCCTATGTGCTAAGTATTTAAACTAAAGTAATTCATTCTGAGAAAGTATTTTTTGTAATGTAATGTATAATGTAATTACAATGTAATTTAAAAAATAAAATATGTAAAAGAAATTGTTTCTAAAAATGTAGTAAATCAGTATGAAAAAAATTAATATAAAAATTAATACATTTAAAAAATGTCATTTAAAAAACCTTTGAAATTCACTGAAAAAACCGTAGGTTTCAGGCATGTTATAGTTACAAATTAGCATTTAAAAAACCTTTGAAATTCACTGAAAAAACCATAGGTTTCAGATATGTTATAGTTACAAATTAGCATTTAAAAAACCTTTGAAATTCACTGAAAAAACCATAGGTTTTAGGGACAGTTATAGTTAGTTGGACCTTTCACTCGTACAAAACCCGTGAAATTCCCCCGTTATAGTTAGTTCAGCTAACTATAACTCGCGCCCCCGCAATGCACTGCTGATGACGTCACATATTACATCACTCATGACATGGTCAGTGACATCACTGATGACATCACTGATGACATCTCAAATGACATCACTGATGACATCATCCACGTGATAATCTGATGCAGCTCCTCACACCCTAATATAACCTTTGATACACCCAATCTAAATTACAGACTGCCATTCGCAAAACTATAGACACTCCAACACCAATAACTACATACCCACTCACTGATTCTTAGGTCTACACACACACATCCACTCACTCACCCGTACAGTCACTCATACTTATGGTCACTCAGTACAGGACTATCATATGCACTCTTACTCCTATATAGACACTCAAACACCGCCACTCATCCATAGAGGTACTCACACACCTAGTCAGTCATGCAAATAATTAAACACACTGCCATTTACTCACCTATACAGTTATACACACACCAGCTCACTTAATCATACAAATACTAGCACATTGTTACGCTCTTATACAATCACTGATACAAGCACACACTCATCCATACAGCCACTATCACAATCACTCACTCTCGCTTATAGCTATTTATATACTCCAACACACATATATACTGCCTTTCACATATGTAGTTACTCACACATGTACCACTGGGACATACATTCACTCACTAACACACTCTTACACACACTTACCCACCCATACAGTCTATCACAGATGCACTCTTGAAACCATCCACCCAGTGAATCACCCACTCACACATCTATGCACAGAGTCGCACACACCCCACCCACACAAACACTCAGGCACCCATACAGATACTCAGACAACCAATCAATAACTCATATAGACACTCATGTAGCTATTCACAAACCCATGCAGCCACTTACACAGCAACAGACAGACGGATACAGACATTCACCCAGTTTAGTCACTAACCCATGCATTCAGTAAGATACGTTAAATCACTCACTTATAGAGTCAGTCACGCACCTACTAAATCATCCATACAGACACTTACACACCCACTCTTCAATACGTCTTTTCCTATATATATTAAAAATATTTAAACTTTACAGAAACACACAGTCACTGGATGATGTCATCAGTGATGTCATTTGAGATGTCATCAGTGATGTCATCAGTGATGTCACTGACCATGTCATGAGTGATGTAATATGTGACGTCATCAGCAGTGCATTGCGGGGGCGTGAGTTATAGTTAGCTGAACTAACTATAACGGGGGAATTTCACGGGTTTTGTACGAGTGAAATGTCCAACTAACTATAACTGTCCCTAAAACCTATGGTTTTTTCAGTGAATATATATATATATATATATATATACACATATACATGTTACACCTACATTTAGGCAAATTACTTAGGGCATGCATTTTAGGAGTATGCAAGTGCTACTGTCTTATCTGAACTGTATATGTTCATCTTCTTATCACTATGGTAGAAATGTATCTACTGTTTACTATATTAGTACTGGCTATTTCTTTCGTATGCTTCTGTCTCCTGATTGTCGCGACAAATATGTTTTACACAAAACTGTTGCTGGACCAATAAATACTTATTGAAACGTCCTAACCGCCATCCTGTGTATTTTCTGAGAATGAGTAGGCACGAGTGACTGAGCAAAAAGTACTGTACTGTTTTCCACAATCCCTGAGGAATCGCGGTTGTCATGTTCAGTGATTGCCAGAAACTACCTATGCCACTGTAAGATATAGGGGCGTGGTAGTGGCACTGTAGAGCTAGCTGGTCTAACGACTGACATATCCTGTGGGGGTGTCCGGAAGCGGTTTGGACACCAAGCCCTCAGTTTAGGTAATCAAAAACAAGCAGGTCCTGGGGATTCCTAGGAACTACATGATATGGTGCCGCCAATGTTGGTTTGGTTCTTATATTAACAGTTAAAATCTGAGTAGTTCAGTCATGCTTTTTCAGAAAGCCCTGCTCACACTTTTCAGAGACGTCTGAAGTGGGAAGGGAGATCCACCTCAGCTGAGCAGATATACCCTGTGTATTGGCTGATGGTTAAACAAGCTTGTAGGACATAAGGTGCCCACATTGTGCAAAAACCTAGCTCTTAACCTTTTTCTCTCTTTCTTCTCTTCTCCTTTAAAAATGAGTGACCCTGCGAGTAGCAGTGGAGATTTAGGGGAAGACAAATTTGCAAATGCTCTCAACATTACAGAAAACTCCAGAAATGCAGTAACAATAAAATTGTTAGAACACGGCCTACCTGCAACAGGTGGCTGTGTTACCTTCGTGATTGAGGCACACGAGGTGTTCGGATAAGAGGTATTCTATTCTTGGGTTTAGTTTCCGCCTGCAGATCCACAGACTAAATTGTTTCACAAATACATTGTAGCTGAACCACTGGAAGAATACATTCCATATGAAAAGATTGAAGTCCCGTTAACTTACCAGCAACACAGAAACTTGTTTAAAGGCACCCTCCCACACACAACATCTGTCGAAAGACTCGGTCCACTCAGCATAGAAGGAACCACCTGGCCGGTCTTAGCGACATACACTCCACATCCTGAGATAGATAAACTACCAGTGGATGAAGTCCGTACAATATATAAAGACATAGTCCAGCTATACAGACACATTGTCCAGTTCGTCATGCGAACATTAACAGTCCAACCTGCGAGAAATGCTCCAGTCGGTCCACATCAGACCCCACCTACAATTAGCCCTCAGACACTAAAATCAGTGATAGGGACAATCCCCTCCAAACGGGAGAAAATTCTGTTCTGGATAGCACAAAACATTGCACAGCTGGAAGCAGTATTTCCCCATATGGGTCCTCAGGAAAAACATAGAATGCTAAGATTTCCTTGCCAATGCAGATGGTTCCCTCGATTGAGGATTGTACCACTTGGGGAAAAATCTTTGCTGCCGTATATATCAGAATACACAGTACCCCTTCCATAGCAGTCATTCCAGAGGTATTGAAACAGATGCAGAATGAGTACGGGGCAGGACCTGCCCTCGACTTAGGGATGAAACTGATGGGTAATTTTGCCCAAGTCTCTGCAATCATGCTGAGCAACATAAAAGGGGAGGCAGCAGCAGTGGCTATACACCACCGCCTAAGGGAAGTGGCTCCTATAAATAAAGAGCAAGAGTTACCAAACATTATTGAAGAAACCTATGCCGCATTAGGTAGAGATAGTTTGGGAGCCAAACCAGGGAAACCACAAATGGCGGGTAGTCCCGACAAGGACAACTCGAAGCAAGCACCCTCTTCTTCTAAAAAGAAATGGGATAACAAACAATCTAAAAATAACAATACAGAAAAGAATTCACAATCAAGGGGTGAGTCTCCCCAAAGGGAGTCCTCTGAAAAGAGGTATAACCTTAGGAATCGTGATAACATTAGGAAACCTCTCAGGTATCAGGACACTGATACATGCTCCTTTCGTTCCTTTCATGGTTCATCAAAAAACTCGGAGAGGGATGGGCGATCAGAACAAAAGATAGAAGATCGACCAAAGACAAAAAGGGAAACACATCGTAATTCAAATTACATTATCAAGCAGGAAGAACAACCTAAAGCAAAACCTCAATTCAAAAAGAAGAAAGTAGCTGGCTTAAAAATTAGACATGCCCAGGTTAATGAGGAATCAGCTTCTGAACGGGGAATGGGCTCTGACGATGCTAGACTGCACGGCAAAAGTAACAATAGCTCGCCATAACCTGAAGGATTTTCTGGTGACAGCAGTATTGAGTGAACATATCACGGTGGAAACACCTGATACAAGAGTTAACGTCCCACATCGACTATACGAAATTACACTCCAAATAGAGGGGGACATCTCAAGAAAAGTTAAACGTCTATTTTGGGAGAACTTAACATTTGGATATGACATCCTTTTAGCAGAAAAAGATTGGCCACCAGAATTTGTGATGGATTGCCCAAAAGCTGAAAGCTTCATTTTGCTTGTTTTCTCCAACCTCGTTTCAGAATCTTTAAAACATTCATACGCACAGGAGTGGGCGCTAGCACTAGCTTTGGCATTATACCGAAACCATGTAGGGTGTTACGTGGAGTCTACTCACCATGAAATAGTTTTGGATTACAGACATTTAAACACATGCACATGAACATTTGCAGTTCAAAACGCACATAGTGCTGCCTTAATGAATAACATTGTGCGGAATAAATACAAAACGACATTATATATCTCGAATAGATTCATCTGCCAAAATATACCTCCAGAAAGCAGACATTTGACAGCATTTTCTGCCCTCGGCAATCAGCGTCACTTCTTTCATTTGCCCCAGGGATATAAGAACAGCCCAGGGCTATTCTCGGCAAGAGTGTCAGAATTATTACAAACATGCGACGAGGAGGCAGTGTCCTATCTAGGTGACATCTATCTGACAGACAATGAATTACTTGTACACTTGTGCAGGGTGAACAACATAATTGTGGGATTCGCCAATTTGGGCTACAAATTTAATTTCAAGAAATCAAAAATTGCCCATCTCAATGTCCTATTTTTGGGATATGAGCTATCAAGTGAAGGCAAGAGCCTGGCAGCCAACTTTTTAGAAAAGTACGCACTGCTCCAACCTCCGAAGGCTCTGAAGGGTTTGCAATCCACCTTAGGATTTCTAAATTTTGGCAGAACATACATTTTGGATTATGCAGAAAGACTAAAACCTTTCTATAACTTAATCAGACCTGATTTCACAGCACATCAGTTGACACAGGAACTTACAGATATTCTCTGTTCCGTTCAGGCTGACATGATAGTCTCAAAACATTTGCACACGTGTGAATTCTACCAACTTGGTGATCTGGGTAGTCCCGGGTTTATCAGGATATACATACATCACTTCCAATGAAGGTGAGACAGTCCCAACATATCATATTTATACACACATGCTGAAATGCGATTTGCGGCCACAGAAAAAATACTGACAGCGGTACAGACTGCTGTAGTGAGAGCAAGAGCACTAGCACAGGGGAAACGCATAATCGTTGTAACCCCGGTACCAACTTTAGAAACTTTTACCAAAGCGAGCATTCCAAATGCAAAAGCACTGCATCCTCGATGGATATAATGGGCCAATTCTCTCACTGCAACAGACGTAGATTACAATACAATCCTACACTGAAAACACAAGCGTTCCTGCAGTACGAACAAAAATACCCTCTCCCGAATGAAATCTTGCCACTAGAAAAATATGAGTACATCATTTAAACTGATGCTTCTGCTCAGCCTGCCATTGGAAGTAAACAACAGTATAGCGCAGCATGTGCTATAGTGAAGTGACGTATGCGGGATAGTAAATTCCATCCCAGCAATACAACTACACAATCTCTAGGAGATTGTACAGCGCAGCTGGCAGAACTGAAAGCCCTGATACTAGCACTACAATATACGGATCAGGAATTCCCCACACTGATAGTGTGCGATTCGTTTTATTGTGTACAGTCTTAAAATGAATATCTTCATTACTGGGGCCAGAATGGGTTCAGAGATTCCAAGGCTTGCACAATTAAGCATGAATTGTTATGGGAACAAGTGGGAAAGCTGAAGGAATGCCTGCCACAGGCTCAAGTTATTCACACCTTGAGTCATCAGCATGTTGGCGTACACGTTGAAGGGAATTTACTGGCTGATGAAGCTGCGAAGGCGACAGTGCGAACTGCTGCCATTGGTGCAATCACTCGTTCCAGCACGAGGATAGATGGAGACATACTGATAGCTGTCAACGCCTCGAAAAATGGCTCTGTCGTGCCAAAGGGCTTTCCACTCAAGTACTCCTATAAATTAGATGCGCAAAATACACCGTATGCTCAAATCCCAGGAGTGGGGGATAGAGTTATACCAAACATGGATCGCAGATTAGGTTTAATTCTAGCTGCACACGAGAGTCTGGGCTCAGCACACGCAGGAGTCACTGCTACAATTTCATTATTGGAGCGGCCATACTGGTGGCCAAGTTTGTCTAAACAAACCAAGGGTTATGTCCTGAAGTGCGACATCTGCCAGCAGATGAAAGGTTCCACCGTAGCACGGCCACCACAAACATCACTACTCATTTCAGACAGGCCTCTTGCATGTGTCTTTTGGACCACTGCACCCCCCTTAATTCAGATGGGGCCTACAAGTACATCTTGGTGGCAGTGGATTCATGCTCTAGATTTCTATGGGTTTGGCCTCAGTGCTCGGCTTACGCTCTAACTGTTATAAAGGATTTGCAAGTCTTCATCTGGACATATGCAATTGGCACGTTACATTCCGACCGTGGCCCTGCGTTTAGCTCACGGGCTTACAAGGAAGCCATGGGAAGTATGGTCGTGGCCTTGCAGTACTCCTCCCCCTACCATCCCGAGGGAAATTCAGTGGTGGAGAGGAAAAACTGGGACCTAAAGCAATCCTTAACAGCAAGGGTATTAGGTGCGGCCGGTAGTTGGGTCAATCACATATATGGGGTCCAGAGGGCACTTAATAAGATGCCAAGAAAATCCTTGGGAGGACAAACCCCCTATGAGATCTTGTTCGGGACAAGAATGTGGGTACCTGACCTCGATTGTGCCAGCACAGTGGCGGATGTAAAACCACTTGAATGAATGATCGTTTTGCTGGTTTACAGGAGCTCAATCAATTCCGGGCATTACAAAGCAACGTCCAAGTAAAACGCACCGCCACTGGGGAAGTGAAACCGGTTCCGGCAAGGCCTGCCTGGGTCTCAAAGATTGGGGACCTGGTCAGAGAAAAGATCGTGGACAAGAAGGAGTTTGGGTCATCTCACAGAGCACCCGTACGTGTCCTAGTAGTCGAAGGGACAAAAACAGTACTTCTTCCACCTCTTGCTGGCAAAAAAGAAAGAAGATTCATCTCCATTGAGCTGATCAAACCACACTATGTGGCCGATTCTCAACAGGCCGCATGGAATCCTGAGTAGCCGCAGATGTCCTCTTGCTACCATACAGGAAGTTCAGATGGAAAGACTAATAACGTTTCAAGACACCTATGCACAAAATGCAGGAGTATCAAACAACGGAGTACGAATTACATCAGTTGAAAGTGAACAACAAACACAACTGAAACGCTAATTGCAATTCAGCCCAATAATGACATCTACATCAATGTGCCTTCACAAGAAGCACCTGCCAGTTCTACAAACCCTGCAGAGCTACCAAAGGTAGATAGAACTGCATCTGGCTACTTCATCAACTTCAATGAATTTTCTTCACATCCAAATGAACCTGAGCAAACGCCAACCATTTCCAAAAAAGAGAAATGTTGGCAATTCTATCTCTGGCTGAAAAAGAATTACTTTGTGTCCCCTTGGTAGCATCTTTGGTTTGCATTAAACACAGAGAGACGCGCTTCAGCCATCCCCAGGTGGTGCGTGCATATTTTAACTCCCCAACTTAACCTGCTTTCATTCCCGTTATTTTTTTATCTTATGACTAAAGCTGTTTGTTTGTTGTAAAAGTCTTGAATTTGATGCTATTGTAGGAAATTAAGGCACATACCAGTCTAAACACGCGGGGCATCACTCCGCACCATTTTCGCTTTACGAACGCGGTCTAGTGGCCACTGGGGAAGTCAGCTGCTGCCTGCAGGGCTGATCAGCGAGGAGGGGCGAGGGACAAGGGAAGCCTTAATTAGCATGCTGGAGCGGACGCGCACTACAGAGAGACGCGCTTCAGCCATCCCCAGGTGGTGCGTGCATATTTTAACTCCCCAACTTAACCTGCTTTCATTCCCGTTATTTTTTTATCTTATGACTAAAGCTGTTTGTTTGTTGTAAAAGTCTTGAATTTGATGCTGTTGTAGGAAATTAAGGCACATACCAGTCTAAACACATGGGGCATCACTCCACACCTCTTCCGCTTTACGAACGCGGTCTAGTGGCCACTGGGGAAGTCAGCTTCTGCCTGCATGGCTGATCAACGCGGGAGGGGCGAGGGACAAGGGAAGCCTTAATTAGCGCGCTGGAGCAGACGCGAGCAGCGGGCGCGCCTAAGGCAAGCCCGTCTGTGCCCGTCCGTGCCCGACCGGGACCAGGGGCCAGGACCCCTGGCCTAATCCAGTCATACTCGGGGGAAGAGCTAAGGGCCCTAGTGCTCAGGGATCTCCCCCTGGATCCACAGGTAGAGAGTATACTCCTAGCCGAGAAACTCCTCATCACACAGGGAGAGGGAGAGGATAGGGCCGCAGAGCCCCAGATCCCTAAGGGTTCAGCTCCTAGCAACAGTAAGCACCTAAAAACTCTGGTGCTTAACACGCGCTCACTACAAAAGCAATGCCTTGAGATCTTCACCCTCCTGCAAGAAGAATCTCCCGACATCCTAGCAGTCACTGAAACTTGGTTTGACGGCGACTCAGGGCCGACTTGGTAGCATCACTACCCTTAGGGTATGACGCCCTATGGCACAATAGACTGGACGGGAAAAGAAGAGGGGGGTGGCGCTACTCTATAATAAACAGCTAACAATAGAAAAATTGGCTGGAGAAAATCTGGATGGTGCCGATATTCTAGTGGCAAACGTTTGCACCAACCCATCATGTCTGGCAATAATGGTGGTGTACCGTCCCCCGCGAGCGTCCCCATGATTCATTGACCACCTCACTGAAATTGTCACTGATCTATGCTCACGGTATCAGCAACTCCTGGTGGTGGGGGATTTTAACTACCATTGGGACCAGCAACCGAGAGAGGCACAGGCCCAGCAGTTAGAGGAAACTATGTCCACACTGGGTTTGCAGCAGCTCGTGGACACCCCCTCCCACGAGAAAGAGCACATCCTAGACCTCATCTGGTCCACTCATCCACAGGCTAAATTGATGGATATTAAACCCTGTGGCTGGTCAGACCACCACCTGATTAGCCTCTAGATCTCCCAGGCTAGCCGCCCCATGTGCCCCCCTCCGTAATGGAAAATAGTGCGTAGTTGGCATAAAATAGAGGCGGATAGCCTGGGGGATGCTCTACGATGCAACTCGCCAAGGAGTCCTAGGCCTGAGGATCTCGAGGAGAGGAGTGAATCCATCTCCAACAAACTGAGAGTAGCCATCAACAGGCTAGCACCAGCCCGCAAAGTAAGAGTGGGAAACAAGGGTAAGGGAGCCCCTGGTTCACGGATGAACTAAGGGGACTGAAACGGACCCTCCGTCAGTATGAAAGACAGTGGAGTAAAGCCTATGATCCACAGGCGCTCATAGAGTATAAGGCTAGACTAACTACTTATAAAAAAACTATCCTTACAAGAAAGGCCGAATCCTATGAGTCTAGGATTATGGAGGCAGACAACAAACAAAAAGAAACCTTTAGAATCCTCAAGGAGCTTAGCCGAAAGCAGAAGCAGGAAGCTCCCACCAGCCCGGTACACTGGAACAAGTTCCTGACCTTCTTCCTAGACAAAGTAAAAGACATCCTAACAGACATACACAACACGCCTATCAGCCAGCACTTCTTGGCTAGGGAGGAGCCACACAGGGACATGGAAGAGCCTATCACCTCCTTCCCAGGGCTTGACCACGAGTCCTTGCTCCACATCGCAACTAGAATTAAGTCAGGCTCACCCGCAGACCCATGTCCACCAAGGATATTCAAGTTGGCCCTCCCTGCGATTGAGGGAGAAGTCCTTGCCCTGATCAATCTTTTGCTGGAAACAGGGAAGGTCCCCAGGAATTTTAAAGAAGCCAGAGTAACCCCCCTACTCAAAAAGGTGGGAGCAGACACCACCAACATGAAAAACTACAGGCCCATTTCCCAACTTCCTTTCCTGGCGAAAATAATGGAACAACACGTCCTCAAAATCCTATCGATGTTTTTAGAGGAACATCAGCTACTTGGGGACAGCCAGGCAGGATTTAGAGCCCACCACAGCACCGAGCTGGTGATGCTGTCGGTACTGGACGAAATCAGGCTCACAGCAGACAGCAAGAAGCCGTGCGCCCTGGTCCTCTTAGACCTCTCGGCGGCGTTCGACACGGTCAACCACGGCCAACTCTTGGCACGAATCAGGGACATTGGTATCTGTGGGACGATACACCAATGGATCACCTCCTACCTGACAGACCACACCCAAAGCATTCAAATGGGCGACTGTGTGTCCAATAGAGGGTCAATAACATGTGGAGTCCCGCAAGGGTCGGCACTATCGCCGCTTCTGTTTAACATCTATCTCAGACCGCTGGTGAGGGCCTTGGCCCGGCTGGGCTGCCAGGTGTTCAATTACGCTGATGATACACAACTTATCTTGCAAATTGAAAACACCCCACAAGCCCACACACGTGTGCAAGATACACTTAGATATGTGGTCAATTGGATGACGGCCAACTCACTTAAGGTCAACCCAGATAAAACGGAAGTACTGGCCATCACTACAGGCAGCAACCCGTGGACCGACCACTTCTGGCCACAGGAGCTGGGAGACACACCGTCTCCAGCCCCAGTTGTAAAAAGCCTGGGTATTAAAATCGATGACAAACTCACACTGACCAACCAAGTAGCCTCCGTGATCGGGACCTGCGTGGGCTTGCTGAGGCAGCTAAGGAAATTATCACCCCTCCTTTCATTTGCCACCATGAGGACGGTGGTGACCGCATTGATCATGTCGCGCCTAGACTATGGCAATGGACTATACATTGGGTTACGGGAAAAGTTGCTAGGCAAACTACAAGTTGCAATGAATGATGCAGCTAGGCTGATCTTCAAGCTCCCCAGATGAGCACGGGCCACTCCTTTGCTGCAAAAACTTCATTGGCTTCCCGTCAAACAGCGGGTTAGATTCGAGGGCCTCTGTATCGCCCACAAGGCCCTCTGTAGGCAGGCCCCAAGATACATCAAAGAGCGCCTGGGGAAACATGTCCCCGGCCGCACCCTTCGGTCATCCGAGGGAGGCCAATTGGCCTGCCCACGGTTTAACAACACGACTAAAGGAGGGCAAGCCTTCTTGGTCCTTATACCGCAGCTGTGGAATAAGTTGCCTGGCTACCTCCGGGTAGAAAAAGTCCTTCTTCCTTTCAGGAAAAAACTGAAGACCCTCCTCTTCACAGAGGCCTGGGCATAATGCAGACTGATCAGTGGCTAACATTCACTCATGGGGCGGGCTGTGGCTACTCTCTCTCAGCGCTTAGAGACCTGCCGGTATTAGGCGCTCTACAAATCACAACTAACATTAACATTAACATTCGGAATCCTGTTCCTGTTAATTTGGATTGGCATAGTGACTGTCTTTTTCCTACTACTGAATGGACATTACCTCTCACAACACTCTTTAGTACAATCTGTAAACTTGGTACTGAAACCACATACGTCATCACACCGGGAACAGAGAGACTTGTCCCTTGTGAACATTACAGCAGTTCCAGTACCTGATGGTATAGTTTGGGATAGGGTTTCATATGATGTATTTGTTCCTACTGAACATTTGAAAATTCCTCATGTAATTTAAAATGTCATTGATTGACTTCATCAACCCGAGTACACTCTCTGATGACTGGGACATTGAAACTGTAAATACTATGCTCTCAGATTTAGAACAATCTGCTGCATTTTCTTACAGGGAATTGTATGAAGATACACCTGATTTTGATACCATGTATTGTTACCAGCATTATGGTCATCATTGTTTTGCACAAAGCTAGTGTCCCAAGCACTGTTAAGACTTACCATCAATGGGAACATTGCCCAACACCACCGAAAGGAAGTTCTGCCACATTTGCACAGACATTTGCATACTTTTCAGGGTTCAATACATCAGACCCAACGTCATACTACCATAGGCTTGCACAAACGAATACAACTGCGAAGAAAATTATGCTGACAAACACCAAGCTTATATATTCAGCACCTTTTAGCTCCCAACTGTCTATACAAGGTTTCGACTATTGGAGGGACACAATAGACACAAAATCCATCTGGTGGACGAAAGATTGGCAGGTTCAGGGAACAGAGGCTTTATTTAGAGCTTGCCTCATACCATTACAGATAATCTTCCTCAACAGAACAGTGCAACAGACTACTTGCTACGGGTTTGCAAAAATAAAAGACCTGAAAACACCACGTATCCCCTCGCCCACACCTGTTGAAGGAATATCGAGCGATACACTGATAAGTGAGGAGGTACTGGGTACAATGATACAGAATGGGACATACAATTTATCAGCTCCCAATTGGAAGGGATGGTTGGTTTGGCCTATCAACACAAATAGGTGCCAATCAAGATTCAGGGGTACCACTGGAGGGTTTAGTATCCATATGCCTGGGCCACGCTATGTACACACAGACAACCCAGGGGTAGTGACTTCTTATAGGTTGGGAAGTTATGCCTAGAATGGCTAAAAACCTCAACACTATTACAGGTGAAACAACATTTGTCCCTTCTGTCTGACGACATGGATCGTAGGTGTTATGGGTGGAAAGAACTTATCATCTGTTTCATGAGAGTTACATGTGTGGCATAACTAATGTCAGTAAAATAAGGTTTGTTACAGTTGTTTCACCAGAATATTCATAATGTTATTTACCATGTTATTCATTATGCAACATCGTGTGGTTATTCATTATAATATGCATCATGCAGCATTATGAATTGGCTTGAGAGTTGACAAAACATGTGCAATACTGGTAAACTCCCTTGGGCTAAAACATGTTGAGTTAAATTGCTCCATAAACAACGTGTGCTTCCACCAATTATTCAGATGTGTGCTTGACGTTTAGCAGATGCCTAGAATAAACAAATGTCAACCGTTTAAACATGCGCACGTGTAAACTGCTCCAACGTGCACACGTGTGTTCAGAAACAGGAGCGGAGCGCTCAGGTATTTAAACCGCGCTCGCTCATGCACACACGCTTCGCTTTTTGGACCCTTGGTGCCTACCTGGCTCCAGATCTGTTCCAGCGTTGCTCCTGTCCGAGTCCTGACTTTCTCTCGACTCCCTGAGGAGGTGTTCCGGTCGCCTCTGGAATTCTTCCCTCCGGCACGTCTTCCTATTCCCTGGAAAAAGAAAACAAAGGTTGTTAATCGGTTGCTTAGTAACGCCTCAACAAGAACGATAAAGTGCATACCAAGCCTAGAAACTTAGCGGTAAGACTTTTATTGCATTTTGAAACCCTGTCAAGACATTTAAAGCGTGATCAGAATCGGAAGCACATTTTGACTTTGTTCAACAGATTTCATTTGTTTATATTGCGACGATAGAACGGAAAAGAAGCAATACAAAGAGAACTGTGCTAAATAAAAAGACTTGGATTGTTTATTTGTAAATCATTAAGGACAGTTCATCCAATTGAACCTCAGACAACACTGAAATAAGTGTTTGAATATTGCATTAGCAATTGTGTGCTCTGTGTTTTCTCTTTTTTTAAATTTTATTATATTTTAGTTCTGCGGATCATTTTGGGCCTAAGACAAGATAAGAATAGGTATGTTGATAATACACACTAACTACTACTGTTAATGCTGTTAAGTTAAAATGATAATAATCTCCTGACATCTTACATTGTGTTTAGATACCATTTGGAGCAGTATATATTTAGGAAGTGTGAATACAGACGTTTCATGCTGAAGTTATTGAGTCAGGGGTTCCACACAGATAGGACCGGGTAGGTTGCATTTAAGACTAAACATAAGTGCCATATGTGACCCCTAATTATATAATAGCGTATGAATAATAAAGTTAGTGTTTCTTTTTATATAGTGTAACTTGACAGTCACAAGCCAGAAGTCCTTGTTGAACACAGAAATCCATCTTTCTTCCCTTCTCTCCTGAGAGACTTTCATAAGAGACATATCCAACAAGTTCCGTTTACAAGAATCCAGTCTCTTGTTTTCTCTTGACTCTCACTCCCATCCCCCTTCCCCCAGGGAGTTATCGGAGCAACAAGCGTGTACCTTCCTTGCTGTTCTGGTAATTTCCGGAGGGATCTGGGAGCAGTCAGCATCAAGGAAGGAACAAACTGGAGTGCAGGTGAGTGACTCCGTAACATTAGGGATTTCTTGCTAGGTCCCAAGAAATCGCGTAAAAAACGCTTCTTCTATATCACCTACAATGAACTGTGGAAAGTCTCCCAACAGGAAGCTTCTGAGAGTTTGCGTGAGATTGATAGAATTAACCTAGAAAAGGCCTTAGCTGTGGTAGACAATGGAATGACCACACTTTCTTCACGTATTTATTCACTGGGTAACATTGTGTCCTCAGCAATTGACATAATGGAACAAGATTTGTATATTCTACAACATAGGCAATCTCAATTGCTCTCCATAATGCTTTTAAGCTGGACGCTACAATCATTGCGTTCTGGCCACGTGCCATTGCGGTACAGTAATGGCACAAGTCTGTTTTCGGCTTATGAACTTACAGACTGACAAAAGACCATGGCACGCAGAGATGCAAAGTAAACCATGCTGCTCATTGAAAAATTTGAGAAGTTACCTTTTACAGTAGCAGAGTCACCATCTACAGAATGTTTAATTCATGACTATATCACGCTGCCAATCATGACATTCCAGTTCAAATACTGCCTTAGATACCACCAGGTAGGCAGGTATGAAACGTTGGGTGAAGGGTACATACAGGAAACCTGGGAGTTGCCGTACAGATATAGGTGTAGAAATAAGGACACTGAAGTTTTCGTAAGTGGTACAGACTGTGAGAAGGCTTTAAGTGGGTCTTTTTAGCATGCAAAGAGGTCTCGCTTCACGGAGCATGTAATGCTTCAATAGCAAACTTATCTTGCTACTTGAAAGGCTCCCCAGCTGCTGTGATTCATCCTGTATTCGAGTTACTCTTGAATGGGAGTTATTTAATGCTGAATGATCAAGGCTGTTGCGGGATGGCACCAGGCATCGCATATCTAGTGTAACCACAGTACCCAGAATATACCTGGGATAAGGGAACAAGAGGCACGGGGTACTGGGAGTCAGCAGCCTCCAACATAAATGTATAACCACAAGAGAGCTACTCCCAGTATACTAGTCTATGTGCAATGTATCTAAATAAGTGAGTGAAGGTGTCTCACAAAAAGTGAAGGACTGGTCTCACACACCACCTGGTGTCATGCTTCATCATAGACCAGTCCTCGCCCTCTAAAAACTTGGTTTGATAGAGGGCGGGCATACCTGACGACAGGGATGCACTTCTAAACTAAGTGGGGGCCCTTATAAAGAAAAGTGAATTTAAAACCCATTCCAGATGTCAAATTAATTTATTATCTACCGGCATCTGTATGGTATTAAAAATGTAAAGTGATCGGTAAACTGGGGATTTTATTGTCCCTTTACCGATATCAATATGGTCAACATGTTTCTGCCAAGAGGCCCAAGAGGGTCCGCGGCATTCATCAGGACCTAAATAGTGATCTGGAGGGCTCCGCTCTTACCACAATTATGGTGAGAGGACATCCACTGTGTGGGGTGACGTGATCACAACCCACTGAGAAATGGCCTTTATACTTAGCACCCTAAACTTGGGAATCAGTGCCCCATAGGAGGGTGAGGGCGGAAGACCGCATTTGGTCCAGCGTGATCCACGATGCAGTCTCCGCTGTTGCACCTATGTCTGTGCTCCTCCTCTCCTCACCCTCCTATGGGGCACTGATTCCCAAGTTTAGGGTGCTAAGTATAAAGGCCATTTCTCAGTGGGTTGTGATCACGTCACCCCACACAGTGGATGTCCTCTCACCATATTGATATCGGTAAAGGGACAATAAAATCCCCAGTTTACCGATCACTTTACATTTTTAATACCATACAGATGCCGGTAGATAATAAATTAATTTGACATCTGGAATGGGTTTTAAATTCACTTTTCTTTATAAGGGCCCCCACTTAGTTTAGAAGTGCATCCCTGTCGTCAGGTGTATGCCCGCCCTCTATCAAACCAAGTTTTTAGAGGGCGAGGACTGGTCTATGATGAAGCATGACACCAGGTGGTGTGTGAGACCAGTCCTTCACTTTTTGTGAGACACCTTCACTCACTTATTTAGATACATTGCACATAGACTAGTATACTGGGAGTAGCTCTGTTGTGGTTATACATCGCATATCTAGTCACAGTAAACTTCAGGGTTGTTTGTTGTAAGCAAGTATTGTTTCCCCCAGCTCGTGTAGTTAGGGAGGCACCACTGTGGCCTTCATTGAATATTTCCACTATAAGGTTTGATTCTCTGAGCAGAAAGCCATGTTGTTTCAACAAAATGTGGCCTTAACTTCAGCCCGAGAGACTTTTGATCGCCAAGTTGCAAGGTCTTCAGCAGAGATACAGGCCCTAGTCCGTACAAACTTCCCGATCCATTCAGAGAAATGGTTCAACATATCTTTAACATGTCTGATACGAGAGGGATCGTACACTTATTTAAGCGTATTGGAGCAGGTCTATTAACTACATTTCAGACCATCTTCGGAGTAATTCCAGCCTTCATACACTCTGTACTTGGAAGCGTTTTTGGATGGCTTCCTTTGGTCCTGCTATCAGTAGAGGGTATCTTGATTTTAATCCTATTGTTTTGCAAAGGAAGTCTCAATCCCTCAAGACATGGAGAGAACACTGCTGGAACGACGTTGTCCTGAACGTATGGTGTTCTACCTGGGTACGCCTCTGCTTCTAGAGCTGAGTGAGCATTGGTTCCTGTCTTTTAGACCGGTCTGGCTAGACTGTGTCTTGCCTGTGTCCGCTGCCTCTTCTGTGGATTCGGATGCGTGTTGGACCTGTGTCTGACACTTCCATTGTTTGCGCCGCCGGACATAGACATGCTCCTGGAGCCCTTGCAGGCCCACATGTACAGTTGTCTGCAGCGTATTCCCATGTTGATGACGGCATTTCTAGAGCCTCCAAGGGATGCTTCTGCTCCTATTGGAAGGGAAATCGCTCTGCTCCAGAGGTACAGGCATCAGTTCCAGGCGTGCAGGCATCTAATTCTTCCCTGGCGGCTGCTGTTTGAACCAGAGATGACCATCTGTGCTCACTCAACATTATATTGGAAGTGCTGGAGGGATAGCCACCTGGGGATGCAATGTTCAGCAATGTTGAGTCTTCAGCACAGGATTCATAAACAATCTGGCCTTCCCTATGCTGGGAACTATTCAGCAATTTTTTTAATATTTACCAAATTGAAGGTCAAAACTGACTTTGTTTTATTCTTCTCCTTCCCTGCTCTAACTCAGCATAATGGCTTTCAAGGTGATCAGTGTAATAATAACTGCATATACAAGTTTAGAGGACCTTTTTGAACGCTTTTAGGGAAAATGGCTTTTCTTTTATGGACATTTTAAAAAGGCTTTTAAAGTGCTTTTAGTATTTTACTTATAAATGGTTTTTATGCATTTTAATGGCCTTAGCTTTATTATTACCTAGCTGACCTTGTTGACCTTTTGATGAGTAGTGGGTGTCATGTCCTTTAGGCTAGTCCTGTCATGTATGCCCCCTTTTTACATACATTGTCCCATCCACACGACAATAACGGTTCTAAACAGGTGACCTTTTACCTACTAGCTTGCTCCTGTCTCTTCGACACCAGGCTCTTAGTATTCTATCCTAATCCCTGTACCTGACGTACATGAACATGCCCTCAGGCAATGCATAATTATTCTGTATAAGGGACATCACTTTTTCATCCTTGGCCAACAGTCTGCTGAGCATCATCGCATTGTTTTAGAAAACATTTAGGATTGTTTCCAAAACATTAATGATTGTTTTCAAAACATATCGATTCTAGAAGAAACCCTGGAGTGACCACTCTAGTATATAAGACCCTTATTCCACCCTGCAAATTAGAGGAGAATTCCTTCCACACTGACACGGGGTCCTGCATGCTGAATCTTTGACATGCAGTGGTCTGACATCCCTTGCGGGAAGTCATCCTCGGAGCAGAGATGGGGTCCTTCATTCTCTACCATCAGGTGAGGGGGTTGGTTCTTCCCTAGGGGATTCTTGGCTATATATATATATATGTATGTGTATATATATATATATATATATATATATATATATATATATATATATACATATGTATATATATATATGTATATATGTATATACATGCTACACCTACATATCTAGGCTAGGTACATTTAGGCAAATTACTTAGGGCACACATTTTAGGGGTATGCAAGTGCTACTGTCTTATCTGAACTGTATATGTTCATCTTCTTAGCACTATGGTAGAAATGTATCTACTGTTTACTATATTAGCACTGGCTATTTCTTTTGTATGCTTCTGTCTCCTGATTGTCGCAGCAAATATGTTTTACACAAAACTGATGCTGGACCAATAAATACTTATTGAAACGTCCTAACCGCCATCCTGTGTATTTTCTGAGAATAAGTAAGCACGAGTGACTGAGCGAAAAGTACTGTACTGTTTTCCATGATCCCTGAGAAATCGGGGTTGTCATGTTCAGTGGTGGCCAGAAACTACCCACGCCACTGTAAGATACAGGGGGGTGGTAGTGGCACTGTATAGCTAGCTGGTCTAACGGCTGACATATCCTGTGTATGGTGTCCGGAAGTGGTTTGGACATCAAGCCCTCAGTTTAGGTCATCCAAAACACGCAGGTCCTGGGGATTCCTAGGAACTAAATAACAACCTGGTGGACCTCAAGTCCCCCAGGCAACCCCACAGGGTGCCCAATATCTATCACCTCAAACCCCACTTTGAATGGTCTGAGCTCACCATGCTTTTAGTGACAGATGGAGAAGAGGAGGAGGTGAGTGAACCTCTCCCTGACCTCTTAGATTCCAAGGATAAAGATGGGTCTGTGGAGGGAGTAATCCTTTCTCCCAGTCTAACTCCTGGACAGAAGAGAGACTGCCACCAAGTGTTGGGACAGTACTCCTCTCTAGTCTCCCTTATTCCTGGGACTACCCACCTATGTACCCATGAGGTGGACATAGGGGACAACCTCCCTGTTAAGAATCAATCTTGCAAGTTGTCTGATAAGGTGAGGGCTAGCATTAAGAGTGAAGTCTCTAAAATGCTGGAATTGGGGGTGATAGAACCCTCCAGTAGCCCTTGGTCCAGTCCTGTGGTTCTGGTACCAAAAGCTGCCCCACTGGGCACCACACCTGAACTGAGGTTCTGTGTGGATTATAGAGGGCTAAACTCAGTGACAAAGACAGAGGCTCATCCCATTCCCCGGGCTGATTAGCTTATTGAGAGATTAGGGGCTGCCCAGTACTTAAGTACCTTTGACCTTACATCAGGGTACTGGCAGATTGCCTTAACAGAAGGTGCTAAGGTGAGTCAACCTTCTCCACTCCAGAGGGCCACTATCAATTTCATGTGATGCCCTTTGGACTCAAGAATGCCCCTGCCACATTTCAGAGGTTGGTGAACCAGATCATTGCTGGTATGGAAACCTTCTCAGCTGCCTACCTGGATGACATAGATGTTTTCAGTAGCAGTTGGAAGGACCGCCTTTTTCACCTTCAGGAAGTGCTTCAGGTTCTGCAACAGGCAGGCTTGGCTATCAAGGACAGTAAGTGCCAGATAGGGGAGGGGTCTGTGGAGCACTTGGAACACCTGGTGGCCAGGGGTAAGGTGCAGCCCTTCCAGGCCAAGATAGAGACCATCATGGCCTGAGAGCCCCCCAACACACAGACTGAGGTCAGAGCATTCTTGGGCCTCACGGGTACTACAGGAGGTTTGTCAAGGGATATGGCACATTGTTGCCCCGTTAACAGAGCTGACTACTAAGAAGCAACCCAGAAATTTGATTTGGACAGAGGCAGGCCAAAAACCATTTGACTCCCTGAAGCAGGCCATGTGCACAGCGTCTGTGCTCAAGGCCCCTGACTTCTCCCATTAATTTTTCTGTTCAATCAGATGCCTCAGAGCATGGCATTGAGGCTGTTTTATCACAGCTCAATGAAAAGGGCCTAGACCAACCTGTAGCCTTCATCTCTAGGAGGTTACTACCCAGGGAACAAAGGTGGAGTGCAATAGAAACAGAAGATTTTGCTGTGGTCTGGGTACTGAAGAAGTTGAGGCCATACCTGTTTGGCACTTACTTTCTGATTTAGACTGACCACAGGCCCCTCAGGTGGCTCATGCAAATGAGGGGTGAGAATCTAAAATTGTTGAGGTGGTCCATTTCCCTACAGGATATAGACTTCAGAGTCGAAAACAGACATGGGGTAGACCACACTAATGCTGATTGTCTATCTAGGTTCTTCTGCCTTAGTGATGAGAACTCCCTAAAGGTTGGGTAGATCTCCCCCCTTTCAGCTGGGGGGGGGGCACGTGTTAGACCTGTCCTCCTTAGGGTGGTCTTACCCCAAACTTTTTGCCTGCTTACCTCCCTAATATTCTACAAAGATTCAGTCTCCCACCTCAGTTTACACTGGTATTCAGAGCTAGTGTCACTATAGTTGTCATCTCTGAACAGGAGGACAAGGCTCAAGTCCCTTGTAGTACTTGTCAGGGCTGTCCCATATTAGCAGTCCTTTTTGCTCTCCTTATAGAACGAATGACAATTTCTGTTTAGGCTGATAATAAAATACCAGTACTCATTTCCCAAATGGAAAAATTGCAACTGTATGTTTATGATATGATTCTCCATCTAAACACTGATAAAAAATATTTCCCACACTTTAGATAAGATGAATAATCTTACTATTATTGGCAGATTCGTTGTCGAGTGGTGTGGGAGAGGCTATGGGAGATCCCGCCTTCACGTAGCCTCAGTGATTGTTGCCCCGCCCCGTACCTGGAAACGTGAGGGACCGATGACGCTCTGATGGCGGTGTGAGGTTCGGCGTTTTTCGCTCTTGCCTTCCGATTTCGGCTGGTGCTCTCCCCTCAATGCTTGGAGCTCGGAGTGGTTGGAGGTGCGAGGTCGCGGCCGCTGCCTTGCTGGAGCCCGCTGCCTGTCTGTGGCTCGTGCTGTTCAGGCTTCGCCTGATTCTTCGGATTCTCTTCGAGAGGGCTGGGTAACTCGAGCGGCTGGTGTTGAGCCTTGGAGTCCCGGTTCCACTTCCTGCGCTTATTGCTCTGGCCCAGTTGCTGGCCTAGTTGCTGGCGGTTCTACTGTGGGCTACCGGTGCACCACTGTGTTTCATTTGGAGGATTGAGGGACCAAGGGAGCAGGTAAATCCGGTGAAATTCTGGCTAATTGGCAAAATTGACTGTGCACGAGGGAAAAACGCCAGTTTTTGATATTAAACTTGACTAAAGGGAGTTGAAGGTGATTTTTTTTCTTTTTTTGATCAACTCCAAAAACTTCAAAACGATGGGGAGACATACTAAAAATCCCACTACCCCGTCTCAGCTAGACTCTAACCCACCCCTAAAATCAAGAACTCGTAATATACAAATAAAAATGACCCAGGGTACTTCAAAAGCTGAGCGGGACGAGCCCAGAAAAATCGAAGGGGGTCTACCCCCATAGCTAATTGTTCAAGCTCTGAGGAGGAACTTACAGATCAAGGTGAAGGTGAGCAAGGGGGGTCACAAGGAAAATTAGATAATGCTTGCCAGGTATTGACGAGCTCAACTACACTAGACATAGAAGGTAGCACTGTCGATACAGTTTGAGAGATTAAGAGTCAGGTGAACCAAGACAAAAGTCTTTTAACAGAAAATCAAGAGTGTTTAAACCCCTCCAGTCTATTGGCAGGCAAAAACAAGGAGTACTCAATTTTCCAGAAAACTAAACCCTCTCAACCTTCAACACAGTCTCCACCTTCTCCCCCGCAACAGCCTCCCAAGCTGGACACTCAAAGCGTGAGGGCTCCCCAAGTTGACCAACCCCAGCCTTCCTCTTCTGTGCTAACCCCTACTCGTGCACTTTCTCTGCTCTTCCGGCCAATGGGACATCCCTCTCCTCCCGTGTTACCGTCCGAGCTGCTTAAAGGTCCTAACCAAGTAGTTTTGGAAACAACAGGACCCGCAACAGGACCCATGTCAGGATCAGCAATAGGGTCAACAACAGAATCTGGGCCCAGTTTCCAGTGTGATATAAAAAGCATGCTCAATTTAATTCTTGAGGAGATTAGGGAAATGAAAGTCACCCAGGCAACTGAAATTGCAGCATTGCATGCACGATTATCGAAAATTGAAGAGGTGGTGGGGGCTATCCCAACTCGACTACAGGAAGCCGAGTTCCGAATCTCCCAGAAGAAGATCAGATGACCTCAATTCATCAACAGGTCTCAGACGATAAAAAACTAAAGAATGCTTTGGAACTGAAACTTGAAGAACTGGAAAATCATGCACGTCGGACTAATCTTCGCCTGGTTGGTGTTCCGGAGGGATGTGAGGGATTCCAACCAGTTCAATGGGTGCAGGCCTTCATAAAAAATACAGTTCTTCCTGAGTTCGCTGGGGACCTTACGATCACCCGTGCTCACAGAGTTCCAGCCCAGCCCTTCCCTAACTCTAAATTTCCTAGAACTATGTTAGTGAATTTCTCAGATTATCGCATAAAAAAGCAAATCTTGACCAGGGCTATTCAAAAAAAGCAATTTTCATCATCTGAGGTCCCCCACTACCGTATTTTTTCAGATATGAGTGCTTCAGCGGCACGTCGCCGAAAGGAATTTGTCAAACTCCTCTATCTATTTAAGGCACAGGGGGCACAAACAGCTATTGCCCAGCAGTCGAAACTGCGAGTCCTGGTTCATGGGAAGTTTCATTTGTTCTCAAATCTGGATGAAGCACAGGAGATGTTGCAGCGAATCATGAAGGACAAGTAATAGGAATCAAACAGCTTTCTATATTGTTATGAGCTGTTCATCCCTTATTTTATTGTTCCTTCTGGTTGTTTTTTGTGTTTTTTTTCTCCTTCTCTCCAGGGCGGGGTGGGCAACATATCACACTAGGGTGCAATATCAGGGCACCCGCCATGAAGGGCCCTCAAGGGGGGCCAGCAGTGGGTAGGGCGGGCAATTCCCCTACTGCTAAGGGACGGGCTCAGGGGGTTTCAGGGGAGGGTCGGGTGTGGGCTAGGGTGCACAGGAAGGGTGGCGCTTTAAAAAAACTAAATGAGCAGAGCAGTTTAAATATAAATATAAATTGCAATATATCTGGTACTGGAAAAGGAAATAAGTACAATTATTTGAAAGTGTACATTCGTAATAAGGGTATGTTTATTGATTAGTTTTATTGGAATAATAATGTGAAATATGGATACTGATGTTCGTATTATATCGATCAATGTAAATGGTATCGCGAATAAGCGAAAGTACGGCGGCCTGATAAGATGGCTGGCAGCACTCTCCCCTCAAGTCTTGTTTTTACAGGAGACCCATCTTAAATCCAATCAACCTAACTTGTTTATCCCAAAGAATTTTTCAAAGGCTTATTTTGCCTCAGCTCAGGCAGCAATAAGGGGGGTTGCGATCTATTTTGGAAGAGGATTAAATTGGGAAATTATCCAGATCGATAGAGATCCATATGGTAGATGGATTTGGCTTGTGGTAAGAGTAAACGGCAATCTGCTGAATTTGGTGAATTATTATGCACCTGTAGTAGATGATTCTGCCGCACTTAAAAGTATTAATGAGAAAGCCAGAACAGCGCTAGGCCCAATCATTCTCGGAGGTGATTTTAATTTTATACAGGATCTACAATTAGACACCTCCAATAAAGCCAAAAGGCAGATGAAACCTGGGACCAAGAAGCTGATAGATGTTATTAAACAGGATCATCAATTGGTTGACCCTTGGAGAAGGGCTCATGGTGTAGCCAAACAGTATACCTATTATTCTAGCCAATTCAGGTCCGCTTCTCGCATAGATTTCTTTTTAGTGTCTTGTTCTCTTAGCTGTATAAACACCGAGATTATGGCCAATTCTTTCTCAGACCATTCGTTGGTTAGATTAGAAATAGACTTAAGGCTGGGGGTTAGAGAAAAATCCAGGTGGCAGATGGATCGGCTTCTCTTAACTAATCAACAATGGCTTGGGAATATGCAAGAATGGATCAGGGAATTTTTTGAGATTAATAGAGGAACTGCAAGTATTTTCTCAGTCTGGGGGGCATTTAAAGCAGCAGTACGCGGGCAAATGATAGCCTTCATGGCAGGCCAAACAAGAGAATGCAAAGCTCGAATTGGGGAACTTCAAAAAGCAGTTGATATGGCTTTGATTAATAAAAAGAGAAGCTCTGCTGAAAGGGGTCAGGCTGCTGCAAGGGAACTTAATAGGGCCAAACAGGAATTGAGGGATTTCTTTATCAGGGAAGCGATATGTAGTACAAAAGCATACCAGCAGAGAACCTATGAAGAAAGTCAGATGGTAGGCAAATTATTGGCATGGTCAACGAGAGCCAAACAAGAGGCAGCGGTGATCGATGAACTGCTAATCCCTGGGACACAGAATTCAGTTTCTGGACAAGATAATATCTCAAAAATCTTTTTGGTTCACTATAGGGATCTCTACTCAACTGACTACCAGATATCCAAACAAGCCATTCAGTCTTATTTTGATGATTTAATCCTTCCTCGATTTTCTATAGGACAAAAAGAGGCTTTAATGAAGGATATTTCGATAGAAGAAATCTCCCTGGCTCTAGCCACGATGCCCGGAGACAAGGCTTGTGGAAATGACGGTATTCCGGCCGAATTTTATAAAGCTTTTTCGGCAGAATTACTTCCTTTTTTGCTTGAGCTTTTTCATTTTGTTAGAGCAGGAGGGGAAATCCCAGCATCTTTTAAGGAGTCATCAATAGTGAGCTTTGTTAAAAAGGAAAAAATCCCAGGGAAGTTGGCTCTTATAGACCAATTAGTCTTTTAAATATAGATTACAAAATCCTGATGAAAATCTGGGCAAATCGATTTACTTCTCTGGCTCAATATGCTATTCACAAGGATCAATCGGGCTTTATAGCAGGTCGGTCAATGTCGTCCAACACAGCTTTTCTTATTCAAGCAATTGATTATTTCAACACCCGCCAAACCCCTGCTATAACATTAATGGTTGATGCCGAAAAGGCATTCGACCTAGTGAATTGGGAAGCATTGTTTTATGGCCTTGAAAAGTTTGGCTTCCCAGAGCAAATTATTAATATGCTTCAAAATTTATATCAAGGAGCACAGGCCCAGATCAGGATTAATTCTAAATCAATAGGTCTAATTGATATAAAGCGTGGGACTTGACAGGGTTGTCCCCTGTCTCCGGTTTTATTTACTTTCTTCATAGAGCCTCTAGCTGTGAGGATTAGGGATAATATAGATATAAAAACTCCAATTGGGGGGATGTCCAAAATCAAATTATTTGCTGATGACGTGATACTCTACCTCAAACCGGAAAAACAAAATGTTGATTTAATACTAAAGGAGTTCGCTCAGTTCGAGGCAATTGGAGGATATAAAATCAATCATAAAAAAACTGAAGTATTGACATTAAATGATCCTGCAATTTTCTCCCAGATATGCTAAAACAGCAAGCATATTCCCCAGAACCGATCCGTTATTTAGGAATTTATGTGTCAAATAACTATTCAGATTTATTTAGGCTAAATTACGAAGCAGCATTAAGTAAGATTAATGACTTATTGGGAAAGTGGGGATTTCTTCCTCTTTCGCTCAAGATGTCAGTACTACCCCTATTAATTTTCCTTTTTTCTAATGTTCCGATTAAAGTCGGTGCAGTGTATTTTAGAGAATTGGATAACCTTTTCCACCAGTTTATTTGGAATAAAAAAGTATCAAGAGTCAAACTATCAATTTTACAACTAGATACAAGCTGGGGGGGCTGGCACTCCCCATATCCGAACTTACTATGAAGCTGCATTTATGGATATTTTAGTTCGTCTGCTTGATAACAGGGGGACTTTGGATGGTTTTTATGAGAAAAATGGCTGATGAAGCTGGGACTCAGCTCCCGGTTTTCCTAAAAACATCAAAACTGCCTAAAAAAGTAAGATATAAGACATATCAAGAATTCTCCATTAGACTGCGGCACTTCTTTTCGCAAAAAGCTAAATCTTCGGGATTCGAATATTTGGGGTTGTCTGAGCTTAGAAGTTTGGGCCTTTTTATTCGTCATAACCACATTAAACTTTGGGAATTTTATAATAAGAGGCAGATGTGTCACCTGGGAGGAGGTTCAGTCTAGATGTGGCACCCAGAGTAGGGTCCTTTTCCTTAGTTTCCTCCAGATAAGATCTTTGATAGATAAAAATGTACTTTTAGGCAACATAGGCGCCCCTTTGTTCCTTTCGTCTGTGTTTAGAACTAAAGTGACAGGTATAGGGAATTGGTATAGACTTTTTCAAAATCAAGGGGAGCCTTCTGCTGTCACCAACTTTCTGGAAAAAATAAAACATGAATTGTCCTGCAACCTCTCAATTAGAGAATGGCAAGCGATTTCGCAACATGGTAATCAGGCGCTTAGGGCTGCAAATTTCAAAAGGATGGCTTTTCTGTCCCGATGGTCGGCTTACCATACCCCATATGCTCTTCATAAAATTTATCCCGAGATTGAAAATACTTGTTTTTGCTGTCAGCAAGCTGGTGAGGGCAGCTGGCTCCATATTGCTTGTACATGCTCTAAGCTGAGTCAGTTTTGGATCGAATTATGCGCTGGGCTTACCCACACTCTGGGAAGTAATATACCATTAGAACCAGAGCTGGCACTGTTCGGTCTATTAAAACGAAGCCCAAACCAGGTTATAACAAAAGGGGGGGAAATGTTTCTATCAATCTCCTTTCTGGTGGCACGCTCTTTGATTCTGCAGAACTGGAAGACAACAAAAATTCCAACTTTTTTTGAATGGTATAAAAAAATGAAACGAGTTAGAGCATACGAAGAAGTATATGCGAAAAGGGTTGGAGCCGTTAAAAAATTTGTCTCAGTGTGGAAACTTTTTGATCAAATGGAGAGGGATCTGCAGGGATAACTTTATTATGTTTGTGGCACTGCTGGTTTAATTCTACTCCAGCGATATTAATCTGTTGTGCACTTCAGCTGAAGAGAATGGTTGTTTTCTCTTAAGTATTATTATCTAGGTGATGCCTTCCATTTGTATTTTTATTTCAAGTACTAGTCTTCGAGTTGTATGTACGTCTTTTTTGAAGGAAAGAATTGTAAAGTATATTTGAATTTGCACTTGCACTTTAGTTAACTGTATCAATTCTCTCTGAATAATTGTATTTCTCTGACCTCAATTGAATCTGCATTCACACTTTTATTTAGGAGTAAGGCCCTCTTTTGAATATTTATGATTTAGGTGACAACTCCTGCTAATGTTGAAAATAAGTTTGCTGAGTCTGTAGCATGTTACTAAATGCACTTCAATTCTGATGATTGGATTATTCCCACGTTTATATAAAAAACTGGCGATTTTATGTATTGAACAGCATTAACTGTATGAAGATGTATATATATGCTTATTTATGTCTGTTCTAACTTCTATTTTGCTACTTTGCTCAATAAAAAATAAAAAATAAAAATATATATATTATTGGCAGATACAAAGTAAATCATAATAAAACAGAGATAATTCTCTTTAACACCTCAACAGATATTTTAGCACATAGTTTTTTTTTTAAACTTTATTTTTCAGTTTTGCACATAAAAAAGCAATCACTACAATAAGAAACATGCACTTCAGCAATTTAGATGATTCTCTCTCCACAGTGTTGCTGAGGACCCACCAATAGTGTCCATATGTCATAAATCTATTGGCATCACACACCCCCATTGCATTTCCGACAAACATTATTACCATGTCTTTATGCATCATCCCCTTTCCATTTGTCCCTACAAAGAAAAAACAATCACAACAACATCCAGAATACACGTGGCAAATCTAAATAGTGAGACCTTGGTATTAGGTCTAAACACATCTCTACCCCACCCCGACTCAATCTGGCTCAGTTTGCGAGTCCTCATCTTCGTCTAATCCCAGCAGATATTGCCGGTACGGTCCCCAGATATCTTTAGGTGCACAGCGCGCGGGTAACAGAGCATTATAATTATCAAATTTTAGCACATAGTTTAGATAAATGCTCTAAATCACAGTTTTAGATATCTTGGAACTTTCTGCGGATTATGCAGATCTGGATAAGTTAAAATATCTTCCATTGCTTAACATTTACAGGTTGTGTTTCACTAATTAATATGTCTGTGCTCTCTTTTTTCCATTTTTAAATGTTGTTAAATGTTCCTTGTAACTCCAAGTCAATTTTTTTACTTAAATAGACCAAATGTTGTCCCATTTTATATGAAGGGTCATCACCCATGTCTTAAACTCTCTAGGTTAGAGCTCAATATGGAATATGGTGGATATAACTTGCCTAATTTTAGATTATTTTATTTTGGCATCCCAGTAAATATTAAGGGGTCGATTCCGATCTCAGCCAGTAGGGCTCCGAATCGGATTCGGCTTTACCGGATCCGATTCGGACGCCCTGTTTCCGACCGAGTCAAGCGAGTACGATGCGAACGTATGCGAAATCGCCGACCGACTCGTTCGCGGGACCCAACCGCTCCGACCGACACGCACGGACACGACTCGCACCGCGCAATGGAGACGTTCCCCGGCCGGGTAAGTACGATGCGCGCCGCGAGCAGTCCGACCGACTCGCGCCGTCCGGCTCGAAGGAGCAGTCGGAGCCGGACTTTGGGGGTCCGTGTCGGACCCCCCTGTATGCGTAGCCACGCGAGTCGCACACAGGGGGGACCCATGGGTCCCCCTACCTGTGCGTGTACGGCGCGACCCGCTTCGACGCGTACCCACTATAGGGGGCGCCCTTGTTTGCCTCGCACCCATTGAGTCAATGGGAGCCCGCGTACGCGTTGTACGACCGGCTCCCATTGACTTCAATGGGAGCCCGACCGAATCGAGTCCGATAGCATGCGAACGCATCATACTCGTTCGGTCGGACTGCTACGGTCCGATTCGGTCGGAAATCTCTCCGGGTCCGGTTCGGTCGGAGAGATTTCCTGCCCAAATCGGAATCGGCCCCTAAGTCTCAATAAAAAGGCAGCCATTGGCATTGCAAACTCTCTTTGTTACCTGCATTAATAAAAATGTTTAGATGCCCAAAAAAGGTTTGAAACAATAAGAACTCTGCCATTTAGGGAAAGGTAGTTTTTAATTGCTGCAGTATTCCAGAAATTTGTGAATATATCATGCTAAGAGATTTCAATGGTCTGATTCTCAATCTTGGAAAAGCTGTCATTCCAAAATTAGTGGTAAGTTGTTAGACCTGTCAGCCCTAGGGTGGTCTCACCCCGTTTTTTTCTCTTTGCGCCTCATTTTTTGCCACTACATTTTTGTTGGACCTAGGTCTCTGGGCGCCTTGCCACTGCCAAGCAGTGCTGAGGTGCAGGTGCTCTCTCCTATTAAGATGGCTCCCACAGGCCCCTGCTACTGTGGAGTGGCCTTTGCATACACATACTAGTAGTCAGGATCAGGCTGGGACATAATGAAACTGACCTTGCCCAGCGTGAGGGGACCCAGGGATCCACCTCCAGTGTGCCTGCAGGGAACCGTCCTGCCCTTATGCCCACCAGCTCAACCCCCTTTTCCCCTCAAGTAACTGCATCCAAGTAACTGCATCCAAGTAACTGCAAGTGCCGATACAACAAGCCCGAAACCAAGAGACTGTCATCAAATCACTGCAATCTATACATGCAGCTGGGGATCACCAGGTAAAGCGCTGGATGCTGTGCCCTAAAGAAGCGCTGTGTGTCAACCTGCCTGTCTCCCCCTGCAAGCGCTTTGCCATTGGAGCGCTGACACCTGATCGCTGTAATTTCCCAGTCCCATCGCTGTGTGCCAGGAAGCGCTCACTGTACCCTGTGTGCGTTGCCAGAGAAGCACTATATGCCGAGAGGCGCTGTGGCCGCCAGGCGTCCTGCCCCCAGGAAGAGGAGCGCCGCATGCCTGAGATCACCGCTGCGGCCGGGTGCCCGCTGTGAGCGCTGAGGCCGGGAGAAGCGCTGCGAGATCCCCAAATCACCGCTGCGGCCCAGGAGCAGAGGGAGGGCCGCCGCGGGTACAACGAAGGCCGCGCTGGGCCTAGAGAGAGGCGGGAGGCGTTGCCAGGCAACGCGAGCACCGGCCGCGTCAGAGGCCGCGCCCCCAAAGAAGCCGCGACGCCATTGGTCCCCGGGTCCGGAGGTCGAAGGAGGCCCGGAACCCGGAGGGGAACGTCTGCGAGGGGGCTCCACTGCCAGTGGGAGCCCCGGAGCCAGGCCCCAAACCTCCCAGAGGAGCACCACAGCCCCCGGAGATCGTGCCGCCTCCCCCGGTCGAGGCCCCACGAGCAACCAGAAGCGGGCCGGCCGGGGAGAGGGCCTCCGGTGCTGCGAGTGTCCCGCCAGTCACTGAGGACAGTAAGGTGTGCCTGGGGGGGAGTCCCTACCCCGCATGTTTTGGCCGCACCTCTTCACCTCACGGCCTACAAAACCCCGACCGCTACATCACGGCACTCCTCCATCTCTCCCGATCGAAGCCCCACACACCGTCAAGAGCGGGCTGACCGGGGAGAAGGCAGCTGACGACGTGCCTGGCCTACGCCCACACCGGGACAGCAAGGTGAGCCCGGGGGGGGGGTCCCGGGAGAGAGAGTGCCGCCAGAGGAGCGAGGGAAGTGAAGCGCTGCCCCCGCCTACTACCCCAGGAATTTCGAGGAGGGCAGGAGCCCTCAGGTGACTGCTCCCCCTTTATTTGGAACCGGCCCCTGACACCTGGCCAATCCTTGCCGCAGAGGCCTTAGAAACAGGGCCGGAATTGTATAGGGGCCTAAGCCAAACTGCTGCATTAGATACATGCCTTGTGTCCCTCAAGGAGGGAAATGTTTTCAGTGCTGTGTACTTTACCGGCAGCACAACTTACAAGGAATTGAAGGTACCTACCTGAATTGGGCCTGTGTTCACCTGCCAAGAGTTAATGTGTTCCTATGTTGTAGGCCTACCTGCTTTGCGACACCCACTGTACTGAATGTGGTTGCGCCTAGGTTGGTACAGGTTCTTCCTCATCTACAGTGTAAGGTGCATCTAATGTCTAGCTAATTGTATGTCGCCAACTGTATTGAAGTCTATGTTTTTGACCTACAGTCTATGACCTACAGTGTTACCTGCTTTTCTAGGAGGTTATTGCTACTGCCTTTTTAATGGCATAACGTTCTACTGTTCTAAGGTGCTTGAATGAAATTTACGCACTAGTTTTATGAAGCTATAATTAAATTAAATGTTGCCTAAGATTATCTGCCTTATCAACTGCTAATTTAAATGAGATAAAGGATCTGTTTTTACATCAAAGCCTGGTGTGGTGTCCCCCTTTATTGTTGCGCATTATTGAGTCAGTGTGAGTGTGTGCTGCACAAGTGCTTAACACATTGCCTTCGGGTGCCTTCCTACCTCGCGCCAAGCTACCGCGTCGGAATCGGTGACCCCGGTTCTAACATTGGTGTTCAGCGGTGGGATAAGGACTTGTGCTTGTGCAGCACCCTACAGGGACTCAGTGTGCGCCGCAATTGGACACCTATGTAGATGCAAGTGCTAAGAATTCTTTTGTGATTGCCTGATTGTGTACACTCCTGCGTTAGACCTGCTACCTATATTCTAGAACCCTTTTTCTAAATTGTCTGGGGCCCCACCTAGCAGGATGGAGTTTGAGTTGGCCAACCTAGAAAGGTATACTGTGGCGCAGCTCAAGGAGTTCTGTCTAGAGAGGGGGGTGTCCGTCAAGCAAGGCGCCAGGAAAGAGGAGCTTCAGAAAGCTTTGAGGGCATGGGTAATGGCCCACCCGGGGGGAAGAGGGGACGAGGAGCAGGGGGAGACAGACGACCCAGGAGAACTGGACCTACTGCGCATTGACGTTAGCGAGAATGTGTTGCCAGGAAGACGTTCCAGGGCAGGCAGTAGTGCGACAGGGGGGAGTTTGTCTGCAGAGGAATTTGAGGACAGGAGGGAGGAGAGGCAATTGAAGTTAGAACTTGCTAGGATGGACAAGGAGCGAGAACAGGCAAGGCTAGCCATGGAAGAAAGGAAGCTTGTACATGAGCTTAGCCTGAAAGAACTAGAGCTCCGAGCATTGCAGATAGGGACGCAGGGCAACTTGAATGGTGGCAGCGTACCCACTGAGGTTCCACGAGAGCCTAAGTTTTACCTACCTAAGGAGGTGATGGCCAGTTTCAGTGTAGGGGATGACATTGATAAGTGGTTGGCGGCATATGAGGTGTCTTTGGTGGCCCATGGGGTGCCTGAGAAGTACTGGGGGAGGCCTGTACAAGTACATACCTCCGTTGGCAAGGGACACACTCTTGACTTTAGACAAAGGTGATCAGACAAATTACCCTGTCATGAAGGAGGCCCTGCTTAAAAAGTTTGGCCTCACCCCAGAAAAGTATCGCCAAAAGTTCCGCAACAGCCACAAGCTTCCCACACAGAACTGGGTGGATTTTTTTGATTATGCCCGTAAGGCATTGGAGGGTTGGGTGCGTGGCAGCAAAGTGAGTGACTATGAAGAGCTGTACAATCTATTTTTAAGGGAGCACCTTCTAGATAAAAGTTTTCCAGAGCTGCGCCAACACCTGGTGGACCGCAAGCTGACCGATCCTCGGGAACTTGCGGAGGAGGCGGATACCTGGGTTAGCACTCGGGTGTCCCACAAGGGATCCGGGGAGACCCCCGAAAGGTGGACAGAGTTTTCCCCAGAAGAGAGAGGGGGAGATAAAAAGAAGGAGTTCTTTAAAGGCCCCCAAAATAGACCGCAAGGGAAGGGGGTAGGTTCCCCATCCCAATCTGGATTCCAGAAACCCACTTACCCTGACAGGAGTCAGCAGCCCAGAACTGTCCGGTGCTACGAGTGCGGGGAGGTTGGACACTACAAGGGGATCCCCAGTGTCGCAAGAGGACCCCAGCCCCCACAGGAGGTAAGAGCCCCGGGGTGGCCAGTGTAGCGCTTGGGGAGGAGTTGTCCCTAGGTAGGGAGGTGAGTGGACAGGCTTGACCTTAGTTTCCCTGGGGGATAGAGAGATGATCCCACGGGTTCAGGTACCCTCGAACACTGCCAAGTACCGGCAGAGGGTCCTAGTGAACGGGGAGGAGGTGGAGGCTCTGAGGGACACGGGTGCCAGCATGACGATGGTAAGACGTCAGCTGGTGTCCCCAGAGCAGGTGATTCCTGAAACATGCAAACATTCTCCCCCAGTCAAAAGATCTGGGTTAAATTTGCATATGGCTAGGTCCAAACTGGGGTGGCGTAGTGGGCAAAAGAACGATAGATTTAACCCAGATCTTTTGACTGGGGGAGAATGTTTGCATTGTCAGCATTCCGTCCATCATTTGTTTGCTGTAACACTTTTCGCCCTAAGTGGGATGGGTATGCCCAGACGTGGGTCCCTTGCTCACTGTGCCACTGGATTCAAGCTAGCCTGGCTGAAGAAGGGTGACATACCCTGAAACCGGTCCCAGGATGCTTGTTTCCGTTCCAGGGAGGACCTGGCCTGGCAGTTCGGTCTGGACTGTTCCCATGGGGCACAGGGTCAAGACTGATTTGCATATGGCTAGGTCCAAACTGGGGTGGCGTAGTGGGCAAAAGAACGATGGATTTAACCCAGATCTTTTGACTGGGGGAGAATGTTTGCATTGTCAGCATTCCGTCCGTCATTTGTTTGCTGTAACACTTTTCGCCCTAAGTGGGATGGGTATGCCCAGACGTGGGTCCCTTGCTCACTGTGCCACTGGATTCAAGCTAGCCTGGCTGAAGAAGGGTGACATACCCTGAAACCGGTCCCAGGATGCTTGTTTCCGTTCCAGGGAGGACCTGGCCTGGCAGTTCGGTCTGGACTGTTCCCATGGGGCACAGGGTCAAGACTGATTTGCATATGGCTAGGTCCAAACTTGGGTGGCGTAGTGGGCAAAAGAACGATGGATTTAACCCAGATCTTTTGACTGGGGGAGAATGTTTGCATTGTCAGCATTCCGTCCATCATTTGTTTGCTGTAACACTTTTCGCCCTAAGTGGGATGGGTATGCCCAGACGTGGGTCCCTTGCTCACTGTGCCACTGGATTCAAGCTAGCCTGGCTGAAGAAGGGTGACATACCCTGAAACCGGTCCCAGGATGCTTGTTTCCGTTCCAGGGAGGACCTGGCCTGGCAGTTCGGTCTGGACTGTTCCCATGGGGCACAGGGTCAAGACTGATTTGCATATGGCTAGGTCCAAACTGGGGTGGCGTAGTGGGCAAAAGAACGATGGATTTAACCCAGATCTTTTGACTGGGGGAGAATGTTTGCATTGTCAGCATTCCGTCCATCATTTGTTTGCTGTAACACTTTTCGCCCTAAGTGGGATGGGTATGCCCAGACGTGGGTCCCTTGCTCACTGTTCCACTGGATTCAAGCTAGCCTGGCTGAAGAAGGGTGACATACCCTGAAACCGGTCCCAGGATGCTTGTTTCCGTTCCAGGGAGGACCTGGCCTGGCAGTTCGGTCTGGACTGTTCCCATGGGGCACAGGGTCAAGACTGATTTGCATATGGCTAGGTCCAAACTGGGGTGGCGTAGTGGGCAAAAGAACGATGGATTTAACCCAGATCTTTTGACTGGGGGAGAATGTTTGCATTGTCAGCATTCCGTCCATCATTTGTTTGCTGTAACACTTTTCGCCCTAAGTGGGATGGGTATGCCCAGACGTGGGTCCCTTGCTCACTGTGCCACTGGATTCAAGCTAGCCTGGCTGAAGAAGGGTGACATACCCTGAAACCGGTCCCAGGATGCTTGTTTCCGTTCCAGGGAGGACCTGGCCTGGCAGTTCGGTCTGGACTGTTCCCATGGGGCACAGGGTCAAGACTGATTTGCATATGGCTAGGTCCAAACTGGGGTGGCGTAATGGGCAAAAGAACGATGGATTTAACCCAGATCTTTTGACTGGGGGAGAATGTTTGCATTGTCAGCATTCCGTCCATCATTTGTTTGCTGTAACACTGCCTTTTTAATGGCGTAACGTTCTACTGTTCTAAGGTGCTTGAATGAAATTTACGCACTAGTTTTATGAAGCTATAATGAAATGAAATGTTGCCTAAGATTATCTGCCTTATCAACTGCTAATTTAAATGAGATAAAGGATCTGTTTTTACATCAAAGCCTGGTGTGGTGTCCCCCTTTATTGTTGCGCATTATTGAGTCAGTGTGAGTGTGTGCTGCACAAGTGCTTAACACATTGCCTTCGGGTGCCTTCCTACCTCGCGCCAAGCTACCGCGTCAGAATCGGTGACCCCGGTTCTAACATAAGTGGTTTTAAATTTGTCACAGATTTTATTTCAAATGATGCATTGGGAAATGTTCAAAATAGCTGTAATAACAACCCATATTAGTATTGACTTAATTTGAATTGGACCAGGTCTTTTTAGATCATCTATTTATGTTTTGTTAGAAAATGGGTTAATAGTTGAGGAGGATGTGAGTCCTTCCCAAGCAATAACTCCATGTTTCTGTTAGATCCAACACATCAGTTCAAGAAATGAACCTGGACTCAAACCCTGCTTTCAATGGCACACAGCAAACACGCTTAACTTAATGAATGAAAAGCACCAAGAAAACATCTGTCAGAAGTCAACTTTCATGTTTGATCGGGTCGTAGGCAGAATTTTAGGCTAATCACAATAGGACAAACATTGGATACACTGAGTGGTTGCCCGCATTAAACTTTTTGCCTTACTCTATGAAAGTGGAAATATGCTGGATGAGGTTCTGTTCAAGCCATTAGTATTTTAGTAGGAAATCCTCAGAACTGTAAAATTTAAATGTTGTGCCTTTTGAAATCGATTCCCTGGTCAGCTACTTTTCATACCTTCGCCTGGTTAATATTTCTACCTTTGGACTTGTTTTTTTTTTGGGGGTGCTCAGAATCCTCCTAGAGGGCAAGACAGAAGCTGTATTCGATGAAGTCCCCTCAAAATCATACACCTTTGCCACAACGTCCCGCTGATGGTCCAGGGACTTGGAAGTCCCAACTTTTCAGATTTTCTGGAGCAGTTCCTCTTTGTCTCTGCTAATGCTCCCAGGACCTCAGGGACAGCACTTAGGAGTGAGGACTCACAACATCTGAGGCCACCAACAGGATCAAGTCCAGGGTCAGTTTCTACTTATCAAATAGTCACATCAGGAAAAAAGGTCCTTGTAGCTTGTTGTGTTCCTTCAGCTTGGTGTTTATCAAAACTACTGTAGCAGGCTCTCGAAGGTTCTGCTATAAGCATAAATGAGGAGTCTGAGTTTTTTTGTCTCACTGTCACACTTTCTCCCTTTTTAGCGCTATCTGCTCTCTTTTCTTGATTTTACCAAATATCTCAGGTGTATTTTAATGTATTTAAATAGTCAAAGCTAAATGTATATCATATTCAGCAAACACATTATTATAATGCATAGTGCAATGCAAATAAATAGCATACCTTAACATATAATATTGTAAAACCACACTCAGCAGGGCAAAACAACTGCATGTTTCTAATCTATGGAACATTACTGATTGCTAAAGAAGTTTCTCCAAATCATAAATCTCTCCCATAAATGTTACAGTACTTGTTCAAGGATTGCATTATATGGAGTAGTCAACTAATATATTTATGAAAGCATGGGGAACACTGATAGTATGACCTTGAAGAGAAAAGATAAGCAGACTCAACCATTTGTATTGTACAAGAGTTTAACCTTGATTTTTAGTAAGTTTTTTTAGCTTCTTAAACATTATTTCTTAACCTCTGTCTTCAAGAACTATGCTTCAATGAAAGAAAATGATGAGAAGGATCTTGTGAGAAGCCCTTGCTAGATACCACATTCAAAACACACAAACCCCCTCTCAAAATTCTTTGCCTCTGTGTTGTCATTTAATAATAAGCCATGTCACACAATCCCACATAGGACGATTTGTTGATTGTCACGGCCTGCCTAATGAATTTCATTCTAAGATCTGCCCTATCCAGATACCACAAACAACCATACTCTATTCAAACTTCAAAACCTCACATTGGATTTCTTTTTTTAAATGGTTTGTATTCTACTGAAGAATTTGGGTTGGCTTATCCTCATCCATTAACTCCCTAACACTATTAGTCAGGGATGTCTGGCATGTTGGAATAAAATTCAAAGCGTTAAATTAAACATGTTTGCAACTGTGTTCATTTAGCACAATTTTTTTCCGTTCATATATGTAATTGGCAAGTGACCCAAGTGAAAATATATTTTTTTCCTCAGTTATATTTGTGCGAATACATTTATATTAGGTGCACCAGTGCATGCACTTGAAAGGGCAAAATTTCAGAATCAAGATTGGTGAAGTTTGTCTCATGTGAATGAAATTTGCACCTTAGGAAAATTTACCAGTCTAGTGGAATTTTTCCATTGGCCCATATAGCATGAGGGGTGAGTTTGAGGGCCTTCTTGTGAGGTCCTATTTGCATTAGTAAGTGGAGATCCACAAACCTGTACATATTTGTACATCTGAATCCCCTGTGCTGCTAGCTTCCCATGCTGGAAGCTTCTGCAAGTGTTCCAAGGTCAAGAGTACAAGTGTTTTCAGTGTGGGAATGAAAACATGTGATTTTCACATGTGCAAATTGTGTGTCTGTGAGTACTCTTGGCAACATTTTTCATTATTCCCTGGATTTCCTGACTAATTTAGGCTTTGTCAAATTAATATTAGAATAGCCTCTATATCTAATAGACTATGTTAACTTATATTCTTACAGGTACAACCAAATTATTGTCTCTAACTCTACTAATTGTTTGACTTGAGTTTCTATCTGGTCCTTAATGTGATAGTACTTTTAATCCTTTTAAGATTATACATTCTATTTGTTGAAATGCAATAAAAATCAATAAACAATCCAACCACTTTTTAAAAATCCTTGTAACAAAAAAATGTAACTCAAGACAAAGCAGAAGCAAATAATTTCTTCACCAAAATGCATGAATGTCATTGGTGTGCAAATATCTTTATTGAATAACGTCTGTGTCAAAAATGATTACCACATGAATTTGTCATTAAGATAATTGAGTGTTGCTTAGGAGAAAATTATATTGAAGCTACTTACAAGTTGGGTATGGTGGCTTAGTGAACTAATGCATCCATATGTAAGGGCCTGTGTTCGACTTCATGGTCACAGGTTCAACTCCTGGTGTGTCCACTCAGCTTTTCATCCTACTGAGGTCGATAAAATGAGTACCATGGAGTTGGGTAACAAAAAACATCTGTTATTCAGCGCAAAGATACTCTTGGGTGAACGTGCACTTTACAAATACACATGTTATGTTAAAGAGTGGAAAAATATATAAAAAATTCACATTCTAGGCAGTGGCCCCATTTTTCAGACCTCAAATGGACAAATCCAAGACGTATTAACATTGAAAATAGAAAACACACAGAGGGCCGGATTTCGATGTCGGTCGGAAAGTCGGTGGTTTGAACTCTGACTGCCGTATTTCAATGACTGGGGGTGAGTGTTTGAAAAGTTTCAGCACTCCGTCCATCATCTCCTTGTGTTTGCTTTGTTCACCCTAAGTTGGCAGGGTATGCCCAGACGTGGGTCCCTTGCTCATTTTGCCACTGCATTCAAGCTAGCCTGGCTGATGAGGGCTGTTAGCCCGAAACCGGTCCCAGGATGCTTGATTCCGGTCCAGGGAAGACATGGCTTGGTAGTTCAGTCTGGACTGTTCCCATGAGGCACAGGGTCAAGTCTGATTTGCATATAGCTGTGTCTGAACTGGGGTGGCAAAGTGAGCTAAAGAATGATGATGGATTCAACCCAGATCTGTGACTGGGGGTGAGTGTTTGAAAAGTTTCAGCACTCCGTCCATCATCTCCTTGTGTTTGCCGTATTTCAATGACAGCGGTCGGAGTCCAAACTGGCCGGGATATCCGACTCGTTTCCGACGGGCTCAAGGAGCCTGTCGGCCAGTTGGAAAACGCTCATAATCCCTTAAGGGCGGCATCTCCGCCATCGGATTATGATGTCGGTTTCTGACAGTCTTTCCATGTCGGCCTTTCCGATATGGAAAGTCTGTCGGCAGCGACTTTGGGGGCCCTAGGCGCCCCATCCCTCCACTGACTACAGTTGTGGCCCGGGGAGGCACCTATGGTGACCCCCTGAAAATCCCTGCACCGTGTGGCGGGCATCATGAGGTGCATGCCACACTGTGAAGGGATTTACACAAACTCCAATTTCTCAATGGAAGCTTGTGCTGCGGGCGATTTCTGCCTGCTGCACAAGCTCCCATCGAGAAATGGGAGTTTGCGACAGCACCATGTGCGGTCGCATCGTAATGAAGTGTGCGGACCTGCCGGCCTATGGTTGATTGGTTCTCGCACAGAAACAGTCGACATCGTAATGAGGCCCTAAATTACTTAGTAAGATTGATGTGTTTAAGGTGAAAGTTAGAAAGATAAATTGTTCCCCACCACCTACTAAGATGACAAATTTTCATAGCCACTAGTTTGTAGTTTGAAAAATGTTTGGATGTTGAAATAATTTCACAGAAATTATTAAAACCAAAATCAGCAATATAATAGCAAACATGAGACAATCTTTGCATTTTCTGAGCTTATCCAAATCCTGCCACAGCACCAACAAGTATCTCATCTCTCACCCCTTACTGATCTTATATTATCAATGCATCAAAGGGTTAAGATGACTTCCTGTAACTTAGCAAGGCTCATCACTCCTAATAAAATCAGGAGATGATCATGAATACCTAGACATATTTTTATGTATCATAAAACTTTATTTCAGTCTTTACGACCGTAAAAGTGCATTTGTATACAGTACAAGAAGACAGGATAACAAGCATACCAAAATTCATTAGCTGCAAATCATCAAGTTTCAACTTAATTATCTTTCCTAGACATAGATGTAACAAATTAAAATTGACTTATAAAGCGATTAAAAGCAGTGTCAGCAAGAGCCGCAATGGAACTGAGCAACATGGCCCTCCATGCAGACACAATGCTAAAAATGGCACTCTAATCAAGGTTAAGAAACATATAATTAATTAAAGTAGGGACTAACAGATTGATAAAAAAATTACAGACAATTACATTTTCAAAACGGACCGTCTGATGATCCACATTTTGCCAAGAAACTTGGCAACTGCTCAGGCAACTATGAGACTAGAGTCCGATTTTAAAATGTGCAACGCTTCGCGATGGCAATGAGTGCCAAGCCGCCTACAAACAGGAGTTAGCCATTTGGTTCTCGGTGAATAATACATGGGACACACAAAGAAAATGTGGCAAATTGACTCAGCAACAAGGGGACAACCTGGACACAACTGCATTGTGGTGAAGGGCTGCCGCCAGGAGGCTGTAAAGGTATTCACCGGGAGGGAGCCAAATCTAAATTGCATATAAAGCATCCTATCCTGTGGGATCGTGATGGCCTCCGGATATTGTTCATAGACACCCAACAGTTTGAATTCCATAAAATCCATTGTAAGGCAGCCCCAAGACAAGCAAGAAATAGAGGGATGGGCCACCCAATTTCTTAATCAGGTCTTTACTAGGCAATAATGCTGGGTCTTTTATGTCTCATGATCCCTCCAGCAGGGACTTCACATTGGAGAGCAAACCAATTTTCTTAAAACAGTCAAGAGCACTAACTGCAACAAGAGCAGCAGCATATGGGTGCAGCTCAGGAGTGGATTTTAAACGCAACCAAAAAAGTAGGGGGCGTAGCTTAGCTTTCTTCACGATTGAGCATCTGCCCATATCCAGTTTAAGTGGGTGAAGGGGGTGCTCTGGGGAAGTGAGCAAAAGGCTCTCAAAAATGTGTTCTCTGTCGCAAGAAGGCCGTCCAATTTTACAAAGCCCCAAAGTTCGTCCCCATACAATGCTGAACCCACTGCCCTGTGATCATAAATATGGAGTGGGGCTGCTACTGGTTTGCTCAGGGAGGTCCAATGCTCTTTAATCAAGACCCCAATGGTCTGCCTATGCTGAAGAGTCTGTTTCGTTACATGGTGCTTCCAGGACAAATCCTCGGAGAGAGTGACACCCAAATAATCAAAGGTGTTCACTCTCTTTACGGGAATCCCACCCAGTGTCAACTTGCCTTTCAAATGATTTGCGAGGATTCATCTTTAGGAGTTTGGTCTTCGAGGTATTAACCTCTAAGCCTCCCGTTGCGCAGAAGGTCTTGAAGCAATCTAAAAGCAGCTGCAGACCTCTAGGGGTCTTGGAGACTAGCAGCATATCATCAGCAAACAGTAGAGTTGTCACCTTGACCCCCCCCAAAGTCGGTGCATCAGCAGGAATATCAGTAAGATACTGAACAACTCCATTTATAAAAAGCGAGAAGAGAGTAGGAGCCAATACACAGCCCTGTCGAACCCCCCTATCGACTCTAATTGGGTCTGTCAATTGGCCTTGTCTACCCCCAGCGAACCCTTGCGTAATTGTCCTCATGAAGACGAACAACCAACACCAGGATCTCAGAGGGGAGGCCCATCTCCTACAGGAAGCACCAAAGCTTGTATCTGGGGATAAGGTCAAATGCAGACTTAGGTCAATGGATGCTACATATAAACTTCCCTGTCCGATAGTCACAGTCTTCCAGGCCACTAGGAGGAAGCGAAAAACCTGGTCGATAGTGCTAGTTTCCTGTCTAACCCATGCCTGAAAAGGGGACAAGATGTTATTGTCGCATGTCCAGGTCTGGATCTTCATAAGGAGTGCACAGGCAAAGACCTTTTGAGCACTATCAATCAGGCTAATGGGCCTGTAGTTGGAGGGCATCAAGCAGTCACTCATATAAATCGGAATAACCACAGCTCCCTTCCAGGAAGGTGGAATGAGGCCACCTGCATCAATTCCATTGGCTTGGGCCGTAATGTGTATTGACAAGTTCTCAATGTCACTAAGAAATACATCGCCAGGAATGCCATCTGGCCCCGGGGCTTTGGTCCTAATGATAGAATTAATGTTGGACCTAATTTCACCAAAAGAGAAGAACCCGCTAGTCTGAGGAGAAGTATAGTCCGGAATAGGGGCATCAGTGGCAGGCTCACAAGTTCCAGTATATAGTGAGGAGAAATGATCGTGCCTGGTAGCAATGGCGATGTTATTAATGGGTGGCCGAGGTCTTTCTGCATCTCCCCTGGTGACTAAAAGCCAGAACCGTTGTGAGTCATTCACACATTTTTATGTGTGACAAAATCATCACTTCTAGAGAAAGTTCTTGAAAAGTTGTGTTCCGCCACAACTCAAATAATTAATTGATGATTATGACCTATTTAATGATGCACAATTCAGACCTAGAACTGGTTATAGCACAAAAATATTAACCCTTCAAATTGATGATAATGCATTATGAAAACTGGACATGGGTGAGTCCTGTCTACTGTACCTCCTCAGTGGTGTTTGAAACAGTGGACTGCAACCCTTTCCTAAACAAATGTAAGGTTAAAATGGAAATAAAAGATAGTGTCATTGGTTGGTTATCTCCTCACTTAGAAAATCGATACCAACAAATAATCTTTTGCTAACATAACCTTTAAGCGCAGAGGATAACCACACTATTCCAACCACTATTATACAACAATGCCATGTATAATGATTCCTCCTCTTCAGAGAGCACCTCAGGGAGGCCCTAACACTTTTCAATTTACACTTGGTACTGCAGATCATACTTCTAGAACATCTAACATCTTGTATCATCCATTTGTGTTACATACATGGCTATACCTAAACGTTTTCACCGCAGAAGACGTATTCCTTCTTGGGAAGACTCTAAAGAACATTTTGTATTGAAGGGTATATTACCATCTGAAATTAAACCCCTTCAAAACTGAGGGGCATATTAACAAGGCGGCGTTAATGAATTATCGCCGCTTTAGCGTCCGTTTTCGGACGAAAAGCGGCGATAATTTTATAGCCGAATTAACAAGGACACGCTAGCGCGTGATTCCTGACTTAGCGTCCGTTTTCTGCACGCCTCCCATCGCATCGCTAATGAGATGCAAAGGGGGCGTGCCTGTGAAAACAACAGGGGCAAATATCGCTAACCCAGGTATCGCCATATTAGCAACGTGGGTTAGCGATATTTTAAATTGCGTTAAGTATGCCTTAACGCAGGAATTTAACGTCTGCAAAATTCCTGACTAAGGCATACCTAACATGGGGGGTGGATTGTGTGGCTAAGACCACAGGCCCTATCACCAAGTATATTGCCGTTTTCCATGGGACATCGCTGGAAAACCAGCGATGTTCCATGGAAAACATCGCTATCACTGGAAAATTATCGCCTTTGCGCTAAGCGTTGTTAATACAGCGCTAGCATGGCGATAATTTCCAGCGATAGCCGGCGATAGGATTCCTCACGCTAAGCACGGCCAGCGATAATTATCGCTGGCCGTTGTTAATATGCCCCTGAGTTCTTATTCATTACCCTCGCCCCAAACAGAGCTCGATGTAGAGCCAGTGTTTGCAAGATTCGCTCAATATACTGCAGTGTGAACCTTCAATCACTGAATGCGACACTCAATGCAATAATTAACAGACTCACATAAACTTCATATTAAATGGTGTGCAATATAAAGTTCTCCGAGCGATATAACCCCTTATGCAAGCATGCAATTTGAAAATGGTGGTAGAATTTCAATTTCTTTTAATACTAGACTAAATGGAAATTACCTTCTCACTGGCATTATCAAAGACCAATTATTCTAATGTATACACTATGGTGTCCTGTATGCCTTGTCTGTTACATGAATCGTGTGAGTTCCTCCCAACCCTGCCTCTCGTGTGTAGACCACTGGTAGATACATGGGGATCGAAATGACATTTCAGGGGTTTAGTGATGTGTTTGCTTTTGAGGAAGGAGAGAACAGGCTGGAGCTCATGAGCCTTTACTTTGCTCTCTCTTGAGGGTTTCATTGCTTTTGCTCTTTCTATTGTTGCCTCGGAATTTTCAAGTTTTCATTGCACAATGATATCTCATTAAACAGCTACTTTCTTAAACATGTAACTTATTATTTTCTTGCTACGCTGCTCCCTTCTGTTATTTCACATATTATGTAAAACATTCTTGTTTTCTGCACAAGAATATTTTGTTCTTTCCATGTTTCCGTCGCAGGTCATTAGTCAAGTCTTTCATTCTTATTTCTTCTACTCTGTGTCTCAGCAGTCAAATAAGGATTGTAATTATTTCCATGTGCTTTAACAGTTGATTTGTTGTATCAGCAATGCTCTTTCAAATCTTTGTCCATTTTGGAAATGCAAAACAAGATTTTCTTTTGTCAAGTGATTTCCATTAGCTGTAATTGGTTTGTGAAAGCTTTAATTAGTCTTAAAAAAAATCAGACCAACTTCCAAGATGTTATTGTGTGAAATGTAGGCTAGTTACTCACTACTAGTTAGCTTATATTTCCTTCACAGGTTTTCTCTGATAATCACAGTCCACAATCTGGTAGGGCCATCTCTGATGGTTGAGGTGGTTGAAGCTCTTCTTCAAGGTTTCAAGGCACTGACCAGTCAGGAGAACGTCTCTGGGTTAGCTCTCTGTATCTACTTTTGAAACAAAGCCTAGGCTTTGGTGTGCTTTAAATAGAGCAGGCCCATTTGTGCCCAAGTCTAGATTTGTGGTTTTATGGTGGATCCTACATAGCAGTGGATTTGCAGTACTCCTCTGGTTCCTGTCATAACAATAGTTAAGGGGAAGCAAGGCACTAGTGTGGAACCACATTTGGACATAGGATGGCACTGGTGTAGGACATAAAAGCATTCCTCACCAAAAGCCTGCCTTTCCACGGGTTGTGGTTTGCTAGAATTTCAAGCATGGAAAGACTTGATTAATTTTCTGCAGCTCCCACGACCTCTCCTTAGGTCTGTAAACTTTCCATTCTATCAAGTTATGTAATTTTCCATGTATTATCTTTGAATCCAGAGTTGTTCACATTTCCTATTCCCTGGATTCTTCCATTGAATTAGCAGAGGAGATTTTGTCACTGGACTGCCAATTATTGAAGGTTATTGAAGGGTTTCACTAATGAAACATGGAAGACTGTGTGTACTTTCGATGATGATAATAGCTTTACTTCTGTGACCACTGGGATTATCATTCTCATTATTGTGAAGGCTCCAATGAATCTTGGTGATAGTTTCTGTGAACCTTTTAGTTTGATGTTTCTAGCAGATAACCACACTGCATCGCCTTTTCCATTCAGGTTTTGTTTGTCGATTTTTATCTGCCTGTTTAAAAGAATCCTTTACCTTTTATAATTTTAACATTACTTCTTTTAGCATGGTCTGAAGTTTGGCATGATCCTCTGTTAACTTTATGATTATTGGCTGTTTTTTCCAATTGATTTTATTGTATGAATTCCTGTTAAACAGTAAAAAGGAGACACTCCTGCTGGAAAATGAGGCCTGTTGTGATATGAAAACTGAGCTAAACTTAATGCATCTAACGAACACTCATGGCTTCTAGCAAAAAAGGATGTCAGAAATGATCCCAACATGTTCCCCCAAAAAGCTTAGAAAAATTGGGGACCTCTTCTCAATCATTGCATTATTGGGCAATCCATGCACATGAACTATGTGTTGAAGGAACACTTTCACCGATTCTTACATCAAAGGCCATTTCTTCAGTGGCACAAAGTGTGCCATTTTTATGGTCTGGCTTGACAGCACTGCTGACACCAGACAATTATGTGAGCACAATAGGAAAGGAGCTCTGGCTCCACCCACATGTTGCAAGCCAAGAGTACATGTTCTGACTGGGCAGAAGTTGTGAGTGCCTACAAAAGGTTTTTGCTCTACACAGAGCTGTGATAATGTTGTTTATTTATCCAGCTGCCTGAGTTTGAACTGTCAGGGGCACACATACACACATACACACACACTGTAATGCTATTAAATTGTCTTAGATTACTAGAAAATTGATGGTGTTTTTTTCTTGAGCAGCAGCTCAGATGGGAGGAGTGCAGTTATTAACGTACATGGATTTTTAAGTCTGGCTTGACAGCGTAAATGTCACCTGAGATTTTATACTACACCAGTATCATTCTACAGTTCTTTGCTTCTGCATAAATACATATCTACTCCCATTCTATCTACTTGTAATACTTCACATTATCATTCAACATGCTTTTAAATGGCAGATCTGTGATGAAACCCATGGTAGACTCTGCCACAGTTGTGCTGGCGCTGGTAATGGATAAAGGCCCACTAGTAGTACATGAGAGGGCGTATTCTGAGCACAAAAACACATTGTTGAATGAATTAAGAACACAGAATATGGGCAAGGCATGACAGTGACGTGGGTCATGCCATGTATACCCAAGACACACCTGACTTCATAGACTAGTCTCAGGGGTTAAATGATTTGAAAATATTACCTCTATACCCATGACCATCAACTGGCTCCCTATCAAAGATCAGAGTGATTCTAAAATTGCTTGCGTCATCCACACTGCCCTGCACAGCCGCATCCCAAAATAATTGGCTCACAAAATGACTAATCCAGCGATAAGCTGTGTCCTTGGGAGCTCTGACTCCTTGCTCCTGGGTTCAAGAAACAAAAGACCTATCACAATTGCTCTCAGGGAGAACTCCATAGATTTGGAACTCTGTTCACCCCCCAAACAAAACATACTCTTCGTACGAGACTTGCCAAAAGAACTGAAATAATTACACTTCCAATGATATTTCAAAGGTGACCACCACATGTTCAACCAAAGTTTCTGACCACAAAGCTTTGCTTATGCATACTCTTAGCATCTATATATGTTTATCTGTAAAGATATTTGTATCTCTTTTTTATTCCACTGCAAATTTGATAGCCCATTTGTAACCACATTTTGTGATATAGTGCAGCAAACGGGCTTTCTTAAAATATTGAACTATATATGTATTCTTGTGAAGCACTCTGACACACCTGGTGTATGGGAAATACTATATGAAATGGCAAAATAAATACATGTCAACATATTGTATGATACATCTTGAAACTACAAAAAACGTAATAGTTACTGTGTAGAACTTAAAATGATCTAACTGCAGCAAAGTGCATTGCATTTAATTAACCTTATGTTGATAGTCTTTCATGTTGTCCTACCTACATTCACTCCAAGGGCTGAGCAAATTTATATTAACAAAAAGTGAATTGTGCATATTTTATCCCCATGTTGCCAATGAAGAGATTTGCTAACCGCTCAGACGTCAACCATTAAATGTCTCTTGAAAAAAATTGAAAAACTAAATCCATTGAGGTTGAGGGACGATCAGGAAGATGTAAATGTTGGTTGTCACAAAAGAAGATGGTACAAAGCTGATATATAAAACATATGCTATCATTAAGAGTTGCATCTTACTGACGGGGTGCAAACTCTGCAACAGTAAATATCAGTTATGTGTGGTAATTTCATGTCAGTACTGTACAAGTTAAACCCCACGGAATGCCAACCTGGTTTTATTGGGTGTAAAACCGCACACAATTCCTTGTTATATGTTATTGAACACTCACATTTGCCAGTAGCTCTGCGCAGATGCTCTATGTGAGTCAAGGGACAGGTGCTGTGCGGAGGTGAAGGGAGGATGGAAGGTAGGTAGAAGGGGCATAATGTGTAATCAATAGTAGGCAAATGTAAAATGGCAAATGTTGGGGTTCTATTGCACCCTAAGCCTCAAGCGACATTTTGGACATTGTTTCTGGCTGATAAAATTTGGTCTGGTGTTCGACACCTGGGAAGACCTGGTACGGGAACACCGGTGCGCGGTAATTCATCTTCTCCCAGCCCAGCTTTGCTGACAGGGGGTAGATATCAGTGGTGCAGCAGGTGCAGTGGCACCGGATTCCAGGTTTGTGAGAAGCCCACTGATTCCTGATTATGGCTGTCTTTCAGTACCGATGAAAGGGTAGGTCGGAGAGTCAATTTTCCTGACTAGCATTCGGGCTCCTGGCACGCTTTTACACCTCTGTTTGCTGGTGAGCTTCCCAACCTAGTGCTGCAGATAAGCGTCGAAACTGGGCCGGGTTCAAGAAGAAAACGTAAAAGTACAAGTGGAGATTTACATCTCTACCTGTACATACTTTTACTTTTCAATTCACAGACATTCCCAGAAGTACGACTTAACAGCTGTGCCACGCGAAGGTGTCCAGGCATTCTACTGGGAATGACATGTGACGTCCCACGGGCTCCTATTCGCTTGTACAGTGTGGAAATTTACATAAAGTAGATTTCACCACAGGGAAAAGGGAGGCCACGTTGCAGACCATTTTTTTTTTTTAATCTGCGGTGAAAATATTCTTCCCCATGGAGAAAGAGAGCCCTTCCCCATGTCCCCACCTAATAAGTGCAATTATTTCCTTTTCTTGTCATGAAGGGAGTCGAATCGGAGTTTATGAATGCCCACAAACGTACATATTTCTGGGCATGCACAAACTTAGAAGGCAAACTGTGCCCAATAACATGGACGTCCCACCCCTTAAGTGGGATTTGGTTCTGAGGTTTTCCCTCCACATGCGACCGAGAAACCCACAGTAGTAAATCCATTCACATTTTTTGTGAATTCCTGGCACACTCAGATGAGGTATTCTAAAATATAGCTGTGAGTATGCCCTGTTCTCGGATGTCAAGATCCTTTGCTGAACACATACTTTTACGCTGATCTTTTGAACAGTCTTGGAGTTCTGTTACTATACGACGGTCACTAAAAACTGAGGTCCGACTCGCGACTAATTTGGCAATGCTTAAAAAAAAGCCAAGTAGAAGGCACCAGCTGGAGGCTCAAAAAAAAGTCTTCAAGAAGACGAATTTTCAGGCGTCGCCGTGCTTTGTCTGTGTCGGCCACTCCTTTTCTATTCTATTCGAGCCCTGTATTTAATAACCTTTTTGCTCAGCTTTTTACTTCTCACAAAACTTCTGTCTCCTGCGTAGAAACGACTTTGAAAACACGTCGCATCTTACATAACTCTTCTTAAAATGGGAAAATGTTAATCATCTGACCCTCACAGAACATGTTTTGAAAACCACCGCAGCCATCTGTTCGTGCAAAAGGCCTGCTGTTCTTTTCATGTCTCGTGGAATAGTTTGATAACAATATTGTCCCATAAATACAGAGCTGTATGAAGAACAGAAACAAGTAAAGCTTACTAGCTAATGGCATGTTTGATAAATCCGTAATTTATTCTTTAAAGATTTAAGAAAAATGTCATTGATTATATTCCCTGTGCAAACATGTGGCTTAAGTTGTGTACAACTGGGGGTTACTGTGTATGTCAACATCATAGGAAATAATTCAGGCCAATTATTCCAGCTTCCGCAAAGAGAATATTTTAACTATTTCCAGACTATGTTGCTGCACAAAAGATGCCCACATAAAAGGTTACTGGCTAAGGACACTTCCCATATGGAGGCAGTGAAAGGAAAAGCAGCCACAACAGGTCTATGGAACAAAGATCAGTTAATAGAAAAAATAATGAAATATATCCTACTTTTGAAGTTCCTGTCCAATGAGGCATATCTGTGGGATACAGCGGAATTTCTTCATCCTTTTGCAAGTTATTCGGAAATATAATAGAGGATGCAGGAAACGAAACTTGTACTATTTAGAACTAAAGTATACAAAAAAGTAAACAAAAAGTGATGGATGGAATGCTTGAATTAATCTCAGCCACTGGTAATTTATTCGGGCCACATTCCAGTCCATTGTTATTTTTCACACAATGTCACCTCAGGTTGGGCACAGCTATATGCAAATCAGTCTTGACCCTGCTCCAATGGAAACAGTCCAGCCCGAACTGCAAAGCCAGGTCCTCCCTGAACTGGAACACTAGCAACCCAGGACCGGTTTTGCCCTCGTTAAGGGCTCATCAGCCGGGTAAAGCTTGGGTCCAGTGACACAGTGTGCATGAGACTGGCGACTGGGCATTCCCGTCCCACTTAAGGCAACATATTAAACTTTACAAAAAGTGATGGTTAAAATGCTCAAATTAATCTCAGCCAATGGTAATTAATCAAGGACGCATCACAGGCCGTTGTTATTTTGCACACCATGTTACCTCAGTTGTGACCCAGCTATATGCAAATCAGTCTTGACCCTGCTTCAATGAGAGCAGTCCAGCCCATACTGGCGAGTCAGGTCCTCCTGTACCCAAAACACAAGCAATCCAGGACCAGCTTCTCCATTGTTATGGGCTTATCAGTCCGGCATAGTTTGGTTCCTGTGACATACCCGTCCCACCTAGGGCCGCATAATGAAGCATTGAAAAAGTGGTGGATGGAATGCTTGAATTAATATCAGCCACTGATAATTCCTCGGGTCGCATCCCAGTTCATCATTATTTTGTATACCATGTGTAATCAGTTTGGACCCAGCTATATGCAAATCAGTCTTGACTCTGCTCCAATGGGAACAGTCCAGCACGAACTTCCAAACCAGGTCCTCCCTGGAAGTTCAGGCTGTAATGTTCCCATTCGAGCATGGACTAGACTGATTTGCATATAGCTGGGTTCAAACTGAGGAGGCACAGTGTGCAAAACAGTGATGCTCTGGTATGCGATCCCAAGTAATTACCAGTGGCTGAGATTTATTCAAGCATTCAATCCATTTTTTAAAAATATTTTAGTAGGACGCTGCATAATTAAGAAAATGTCAGTTTGACAGGTAGTCTTTGTTTGTGCATGCATGCTTGCATACATGTATTTGCATGTGCTCTGCCAGTATTGGACTGCGAGAGAAAATAGGCCTGGACACCCATTAGTGAATCATATAGCTAAAAAGGTAGCCCACATTTCCAAATTGGGATAGTTTTGAGAATGTATGGAAAAGCTCAATAGGTGTTTCACAAGCTTTCTGTAGACTGCATTCATTTGTGTTTGCTGCAGGCAATAATTGTAGGAATATCAGAGATATCAACAGCAAAAACTGGCACACCAGACCATAAAGTAGGCCCAGAAACAGCCAAAAACAGACCACACACTAATCTGTGAGACCAGCTCTTCTTTACGTGCCAGATTAACCTATCGATCAGTACAACCTTGTACATTGCAATTTATGTATTGAAAACCTATGTTGTGAGTACCTTCTCTTTTTACAAACTGGAGCAGAGGGTATGATTCAGATTGTATAATAGAAAGGAAGGGTTTCTCATCTGAGTTGGACCTATGGACCTGGAACAAATTAAGGTTATTTATTAATGGTGGATATTCGTGCCCATGCTTAGTTTGTTAGATTGCATGCTACTATTGCTAGAATTGTCACAGATGATCAAAGCCTTCATAACCTCATAAATATATTTAGTTTAATTAAGTAAAAATTTAATAGGGAGTGTCAAAATTATCTACATCAATGATTCCCTAATGTATGGTTGCAAACCATCAGATCTGAGAGTAAAAACCATATACCCTGAGTACCAATTGTTGCTTACTTTGCTAACTTAGTTTAGGGATGTGCAGAGTCTTTCATTCTCCTGAAAATTGTTTGCAAATTTGGGAAACATCACCCTTCACAATCCCCATTGAAGTGTCCTGACTTCACTAAACTGTGATAGGTGAAGTTTGATTAATTTTCCAACGCATCCAGATGTGAAGAAAGACTGGACATCAGAAGGGGTGTGTGAAATCGACATGAAATTTCACAAAATTTAGAGAATTCTCACTTCTTCCAGCTTGTGAGGGCATATACCTTGCATTTAAAATTCACACAAGATACTCCTGTAAGACATTTCCTGCTCACATTTTGTTCTAGAACCAGTCACTTACAGCCAAAAAACTATGCGAAATTTCATCTTGTGTGTGATGGTTAAGGGGTGAAAAATCCTTCTCAAACAGCACAATGCTGTCAGGGTGAACCACAAAAGGTCACTAAATTAACCTGTGCTTAAGCCTCTTGTCGCAAAAGTAGTCGGTCCTAACTTAGGGGCAATGTTTAAAGTAATCTATAAAACACTCAACAGGTAATAAAGGGAAAACAGCACACATAAAAATCTAACACCCCAAAAAAATTGTACATTTTAATAAATTGAATGATACCAAATGAAAAAAATCCAGTCAGTAGAACCAAGCTATGCAATTTCAAAGATTTAGGTAAGTATAGCACCCAAAAGCAAAAAACAACACTAGCAGTTGTCTGGTCATGCTAGACCGGGGGAAAGTTACAAGTGGAGGCCGACCAAGATGGAGTGCAGGCAAAATACAGGGACAAGGTTAGTCTAGCTGAAAAAGTTAGCATTTCAAAGTCTGGCGCCAAGAGTCCAATTCGCAATGGAGGAGTCAAGAGGGCCTGGTAGAGCATTGTGGATAGTCCTCGCTGTAGCATGAACAGCAGGCCGGGCATTGCTACTGGTCATTGCTGTAGCACAAGGATCCTGTCAGGTGTCCCGGATGGTTGTTGCTAGAGCTTCACATTAACGGTCACTGCGGATGTCGATGCTGTTGTGTGAAGTGCAGATCTTGCGTTGCCGTTGCCAAGGAGTGCACTCTGATGCCAACCAAGGGCCCAGGATGGGGAAGACACATCTTGGGGATCAGGGACTCACTCTGACACAGGCCATCAGGGCTCAGGCAGGTCCAGTTTCAGGTCCAGTTGCAGCAGGCACACTGGGCAGCTGTAGAAAGGAATCTGGCACTGGTTGTGTCCCTGTTGCTCAGAACAGGAGGTGAGCCAGTCGTCCCTTAGAGTCACTCTGCCTGGGATGAAGAGAACAGGCCCAGTCTTCCTTCTCAGAGAGCAGAGCAGGCCTCAAGCAGCAGGGAAATCCTTCTTCTGTAGTATCCACAGGTCCAGGAGTATACTGATGAGTTGGCCTGAGGGTTTAATATTTATACATGGTGTCAGCTTTGAAGTGGTAAAAACTTCTGACTACCCCCTACATCTGGTTCAGGAATTTCCTTCTTCCCTCCCCTAGTCCTAGGATATCTGGAGTCACAAAAGGCTAGTGTGCAGTTCTTTGTGTGTGTGCAGAGGCAGCTCTTTTGAAGTGTAAGTGTAGTATTTGACAGCTTCGCCCCTCCCATTAGGTCAGGAGGGCCCATCCTGCCAACACACAGTCCCCCTTTGTGATAGAGTCTGGGAGAATACACAAGGCTAACTACCAACTACACCTAGTCATTTGACCCAGGACACTGGATGCAGGCACCAAATGGTTGATACAAGAAAATGGCAACTCTCTAAAAGTGGCATTTTCAGCATTGTGACTTAAAATCTGACTTTAGCATTAAAGACTGTTTTAGATTACAATTCCTTAGACACCAAACCTGACATTTCTATCTGTTTCCAAACAAAATTTATCTGACATGTAGGGGTGGTAGTAACTGGATAAATTGTCTATTGAGAAATTACTTGTAATTACCATAAAATGACTCGTAATTATGCTTAATTATGTGAGAAGTGTAATCCAGCATTTAGTGCTGTTTTCTTAGTGCATTATGCACCCTTGCATGCAAAATGGGCACGAGGATGCATTGTGCGCTAAGCAAATATCACTAAATGCTACAGGACGTGAACAGCAGAAACTAGCAGCCACTTGCTCATTCTTAGTTTGTTGTTCCTGTGCTCCTGCGGTAGGATTTATGCCCCAAATTACTCTTAATTACTCAAGCTTGCATAAATGTGTAATTTTAGTAATTTCTCATTACAAACGTAATGCGTAATTTCTGGAATTACTCTGATTACTCTTGCGTAATGAAAGTTTTGCCCAGGTCTAATGAAAAGCTAACCCACTGTTATCCAGGGGGAGAGGTAGGCCATACATTAGAGAAAAACTAATTTTGATATATCTTTATTTGTAATTTTCAGAACGTACAACAGATCGTCAGAAACGTTCCAGTTTGTGAGGGAGAGTACATTCATGAAATCGTACACTTAAGTTGAGTAGGACACAAACACATATTAAAATAGTGTACCATGGCAAAAAGACAGGAACAATGATATCATCCACACCATACAATGAAGCACTATGGTATAAGACAGTTTGGAATCAAAGAAGGGTGGACATGAACAAGAGAAGTGGGGAGGGGGGTAGGAGGAATATAAGGCAGAGGAACATAGGATGAATCAGTGGAAGAATAAGTTCCCCAACATTAGTACAATGGGATGATGTAGAGTAATACAATGCAAAGCTATGTAACTCAGTGGGGTTGAGTGAAATGTAATGCAATGCAACACAGCAACAGGTGCCCTTCCTCATGTCTGAAGATGCGCAGTAGGACCAGAGGGGGGTTGAGTGTCCTGTGTGTGGAGCACTACTGCACTGTCTTGCAGCTGTCGCAACTGTCCATGTTACAAACCAGAGTAATGAACACCCCCAAATGGGTAAATATTGAACTTCACATCAACTATGATGGCTCGGGTCTACAGATACTTCATAAACACAAAGCCCCTTCTACACAAGGGATCGATAGAAGGGGAGAGAGCACATCCATGGCCTCGGTGGCCATCTACAGAGCCAGAAAGGGAACAGTGGTCTCCACTGTGGATCCACTAATCAGACGGGAGAGTCAGGTAAAGTGTTGCTGCTTAATGAGAGAGTGCAGCAAAGTGATTCAAATGGCCGGGCACAACATAAGGCTGAAAGATTGCATCCCAACAGGGTCTCAGGCTATATGAACAGGCCTGACATGAAAGAAGGGATGGGAGGGTTCACTCAAAGGGAAGGGTAGGGTAAGTGGGTAGAGCTGCGAGTGCCAGTGACGGACCTCAGGATACCGGCAGCAACCACAATACCACTTTCCTATGGGACTCAGTACTCAGGAAAGATGACCAGACCTGCAAAAATGTTTCTGACTTATCTTACACTCTGTTTATGAACCTCTCATATGAGGCCACCTTACACATGTCTGTGAGCCATTCATCATAGCTAGGAAGATAGGGTGATGTCCAGTGCTGATGTATGCAGATCTTTGCTACAGTAATCACAGTGGCCAGTCAGCACCTCTCATGAGTAGTGAGAGAGGGTGGGTCGTGTCACATGATCAATCGTCTTGGAAAGGGCATTGGTAGGTGTAGGGTTCTGTTAATGGTGATTTCCACTTCATGCGAAAATGTCCAGATATGTGGATAGTCATGGAGGATGTGATTTACAGTACAGTTCTCTTGGTCACATCTTAAGCATTTAGAATGGTGGAGTAGACCCACCTCATGAAATTGTGTGGGGTCCAGTACCAATCCTGAGGTGTCTTGAAGACGCACAGTTTCATTTGAGATTCCCGAACCCCTTTTTCCAGCTCTTCAATCAAGGCCTCTGAATAAGGGTCAGGATAATCAACCTGTAGTGTCCTCTGCCATGGGTCTCCTAACCTAGCAAGTTGTGGTTTTGCATAGAGGTGTGATATCAACAAGTTATATATCATTGACATCATGCCGTAGAATAAACCCCAGTGTATCAGGTAGCATTTCACAGGGGAATAGAAACATGTCCCGTGGGACGGTCCCAGTTTACTTCATAGACAGTGCCGCAGCTGGCCGTATCGCCACTGTTGGTGGGTGGGAAGCTTGAATTTGTCCTGAAGCAATTCAAAGAAACGGAAGTCACCCTGCGATATGTGGTAATCTAGATTCAAAATTTTGGCTCCATGCCACAGAGCCCAGCAGATAGTATCTTCACCTACTCTAAGGGCAGCATTAGTCCACATAGGTGCATGGAAATGCAGTCAAGCATCAGCCCACAAAAGGACTTAATCATTCAATGTATTAACAGGTTTTGCGTAAGGGTAGAAGGGGCTTTGTGTTTATGAAGTATCTGTAGACCTGCGCCATCATAGTTGATGTGACGTTCAATATTAACCCATTTGGGGGCGTTCGTTATTCTGGTTTGTAACGTGGTCAGGTGCGACAGCTGCAAGACAGTGCAGTAGTGCTCCACACACAGGAGACTGAGGCCACAGCCACATGAGACATCAGCTTGTGGATTCTCATTCTGGGCCAGGAATTGCCCCATACAAATGCCTTGATATTGTGATCAGTCATTCTCAACAGTGACAGTTAGACCAGGAATGGGAGCACTCCCAGCACATACATGAACTGGGTACTATGGCTATTTTTACCACTTGTATCCTGCCCCACAGTGACAAGTGAAGATTCATCCACTTTGCATAATCTAGCCGAGCTCTGGCTACCAAAGGGTTGATATTATCGGGTACTATTCTCTCCAAGCCTCTATCACTGCTTCCAGCGCCAAGACGCCACAGCATTCGAGCGCTTTATAAACTTATTTTTCATTTCATTTCATTATTGAGGTAGATGACCAAGTAGTGCAATCATTCTGCTTTCCATTGAAAAGGGTAGTCAGGGACGGATGCTACAGTTGTAACGTGGGACATGGGTAATGCCTCACTCTTAGCCCAATTAATCGGATATGGTTGCAAAGTCTGATATCAGTGACATAAGGGAGAGGCTGAGATTTGTGAGTGTTAGTAAGATGTCATCTGCGTTCAATAAAATCTTGGACAGGCCAGCAGTTGTAGGCAATCCAGTTATAGAGGAGTTTTGCTTCATGGCCATGGCTAGAGGTTCCATTGTGAGCAAAAACAAGAGGGGTAACAGGAGGAAAGCCTAGCGGGTGTACCGCTGGATAAGGAAGGTGTCTGATTGAAAGCTCCCATGGTTTACTTGGGCTGTAGTGTTTCCATAGAGCCATTTAACTTTGCCAATAAAAATCATTGACCAGTCCGAACCTCTTGAGGGTGCCAAACAAATAGGACCACTCAATCCGGCTCAATAAATACTCAGCATCCAATAAGAGGGTGAGGGCTTCCTTCAATTGATCCTTGGCTAACTGAAGGAGATGGCTTAGGGTTTTCAGATTGGTGCGGGATGTGCATCTCATTACAAAACCAACTTGATCCTAAGGGACAAAGGTGGAGATGACTCGTTGGGGTGGGAGGCCAGTATACTAGCCAATATTTGAATATCCACAATTAAAACAGAGAGGCTGATAGCTGCTACTGGTTTAGGTATAACAGAAATGAGCACTCTGTTGGATAGAGCTGAAAGGTCACCTGACTACTCTGCCTCCTCATTAAGAATCATACAGGGAATTGAAAATCTCCTGTTTCGTCCACCAATAAAATTCCCATCATTAAGGCATGGCAGCCTGAGAGAGGCAAAGAAACAGTCTTCTCTATCAACATCCCCACAGGTCTCAGAGTGTTATAGGGTTTTGTTGCAAGCTGCAAAATCCGAGGCAATATCCTGAGGCTTACTGATTAGAAGTCCTACATTATTGCAAATAGCGGGGATCGCTGCTGTCACCTCTTGTTGTTTATGTTTTGCAGCCAAGAGTCAGCCAGTTGCTTTCCCCTGTTCATATTGGCATGCACTTAGCCTGTAGAGCATGTATTCTGCCTTGAACGTGTATAAGTTATTGAGTTCCAGTTTTGCAGCTTCCAATTGTCACCTGAGTGTCACCATGGGGTGTCTGGTATATGACTGTGATATGGATTCGATTTCCAACTTCAAAAGATTTTGTCATTCTCTCCGGCATTTATGTGCAATAGCTGTATCACACATTATTTGGCCATGTATAGTGGCCTTGGTAGATGTTCAAAGGGATTGCGCAGAGGTTCTGGATCCTCGATTTTCCTTGAAGTATGTTGTTGCATGAGGTTTTTGGAGACATTTTTCGTCAGGCATTCTGTAAAAGGAGGTGTTAAGGCACCATGGTTTGTGGATCAGTTTCATCAGACCCCAGTAAATGTGCAAGCTAACCAGTGCATGATCTTAAAGCAATCCCTCCAAAAGCTCAAATCACACAACCAGGGGCATCAGTTGATGGAAGGACTGGAAATAATCCAGTCATGACTGCGTCCCATGCATGGTAATACAGCCAAAAATTATTTATCGGATGGATGGAGTAGGCACCAGAAGTTGAGGAGGTCCTGTCCATCCATAACATCCCGTAGGATTGCCCTGTCCCCGTTGTTGAGTTCATCAATGGGACCCATTCGATCTAGTGTAGAATCGGGAGGCAAGTTATAGTCGCCAGCAAGAATAACCTGTGTGAGACCCAGTCCCGTAATGAGTCTGTTAAGTTTGAAGAGAAATTCATGCTTTGCGCCATTGGGTGCATAGATGGAGCCTATGCCCAATACCCTGTCTCCTAGGTGTAATTTGGCAAGAGCATACCTGCCACCATCATCTGTCCTGGTCTGCAGCACCCTACATGCAAATGTTTTCTGAATCAGAAAAACTACTCCACATTTCCTGGAACTACCATCAGTCAAGGAGCCGGAGGGATCTGCATTAGTAGTTTTACAACTGTGGATAACCTTATCCTCCCAGTCTTGCTTTAGTTTGTCAGCTTCGGGATGCAGGAAGGTGCGTTTCCTGCAGGAGGGCTATATCCTTTAGGAGGCCATTTAGAGACCTGGTAGAAGTTCTTTTTCCTCTTCCCAAAACGTTTTAGACCATTAACGTTCAGGGATATAATCTTAAGTGATGGAGTCAACATAGTGGGTGACACTAATATGGAGATGCAGGTATCTTAGGTGAGGGTCATAGGCTGGCAGCTGCACTGTATGCCCAGAGCAACGGGAAAAGGAATCAGGCAACTGAACACAGAGGTTAAAACACAAACGGTGCTCAGGTATACCAAAACAGGACAGGCCCACGGGCGCTCGTGGCAGAAAGTGATGACAAGTGGGAAGGGGAGTGGGGAGGAAGATAAATTAGAAGGCTCGTGTCTCTGCACACTGCAAGAGAAAGGAGGAGAGAGTAGTGAAGAGAAGGGGTACGTAAGTGAGGCAGGAAACTCAAGTGCATTGCTTACTAACTCATAGCTTTGTGGTATTCACCTTTTTATCTTTCATCAGGGGGTCTATTACGTCCGGCGGTAACACCATGTGTCAGTGATATGACAGTGGGCAAAAGTGTCAGGAGAAGAGGGGGGATGGTAGACCATACGGAAGCCCCATATGAGTGAAGGATGTCATATAGGCGCAGGAAAACAATCTAGATCCTAGGCCATGGGGGGTGAGGGAACCAAGAGGATTCGGCCAATGAGGTAGGGAGGTGAGAGGGTGCCTTCCGGGCGGCCAAGGTGAAGTGGGTCTAGTAGAGAACAGACAGGAGGGGCCATAGGGGTGCCCTGAAAAGGGAGGGGTGACACTGCTGAAAGGGAAGGTCAGGAGTCACTGAGGTTGCAACCACCACAACAGAGTCAGGTGATTACTTGTCTTCAGCAGCCCATCTGGGAGGCCCCCCAGAGGGGGAAGCATGCCAGTGGCAGACAGGAGACAATAAGTAACTGGGATCATGGTGCTACTCCAATGAATGAAGGGTGGGGGCCCAGTGCAGAAAATTAGAGCAGGAGACATAGAGCAAGGAACTAAGGAACTTGAAGGGGCCAGAAAATGAAAGACCATGGGAGAGGGGCCCTGGGCAACAAACTGCATCCCAGTGAAACATGTCCCATGAACCAGGGGGAGAGAATCTCACAACGATGCAGTCAAGTTACATTATCCCAATTCAACATGGTAATAATAGAACACTAGTGAACGCAAGTGCATACAAAACATGCAAGCCATAGTGACACGTAAATATCAATGCAATTCAAACAAATCCAACATATACATAGGCGTTGATGGTCAATATAAACTGAATGTAGCAGGGCATGACATGACACACAAAACCCCCAAATGAATGCAGAGCTGTGAAAGATCCCCTGGTCCAGAAACAGTCCTGTAGCTAGGCTAAGAAATGGGACATGGTGTGAATGACTGCACGGGTGAGCCTGCTAACCAACTGGCCCCTTCATAGCTGTTGTGGGGGAGGAGGAGGAGGAGAGTGGCTCAGGGCTGATGTCATGCCTATGGGGTAAATAGGTCCATCAGGGTGAGGGAGATCGTGAATGGTACCAGGATGGGAAAGAGGGAGCTAGTGTTGATTGAGGGCAAGGCAATAGGGGTCAAAGAAGCCATCATGGAAGAGTGAGGGCCATAGCAACCCCCTCAGTTTAAAAAATGCATGACAGAGTCACGAGTGATAGCGTGGGCTGTCAGAAGTGGCAGAAGGGCCGTGGGGGTGTGAGTGAGAAGGGCGGGTGGTACGACCAACACTCAGTGACTACAAGGCAGCTAGTGCCAGAATACTGATCTGGACCCAGGATCTAGAAGTGCCACCTCAGCCAGTCATGGGTTCTCTGGTCAACTGAAACAGGTTTAAGAGGGAATCTGCATTTGTCTCTGCTTGAGTCCTGGTTGAACTCCACAACCATTTGAAGCACCCACTCTCATTCGGACTGAAGAGTGTATCTTGAGTCCAGCCTTTTCAGGGTTGACGTTGCAGTCCACGATGTGGAGGAGTGGAATCCTGTGGAACGGGCAAATCTGTGTCCATGTCGGATTAGTCTAAGTGCTCTAAATAGTGCTGCAGATCTCTGGGTTGGTTCATAAAAGGTTTTCAAGTGTCTGTCTTTCATGATCCACATCCTGGCAGGTTCTAACAGACTATATTTAATGTCCCATTTCCTCCAGTTCTATTGTCTGGAGCTCACATAGAGGCAGCCAACTTCAATTAAGGCCAGACATCACCCCCCAGGAAAAACAAATGTAAGAATTTTTTACTACCAGGACATGTACAACCTAACAGTGGATGCCCACTTTTTAAATGGGGTGACATAGATGCTAAAAAGGAAGGTTTAGACCTGGCAAAAAGGTTTATTTTGCCAGGTCGAAATGGCAGTTTAAAAGAGCACACGGTGCAATGGCAGACCCTGAGACATGTTTAAAAAGGCTACATAAGTGGGTGGCACACAAAGTGCTGCAGGCCCACTACTAGCCTTTAAGTTACAGGTCCTGAGTACAGATAGTACCACTTTACTACGGACTTATAAGTTAATTAAATGTGCCAATTGGGTGTAAGCCAATTTTACCATGTTTAGAGGAGTGAGCAGATGCACTTTAGCACTGGTTAGCAGTGGTAAAGTGTGCAGAGTCGAAAGGCCAACAAAAACGACTTCAACAAAGCAAGAGGATTGAAGGCAAAAAGTTTTGGTAAGAACCACACCATGGATATCAGGCCTAACATCGGGGAATTTCACAAAATGCACATGCAGAGGTTAAACAGGGAAGAACCATTTATTCTCCACCTGCACAAGGGAGTAATTCTGGAGGTTGTAAGTCTAACAAAACAGTACTTAATGAGCTGGGTTACTGAAAAAGCTGAATGATGGAAAGCTAAATGCAGAGATTGAAGAATGATTTAACTCTTTAGATGCTTGGCTAGGGGATCTTGTGCATCACCAGGCACTTTTCACCCAGTTACATAATCTTGCCACTATGCTCTGTTGCAATTGCTTGCTTCTTGGGGGATTACCTTAATTCTCTGTGGGTACCCAGGTGGCTAGTGAGGCTTTGGGATAACTCAGCAAATCCAGGACAGCATCCAGGTCACATCTTGTAACTATTGTTAACGGTCCCCAAAAGGAAGTTTCCATAGTAGTCTTACAGCAGCACACATGTCCAAATGTATTTGATTTTCAAGAACTGAACAGGTAATATGAACTTTTACAACAATCAGCCACATGAGAGTTTTCTTGCTCAAGACCTTTACTTGGCTACTGCTCATATGAAATCAGAAATAGATCAGCCTGAACTTCTGTTGGTGGTGGATCAGGAAGGGGGATGTTGTGCCTCGTGTACAAAACTCTAATTAGTGCAATTGCCTGACCTGTCATTTATAGCCTCCATTTTTAATCCAATCTTTCTTCACCCATCTTCCTCTGTGGAGCTTAAATAGCTAGTCTCTGTGACAGATTTCGTTATATCCTCTGGTTTTAGCAATGTTTCCTTCCAAGCAGATTCATATTGCAGAGTGACTTGTAAGTGGACTCATTTATGCTGGGTAGTAGATCCATTCACTGTAATCCATGTCAGGCACCTGCTCTGCCTCAGAGGCATCTATGGCATACATTCTTTCTTCCAAGGATGCAACACACTCATGATCTTCTTCAATTATGTGCTGCGCTGAGGTATGCTGAAGGCACACTGATGTTTTAGTTGGTTGTGGGCGGGATGATTGAGCGCTAAAGGACAAATCTTGAAATATAATTCTGGATACAGAACCCAGGCGAGATTCTGCAGTAATAAGAATGAATTCTGCAAATGACTAATACAGTATATAAACTGACAAACTGTGCAATGGTGAACCATACTTTGCTGCTACCATTGAACTCTATCACAATCTGATGCCACAGACATTGATAAATCTTGTTCTCCTGAAGTTAATGAAACTTGTTGCTACTTATTTTAATGCTCACTATTTATAATCAACTATATGATTACTAATAGACAATATGGTTAAAAAGGGAGGAATGGGAAAAGGACAGACCTTCTCTGTAGTGCTCCACTGTATGTTATTAACAATGTCCCCCTCCTTAATATGTTAGCTGCTAATGCAAACATCACTGGTGATATTATTAGTCAATAACTGTCTGTGGCTCGTCTGGCTGGAAATTGAAGAAGGGAAGAGAAAAAAGGAGAAAAGAAAGACTCAATGCACTTAATGGAGCAAAATGTACACTTTGAGGGTGTGTATTGATTACAGTTTAGATAACATTTACTTACATGTATTACTCAAATATATACTTAAATGATCCTCATTTGTGATATGGTTTACAGTTTGGAGACCCACCTTCCCGTTCGTCCAATAGTTGTGTACTTACTTTTTGCATACTCATACAAATGACATCTTAGAGCATTAGCTATTATGGCTGAAGCAGACTTTTGACTGTGGCCTACCAAGGCAGCCAGCTAAACCTGGTTCACTGAGAGCACCATATTAAATAGAAGCAACATATTTTCTTCTAATCTTCTGTAAGTTATGGCTGTGTGATATACAGTATGCTGAACCCTATGTGTGGTACAAAAAACAATGGTCCTGGACCTGTTTATTCACATTAATACCTAATATTTGCAGTTATTGATCAATGTCAATTTTGAGCATAGATATAGTCAGCTCCCGGTTATAAAGAAATCCAAGTTAGTTGAAAATATTTTTGATGTGCAACAACCATTAGCTTTCAAACAAAGGCATATATTTATTAATCACAAAATTTATAAATGGTAAACATAATAAATAGTTTTCAATCGGAAGAGAAAATTCAGGTTGCTCCAAGGGAACGTGAAAGGCAAGTGCTCTGGTGTGAAGTAGGTGAGGATAGGGAGAAGGGAAAAGATCCCAAGAATGGAATCAGGAAACACTTTCAATAATTGCAATATATGATTGATGACAGGTAATCAATCTTTGAGGCCTGGCCAGTGATGGTTATTTATGCCATTAATTTACACAACATGTTTCACAAATATTGGAGAAATATATCATCTTATCCAAAGTAAGGGAAGTAAGGGCATGTGGTCCAGGTCTGTTGGGGGTGGCGTCGACGTTTCGACCCAACTTGCGGACAAGGAGGGTAATTGCAACCTCTGCCTGCGGGTCTTCCTCAGGACAGTAGGCGGTTAAGGGGCTGAAAGCAACCTTAAAAAGGATAAAAAAGGGGCCAATTACTAAATTAGTAAGGTGCTGTGCGTCTGGTTTACGTTAATGAAAACGACTCGCGGTGGGGGATCATTCGGCAAGTTTGGAAAAAGCCGGGTGGTGCATATGTGGCGATAAGAAGATGCTTTTAATTCAAGCATTAATGAGCCAACCTCTCATTCAGGTACATATGATAAAATCATAAGATAAGATGATATATTTCTCCAATATTTGTGAAACATGTTGTGTAAATTAATGGCATAAATAACCATCACTGGCCAGGCCTCAAAGATTGATTACCTGTCATCAATCATACATTTCATTTATTGAAAGTGTTTCCTGATTCCGTTCTTAGGATCTTTTCCCTTCTCCCTATCCGAACCTACTTCACACCAGAGCACTTGCCTTTCACGTTCCCTTGGAGCAACCTGAATTTTCTCTTCCTATCGAAAACTATTTAATATGTTTACCATTTATACATTTTGTGATTAATAAACAGATGCCTTTGTTTGAAAGCTAATGGTTGTTGCACATCAAAAATATTTTCAACTAACTTGGATTTCTTTATAACCGGGAGCTGACTATATGTATGCTCAAGATTGACCTTGAACAATAACTGCAAATATTAGGTATTAATGTGAATAAACAGGTCCAGGACCATTGTTTTTTGTACCAATTCATACCCAGGTACAAGGATCTTTTGTTGGGTTACCCCATTTTTGATAATGGGAACCTTATGTGTGGTAAAAGGAAAACGCTGGCAAATAGCAGACCTTGAAAAATGTCAGATTTGTCAGAAAGTGGAAATATTATGCAAGGAGCAGTATTAGAGAGTGAACAAAGTGTATCAAAGCAAAACACAAAAAAAGTTTAAAAAAACAATACAACAGTAGTGATAACTACAATAGAAGCAATGCTTTCAGACTATTCCTTGGTTCTGAGCTTGGACCCTCTATTACCCTTAATAGAGTCCAACACCAATCCAAACAAATGTGTCTCTGGCAGCAGCATCATTATTAAAACTTCACAACAAGAACATGAATTACTTATTGATCAATTAGACACACAATTAAATGTAAACATAGGAAAGAAAAGGGTGACATTCATGGAACTCAGATTAATAAAGAGTGAAAGTATTGCTAGTCATAAGCAAATCACAGAGAAATGAAGCCTGTTAGGTGCTCTGAATGTAACCATAGTCTGGATTATCAACATTTGGATGACTAGGGTTCCAGAGTAAGAAGGACCAGACTTCTGAGGTTTTTCACATTATCTAATAAATGATCTCTATAACAAGCTGGCAGCAAGGGTGTGGTTCTCTGGCCCTTAATTTCACACATCTTAATCCTAGGGCCACCCCCTTGGTCAATGATTGTCAAGTGTTGAAATATTAATATGGCAGACCACTTATAAGTGATTGAATGACAGATTAAGAAATGTAATTTCAAAGTAAGATCTATAGATATTTTCATAATAAAGCAAGACATGCAGTACTCCACTTTGAAATATATAATTTACCAGGTAATATGTATGTTTTCCACAGCTAAAGACACATTGAACTTTGCAAGCAGGATAACCTAATCAGACATTCAACTATGTTGTAAGCCTGTTTTGGTTGAAATTCTTTGTGAACCTTCTTCCTTTATGTAGTCTTAGCATTTTATTTATTTCTATTCTAGCCTTCTCTCCTTACTTTTACCTTGATTTGCCTTAGCTTTCCTTTTCTGTCTCAGCTTCCAGTGTAACAACATTTGGTCTAATGACTTCCATTTGATCTTTTTTGACCATATTGATCATAATTATGGGTGAGCTGTGAGTGGTTGGAGAATTGGAGGGGCTAAAAAAGTGCTTAAGGAAACAATTAAAGGTATGTGCCCCTTCTTTAGAACTGGTCGTTTGGATTCACTGTGGCATAGGTTGTGTTGAGAAGCAGTATGCCTAGAGTTCTCACATACGCTTGTGATATAATAATGGATGTGGAAATAGGGGAGGGGATTGTGTCTTATAAGGAAGGTGTTCTCCTTTATGTTTTATGATTTTTTTCAGTTGCCAGGAAGGCAGGTGGCAGTCTTTTTATGAATCAAGAGACGAACACTAAGAAATGCAACAAATACTTGTGGTGTGTTGGCTTTGACATATGACCCACTCATGAGAGTGAGTTATGTGTGCATGGGATGATCTTGACAATGTTCTTGGCATGTAGGATGACAAATCTTAGGGTCTTTACTAATGCACAAAAGAGGATTTAGGGCCTGGTTTATAGTTTTGCGGCTTGGTTTCCCCATCACAAACATTACAGATATCCTGTCTATCTTATTATAAGTTACATAGGATACAATGAACTAATACAAACCTAAAAACTGAGAAACCACATTTGAGGAAACTAAATCCTTGAAAACCAATTTTAAGGAAAGACTATATTAAGGAAATACAATTACATCAAAAATCAAAGGAAACATTTTAAAAGAAGGATCATTTTAAGAAAAAATCAAAAATTACATCAAATCTTGGGTGGAGGTTAGGACTATTGAGGGGTTTTTGGGTTCAGGGATGGGGAATATTTAGGGGTGATGAGGGTTTTGTAGGGGCCAGGAATGGGTGGAGTTCAGGCATAGAAGGAGGTTTTTATGTTTTAAGGATGGGTGGTTTTTAGGGGTGGTAAAGGTGTTTTAAATATCAGGAATGTGTTGAGTGTAGGAGTGATGAGGTGTTTTTAGGGTTAAACTCCTTTTTGTGGATAAAATAAAGGGGATAAAAGATACAATCCCTGCTAGAACATCTACTATAAAGACTTCCCCTGAAAATAGAAACTCTACCTATCTTTCAACCTTTCCTACTATTAGTCAAGATCGTCTCATGGAGTTAATGGCAAAAGTTAAATTTGGATCCTCGAAAGATGATTGCACCCCCTCAGATCCCAAAAACAAGTTTTTCCTTCTTCAAAGAAATTGTCACCTTGTTTCTAAATCAATTCTTAATTCAGGGCTGTGTCCCTCAATCCTTTAAGGAGGCTGTGGTTATCCCACTAAAAAACAGGTGAGGAGGACCCCTTTTTATTGAAAAACTATAGACCAATCTCTCTTCTCCCATACCTCAAAACTTCTAGAGGCACATATGGTGCAACACTTAAGCTCCTCCTTAGAGGACTTTAAATTCCTTGATCCCTACCAGGCAGGCCTCTTTCCCACCCACTCAACTGAATCTGTCATTCTCTCAGTGGTGGATGACGAGAGAGAAAATGCAGATGGAGGCAGCACCGAAGCACTGGTCCTCTTAGATCTCTCTGCTGCCTTTGACACGGTGGATCATACGATTTTGATCGACTGGGTCGAGGCTGGCAGTCTACAAGGCGATGCTTTGGGATCAATGAAATCCTTTCTTAAACACCGCTCCCAATCAGTTCGCCTCTTTCCTTATTGCTCAGCCAAGGTCTGCCTGAATTGCGGTGTACCACAGGGATCATCCTCATCCCCTTATCTCTTTAATAACTACACTCACCTTCAGGTACACTCTCTTCAGTAGCAGAAGGTGAAAATCTATAATTACGCAGATGACATGCAGCTGATTTTTACCATTGACGATACATCGGAATCAATGGAGTTCTTCCAAAACACCATGCTATACATCAGAGATTGGATGAGCAATAATCAGTTGAAGCTTAACTCTGACAAGATAGAGATTGTTGAATGGAACCCTGCTTATTAGCCACTGGAGATGGGATAATCCCTGTGAGAAGCTGGCCTGGTATATGATGTCCACTAATGTAGGTGGACACCTTGCACCAGTCCAGACAACCCTTATAGTGATTGAAGAGGTCTTAGACAACCTTAGAAAGCTCTCTAAGTGATAGCTGTGGAGAGAAGCCTTCAGGCTTAGTCCAGAAGGAGTGTAAAGCAGCTTGTTTTACCAGAATGCAATCTTATAGTATAGATTAAGTGAAAAAGAACCTCACAAAGTATTTATAAAAATATGCATTTATTATAGAATACTCTCTAACACATTTTGATATCTCCTTCACGGAGATAAACACAATGCACACAATACGTTGCATAGAAATACAGTAAAAAGCACAAAATACACAGTGGACCCCGGGGGTGGGGACAAAACCATATACTAAGAAAGTGGTATAAGAACCACGACTTGGGTCAAGACAAGGTCGCGAGGACGTAAAAGTGCTGGGGACCCAAGGAACCACCCAAAATGAGTAGATGGGGACCCCACGGAGAGCGTGTGCAGTGTAGAAACACAGCCACGTGCTCTGTACAACTCCACATGTAAGTCGCAGTTGGATTTTAAAAGATTAAGGACCCTTCCCATTGGACCCTGAAGAAACCCCATGGAAGATAAAAGGTTGGAGAGCTACCCTAGTACCCACGTTACCTACACCAGGGAAGCCAGGTGCATACGTGTGAAGTGGTGTCGAAAACCGCAGTTGAACCCAATTGAAGACTTCAGGAAAGTGCAGCTGCTGACGAAGGAGAAAGTGCCCAGTGGAATCTGAAGGTGGACTCAAGTTGAGAGGTACCTGCAAGCAGAAGGGACAGAGTCTATGTCACTCAGGAGTGACTAGTAGACTTGGAAGACGAATGCCCTCCGATGTCGGATGTTGCAGGATGGGTGTCGATGACTTTGACACTGCAGTTGTGAGGACCAGGCGATGCTGCGGCAGACCAGGAGCTCTGCGTGAGCTGACCCATGAAGAATGTCGAGTGCTGAGGGGTTGGTGTCCGGCGGGAGCACCAACAAGCCTTGGCAAATACAACCAATGCAGAAATTGAAGAAGGAACAATGTCAGGACCAGCAAGGTCCAGGGGACTTGCCACAAGCAGGGGAGTCAGGGCAGGCCCCAGGCAATCAGTTGAGCCCAAAACAAACAAAGGTGACCCTCAAATAGACCCACAGGCCGGAGGCACTGGAATCGCGAGAGGACCTTGAGCAGCTCACCAAAAGATGCAGGCCACGGTGCACACGATGTGGTGTGGCTGAAGATTCTGGTCAATCGAGGTACTTGAGGTTGGGGCTACTGGGAGTCCAAATATCTTCTTGGAAGGAAGCAAATAAGCCTTTGCAACTGCAAGTTGATGCGGCTCACAGGGGTTCAGTTATTGCAACCCCCACAAGGGATACTGGCCTCAAAATTGGTGAGAAGGCAGTGCAGGCCTCAGCAGCTGTGGAAAATCACCACCTGTGTTGCAGGACCTTACGGAGTCTGGAGGAGCTCAGGATCAGCAGACCGGTCGACTTAGTTGCGGTGTCTGCGAATGCAGGGGAGTGACTCCTTCACTCCAAGGGTGATTCCTTCAGGTGTCTATGATGCCCACAGGCCTTGGAAGGTGCCTGTATGGTGCACAGGCACAGACGATGCATCAGACTGGAAGGGAGACAAAGTCGTCGAGCCCAAATGGAGTCCAGCGAAGTCCCGAGTGCCGACACGGTAGAAGTAGAAGTGGTGTCTGATCTGAATCTTGTCCCACGATGAATCTAGGGACCTACACCCAGGTAAGCCCTTAAGTGCCCTAGGAAAAGGGTTGGGGCGATTCAGGGGACACTCCCAGGGGAGGGTCTGGACAGGGGGAGGCTACTCCCATGTCCTTTGTCTAGTTTTGCGCCAGAGTGGGAGCCAATGGCTCCCAGGACTGATTTGAACTGGACTATGCATGGGGACACCAAATGTGCCCCTCATGCAGACTGAGTGGTACTGGCAAGCGCACCTACCCTAACCCAATACACTAAATCCTGTCTGGGAGGTGGTCACACCTCCCTGTGACAGGATGCCTATTGTTCTGCCTTCCCTTGCTTGAGCTTGTCTCAGCAGCAGTAGGGCATTGTTTAGACCAGGTAACAACCTAAAAATACCTTGGAGTCTTGTTGGATAGCAGAGGCTCGTACAAACCCCAACTGGAGGCCCTGCGCAGGAAGGGCACCACGAGCTACTTAGCAATGAAGCCTCTGAGAAAAGTGCTGCCAAACCTAACCCTTGACCCCTTACTACAGGTGATTCAAGCAAAATTACAACCAATGCTAACGTATGGGAGTGAATCAATGCAAGGGAGAGATGCAGCTGCCTTAGATAAAATAATCGCAACATCTACAGAGCAATTTTCCATCTACCAAACCACGTGTCACCTGCCCAAATAAGCCTAGAATTTGGGCTACAAAAACAATCGGTGGAAAGGAGGGGCGCATATATAAAAAGCTGGCATAAGATCAGAGGCGCCGAAGCAGGATCCCTAAACTCGCACCTTTGGAACGAGCTGTCATGCTGCGGATAATCACCTGCTAGGGAGTACTTGCTTGACTCTCTAAAATGACTGGGACTGACCTACCTCTGGGCAACCTCTATAGATCACCAGAGTTTTAAAAAGATCGCAACAAAAGTAACAAGAATTGTATCCATCACAGAAGATAAGGAAACACTGGCTAAAAGGGGTCATGGCTGTACAGTGCTTAGTGACTACAAAGTCCTTAAACCTCAATTTTATTTAAAAACAGGAGTTAAAACAAGGATAAAAGAAAAGTTCCTAAAGCTCCGCTTTGGCATTTTACCAATTCTTCTGCACCTGCCGCCCTGGAAAAAGAGACCTGGAGAGCAGACTTGCCACCTTTGCAAAAAAGGAAACGAGGACCTTGTGCATGTCATTTGCGCCTGCCCCAACCTAAAGGACATAAGATGCACCTTACTTTGACCAATGCTCAAACAGAGCGGTATTAGGACCTGCAGGCAGGTAGTAAAACTGTGCTTTAATCCGGTGGAAAAACAGCTAAACTGACGGCTTACAAAATTCTTTGATACAGTAGCAGAGAGACTTAAATGCACATCACAAGCGGACATTGAATAACAACATAGCTGGGCCGTTTCTTTATTGTTTTTTTACTGCTGCTTAACTTGACAAGACTCCTGTTAGACTACCTCTTGAAGCACAGGCCCTTTAAATCTGATGAGTGGTAAAAGCCCTAACATGTGAATTTTAATATGTTGCATTTTAAGGTGGTTTTAATTCTTTTTTATCTTGCCTTGCATTATGTAAATGAATTAGTTAATGATACGTGTATGCAACGGTTTTTATTAATCATGCATAATAATAATAAACTAAACTTTCTAGGAGGTGGTCACACCTACCTGTGACAGGATGCCTATTGTTCTGCCTTTCCCTGCTCGAGCTTGGCTCAGCAGCAGGAGGTCAGAATCGTGTCTCTGGTTGGCAGCAACCATTTTGTGCTGTCCGGGTCAAGAAGGCTGGTACCGGGAACACTAAGAGCCTAACGGAGGGCTCTTCCAGTGCTTGGAATCATACCTCCCACACCATTTACGGTGTGGGGGTATGATCTCAACATGTTTGATACTAAACATGATAGGATTCGTTGCAGCCAGTTTCGAGATGGTCATCGCGTAATTATGCGGTGCCCCTCTATATAGTATATGGCTGCTTCACTGACAACCCGGGAGAAAGGACTCCGTAGGCTGTAGGGGAGTCCTGCTCATGCAGGGGCACCCTCTCACTTAGAACCAAGCACCGTGCCTTCAGGATTGTAAAGGCCTGCTATAGGGGAGACTTATAGGTTTTAAGTGCAGTGACCCTAAATATAGGAAACCTATATCTTTAGTAAGTGGTGCTAGCACCAGCGTACACAGGCTGCAATGGCAGGCCTGTAGTTCCATTTTGAATGGTCTCCCATGGGTGGCATAATGCATGCTTCAGCCTCTAGGGGACCTCTGTGATACCTATGTCCTGGGTACCTTAGTACCATATGCTAGGGACTTATAAGGGTACCCCAGTATCCAATCTGGGCTGTACCTAATGCTGAACATAACAATTTAAGGGAGAAAGCAGATAGACTGGGGTCCTGATTAGCAGGATCCCAGTCAGACTAGTCAAATACAGCTTAGCACCAGGCAAAAAGTGGGGTTAACTATAGAAGCAGATCCTACTTTCCTACACCCCCATACCAAAGAAAGCAGTAAAGCCCGGGTATCTCCAAACTGATGAGTATTTATCCATGAAATCACAGATAGGAGCTTTGACTTCCTCATGTTTCCTTCAACTTAGGAAAATTTGGAAAATCAGGATATTTTTCTCAGTTGAAGTGGTTATTCAAATCATTATTCCATCAGTCCTTTTCAAGAATTGACTTTTAAAATGCCCTCTGGCTGGGTCTCCCAATTAGCCTTAACCACAAACTTCAAATGGCACAAAATAAAGCGGCGCGACTGGTCTTTCGACAACCCAGGCATTGCCATATTAAACCATTGATGAAGAAGCTGCACTGGCTCCCTGTAGCTCAACATATCATCTTCAAAACAGACTGCATCATTTTTAAATCACTTCATAATTAAAGCTCAAATTTTATATCCTCAAGAATCTGTAGCTGTACTCTGAAGCGTACCTCAGATCGGCCCTCATGACCCTTTTAATGGTATCGAGATTCAAGCAAAAGAGGCTAGGAGGGGCAAGATTTTCAGTGATAGGTCCCCATACCTGAAACTCACTTCAGCCTGAAATTAGATCGGCAGCAGTTTACATGAGCTTCAGGAAGCTCCTGAAAACTTGGCTATTTATACAAGCATATGGCTAAAATCCTGGCTAGATGTTGCTTATCTTTACCCCAGCGCCAAGAAACCTTTTTGGTGTATGTGCGCTGTACAAATATGGTATCACATAACAACATGGATAGATGGACTTTAGGGCTGTTGGGTGTTTTTATGGTTCAAGGGTGGGTAGTGGTTAGGGTTTGTTAGAAATGGGGGTCTCTAGTTGGCAGAGGTGGGTACCTTTGTCTAAGTAGGGATGCTTGCTGCTAGTCAGGGTAAGGGGGATACACTTCTAAAATAACCCCTGCTCACCCCCCTTGGTAGCTTGGCACGAGCAGACAGGCTTATTTCAGAGGCAGTGTGTAAAGCATTTGTGAACACATACAGTAATACAGTGAAAACACTACAAATGGACACCACACCAGTTTAGGAAAATAGTAAGTCTTTATCTAAACCAACCAGACCAAATATGATAAAAATCCAACATGCAATACTCTTGAAAAATAGCAATTGTGCAAAATAACCTTTAAATTGCAGGAAAATCAGTAAAACACAGTTCTTCCAACTCGGTAACTCCTCCTGGGGCTATCGCGATACTGAATTCGACAGAGTCTAACAATTCCAGCCGACCGCGTTGATACGGGCCAGCTAAAGCGTCTACAGACTCGGACACAGTACCTTTCTTGTTGCGACCAACACGTTGGTGCAAGTCGGTCGGGGCAAAATGTTGCGGTTGCGTTGTGAAGCGGAGCATTGCTGTGGCGGGTGTCCTCACGATTCAGTGCAGGCAGCGGCTCGTTGACGGAGTCGGTGAGACCAGTGCTTGCGTTGAAGGGTGAGACGGTGCTCGCTGCGGTTCTGGCAAGTCACGGTGCGGCGACAGAGCCGGGTGATGTCCGGGTTGGGCAACGACGGAGTCGGTGACGCCCTTGCAGCGTGTAGCGAAGCGTTGAGGAGTGCGGTGCCCTCAGGACACGGTGCAAGCAGTGACTCGTTGACGGAGTCGGTGAGAACAGGGTTGTGTTGCGAAGCGAGGCGTTGCTCTCGCTGGTGCTTACAGGACACAGAATCCTGCCAAGGACTCGAGGACAGAGTCGGTTACCCTTCTCTTCTGCGGAGACGATCAGATACAGTGCCCACAGACACGGTGAGCTCTTTGCTGTTCCTGAGACCTCTAGAACAGGGGGCAAGCTCGGTTTCAAGCCCTTGGAGATCTTCTCTTCAAGCAGGGGGACAAAGCAAGCAGCAAAGTCCTTTCTCCTTTCCTTGGCAGCAAGTAGCCACTGCAGGCCAATCTCAGACAGCAAACAGCACAGGGGCAGTATTCCTCCTCAGATTCTCCGGCTCTTCTCCTTGGCAAAGGTTCCTCTTGATTTCCCAGAAGTGATCTAAAAGTCTGGGGTCTGGGCCCCTATTTTTATACACAAAAATCCTTTGTTCTCTGAAGGCAGAGAGTGTCTGTACCCAGCCAAAACCAGTTCTGTCCTCACTGGTGCAGCTTCCTGGCAGGAGGTGGAGACAGCATTGTTGAAGGCAGACCAGGCTCATTCAGGTGAAAGGAAATCTCCTCCCCCTACTCTAAATGCAGCCCCGGTCTATTCAGCCCAGCCCTGACTCATCAGACTTCTAGAGCCACTGCCCCTCTCCAGCCCCTGTCATCCAAGAGCCAGACATGCAATACACAAACCTAGCAGAGGCACACTGGATGGTTAGGCAAGAAAATACCTACTTTCTAAAAATGGTATTTTCAAACACAGAGGGGCCGATTCCGATTCAGGCCGGAAATCACTCCGACCGAGCCGGACCCGGAGAGATTTCCGACCGAATCGGACTCTAGCAGCCCGACCGAACGAGTACGATGTGTACGCATGCAATCGGACTCAATTTGGTCGGACTCCCATTGAAGTCAATGGGAGCCGGTCGTACAACGCGTACGCGGGCTCCCATTGACTCAATGGGTGCGAGGCGAACAAGGGCGCCCCCTACAGTGGGTATGCGTCGATGCGAATCGCGCCGTACATGCACAGGTAGGGGGGACCCATGGGTCCCCCCTGTGTGCGACTCGCGCGGCTACGCGTACAGGGGGGTCCGACACGGACCCCCAAAGTCTGGCTCCGACTGCCCTTTGGAGCCGGACGGCACGAGTCGGTCGGACTGCTCGAGGCGCGCATCGTACTTGCCCGGCTGGGGAACGTCTCCATTGCGCGCTGCGAGTCGTGTCCGTGCGAGTCGGTCGGAGCGGTTCGGACCCGCGAACGAGTCGGTCGGCGATTTTGCGTGCGCTTGCATCGTACTCGTTCGCCCGGACGCACGTTCGAATCGGTCGGGAAAGAGGGCTATGAATCGGATCCGGTTAAGCCGAATCCGATTCGGTGCCCTACCGGCCAAGATCGGAATCGGCCCCAGAATGTAAAAATCACCCTCACTAAAAGATGCATTTTAACATTCTGAGTTCAGGCATACTAAACTTTATTTTTCTACCTTGCTCCCAGGGCCAGTTATGTTTATAAACAAACTCCCCATTCTGTCCTATGGGAACAGGTAGCCTTGCAATAGTGAAAACGAAATTGGAAGTATTTCACTATCAGGACATGCCACACACATCAGGGCATGTCCTACCTTTCACATACAATGCACCCTGCCCAAAGGGGTACCTTGGGCCTACCTTAGGGGTGACTGATATGTAAGAAAAGGGAAGGTTAGGGCCTGGCAAGTGGGTGCACTTGCCAAGTCGACATGGGAGTACCAGACTGCACACAGGCTCTGTAATGGCAGGCCAGAGTTACATTTACAGGCTGCTTCTGTGGGTGGCACAATCAGTGCTGCAAGCCCACCAGCAGCATTTGATTTACAGGCCCTAGGCACACATGGTGCACTGTACTAGGGACTGACTAGTAAATCAAATAGCCAATCATGGAAACACCAATCCATAACAGTAATTTACAAAGCGAGCACTTGCACTTTGGCACTGGACAGCAGTGGCAAAGTGCACAAAGCATCTAGACCAGCAAAACGAAGTCCAACACACAGCAAAAACACAGGAGGCAAGGGCAGAAAATGCAGGGGAGACCCATGCCAATGGTGCCAGGTCTAACAGGGTTGATGAAGAGTTTTTAGGGTTCACAGGTGAGTGGAGTTTAGGGGTGTTGAGGTGTTTTTAGGGTTCAGGGATGGGTGGAGCCTACACGTGTTTAGTGGTTTTTAGGGTTCATAGACAGATGAACTTTAGGGCTGGTGAGTGTTTTCAAGTTTCAGTGATGGGTAGAGGTTAGGGGTGGCGAAGGGATTCTAGGGTTTCAAATTGAGTGGCATTTAGTGTGGTGAGTGGTTTTTAAGGATTTAGGGATGGTTGGAGTTTAGATGTCAAAAGGATTTGTTAGGATTCAGGGATGGGGAGAGTTTAGCGGTGATGAGGGATTTTTAGGGGTCATAGTTGGGGGGTGTTTGAGTGGTGAGGGTTTTTTAGGGCTCAGGGATGGGTGGAGTTTGGGGGTGGTGAGGGGTTTTAAGGGGACAGAGATGGGTGTAGTGTAGAGGTAGAAAGGGCTTTTAGAGTTCAGGGATGGGTGTAGTTTATGAGTCAATGATGGTTGTACTTTCGGTGTAGTGAGGGGTTTGTAGGTTCCTGGAATGGGTGTAGTTTAGGGACACCTAAGGCTTTTAGGGTTCAGTCTAGGCATGGCGAGGGGTGTTTAAGGGGCAGGGATGAATGGTGTTTAGGGGTTTTGAGGGGTCAGGGTGGATGGTGTTTAAGGGAGGTGAGGGGTAAGTGAATTAAAAGCATTTCAACCAATAAGTTGACAATGTAAAAGATATCAATCTGAAACGAGGTCCCCAGAAGTAAAGCGCTGATATAAAAACCTCCAACAAAACTGTTTCTAAAAGTAAGACCTGCAACCATTGCATTTACACCTTAAAAAGTGAGCATACAAAAGCCAATTACGAACAAAAAGACATTCTATGAATTGGTTTCTATGAAATGGTAAATGCTATTCATTCTGAAAATTTCCAGTAAACGGCTTAGGTGAAATGTTTTCTCAGTAACGGTATTCCTCTAATTCGTTTTTCTATGAAATCACATACAAACCTAATAAGGTGGACTGTATATCTGTCACATTTGAGATGGAGCAACTAATCCACCAAACTATAATCAAGCCCTATGTTTTTATACCTTATTAAGAAACACAGGAGATATTTCCTTTAAAATACATTATAAAGGCTTCAACAATAAATATTTTAAAGTGTAGGCCTTATACTACAGTTTTTTCAACCGTTTATGCATTATTCAAGAAGAATATCGCTCCATCAAAAGTATAACACTTCATTTAAGGTTTTACCTCTATTGGAAATAAAGATGTTGTTATGCAATAATATTGGGTAACATGTATAAATGCTGCCTAGCTCTAATTAACATTTATTTGTCTGACCTTATTAAAGAATTACTTGTCTTTGGGAGCTGGACAAGTAATGTTATTAAACAACAAAACTTTTTTTTATTAGTCTGCTTAATAATGAACACAACCATCATAACTCCAACATTCAGCTATCTGGATTACAAGAGTGAAATACTTTGGGAATTGTTGTTTCATATTATGGTTTCTGTGGTTATTATGCTCACTATGATGTAATAGTCTCTCAGTTAGCATACAGATGGGATATACAATATAACTTGCATATAGCAAAGGACTTTTTTATACCTACCTAGGAATATTTCAGGTCGCTGTGCTCTGCTATGCAGGCCGCAAATGACCAGTCTGCCAGGATTAGGCAAATGGAGGCTTCCAGTAGGATTTTAAGCACAAGAAAATGCCATTAAGCAATCAAAAAATATAATATCAAATGTTCAATGATTAAAAGATTTCACCATACTTTGATAGGTAACCTAGGGCCATATTTGGAGTTTGGTGGATGGGATAACTCATTGAAATGTGGCAAATACCTCATCCTCTGTATTACATGTGCCACAGGCTGTAATGCACTCGTAATGCAGCATATGGGACATCCTCCATGTTTGTGACGGAGTATCCTATCCTCCGAAATCTAAATAAGACCTTTATCTGTTATTGATGAATGGAATAGACTTTAGATCAATACACAAAATATTAGCAAACAGAAATGAACATTTAATACAATTTGTACATCAGCATTAGAAAAATGGACGTATCAATGACTATAAAATACCATCTAATATTTCACAGGCTTTTGGGTAACCTTAAGCAAGGTCAGTTTTGTTAATCCAACTATTGTACATAGATCTAACTGGGTAGCTGTTAACCTTTTAAAAACAAAATGGGTAACATTGAAGTGTGGTACCTCAAAGGCATGCTCAATTTTACCTAGTACATTTGCACTAGCTAATCAAATTCAGACAATTCCAGGACTCAAATTTTATAAACAAACTATCTGATGCCTTTATGACTAATCCTAGACATCACTGATTTCTTTTCTAGGGCATCAAAAATGTTCATAAATAAAGTGAAGACACCTGATCTATGTATATCTCCTGTTGTTTAGCCTGTAACTAATGTCAGATATGTTGGAACCAATGGTAATCAAAAAATCGTTATATTTGGGAGTTGTTATAACTATCTAAATGAAAATCTGTTAAATATAAATTATAGTGACGCAATTAATTTCATCTGTTATAAGCTTGAGCTAGCCAAATGTCTACATTTTATAGTTAAAAAGAATAATTGCTATCTAGATAGATATATTGCCATTAGTGCCATATAATTTTGTTAATACTCCAGTATGCATTCCTCTATCTGTCTTGAAGTATCTTTGTTTGTCAGGCACCCTATTAATTTTTGATAGCAAAAATGCTCAAATATTTCTCAAGACCCTGATCTTTCCAAAGAACACAGATGTACCAAAATATTGATTGTTGGCATAGTTTAAACAACTATTTAAGTCTTTAAGAATCACCTTGCTATAATAGTAGATGGCCACTCAGAGAAAAAAACATTTTATCTAACTGAATATAACTTAACTGAAGATCCCCAGCTCTCAAAATATCATAATTTTATTTGGCATACACCCATGCCTGAAATTAGTCTCATTTTCACACTATTGTTACGATGCATGCTTTTGCAAATGAAATTTGTAAAATGGCCTTAAAATACTTAGATTAATTGCTATTTATTGAGGTGTAACAGCTGTAAGCTATCCCACTGATAAAGCTTGGCTAAGATTGGTTTCACAAAAGATAACTCTGTTTATTCTATCAAATTAAATATGATGTTGAAATCCATTATAATGCTAAGCTTGAAACATGAGTCTTTAAGGCGGAAAAAATACTTTCGATTCACTGAATGAAAAAACAATGATTTTTTTTTCTATATTGGTTTACAAAAAACCTAGGAAAAAGCACAAATATATAAATGGTCACATTAAGTAACACGTAATTGATACAGATTTCACATTTTTAATGATAGTATTATATATAAGGAAAATATTGTGTAATTGAATTACAATAACCATGTTGCTGTTCAATGCTAGGAGTAAAAGCAAAAGCAGCAGCTGGATGCATTATTGGAATTCAACCTGGATGCATTGTCCATTGCGAAGAACATGCCCTAGCCTGAAACACAGCAGCATTCTAATTTGGTGATGACTGAATATCCCATCATATACATTCCTCACAGTCAGGTTTTCACATATGAAGTGATAAAGAACATACAGTGAATTAAACCCATGGTTCTCACATCACCTTTGGTTGACATCTTTTAATAGAGTGCTTAAACTGATTCTTAAATGCTCCTTCATAACTGGTGGTATCATAAAAGCAATCTAAGAGGCTTAGTGCTCGATTTAGAGTTTGGCGTATAGGGTACTCTATCACAAATGCGACACAGCACCCTGTCAGCCGAACTCTTTGTCCACCTGCCTTATTTAGAGATGGGCGGCCCATAAGTATTTCATTGACTAGGTGCCTGTTTGCTCTATCGACAAAATACTTCCTCCTATGGCCCAACGGAGAAGGAGCCATCGGAGGAAGGATATTACACCACCTGCTCTATTTAGGGGGGGATGGTGTGACGTTTTTTTCCTATCTATTACTTGTAGAAAAATCCTGGTGGTGAGGGAGAGGAAAGTAAAAAATAATAACTCCCATACCATGGGAGAAAACTCCCTGTGCATGGGGGTCATTGAATTTTTGTTTTTCAGAAACAAAGAAACTTTGAAAAAGTTTGGCGTCCAACTGTCGAAACCAACAGTGGCCAGTCAGTACATGACAGCAGTTTCCTGCAATGTTCAGAGATGACTGCTGGGCCAGTCACGATCTCTTAATTTGGTGGATGGAGTACTGTTAAGATATTGGAGGCAATGTCCTTCAACTCACAATGGACACTACTAAGTCTGCCAAACACTAAACCAAGGCCTGTAATTTCTTATCCACATAGCACAAACGTGGTTAAGGCTGCAAATCTTCCCCCTTTGTAATTCAATAATTAAACCTTTATCCATTTCAGTAAAGTATATGCGTAGTATGATAAAAGGTAGAAAATCACCTAAAAGTTTCTGGGAGTGTCAATCCCCATTCCCAAGTCACTTCTGTTTCCAACCTGATAGCCTTTAACCCCTTCGCTGCTAGGCCTTTTCCCCCTGTGCTAAGCCTTTTTGGCTATTTGGGGTAGTGCGCGCTTAGGCCCCTGTAACTTTTTGACCACATAAGGTATCCACGCCAAATTTGCGTCCTTTTCTTCCAACATCATGGGGATTGTAAAGGTACCCAGGGTTTGTGGATTCCCCTGGAGGGGTCCCAGAAATTAGCCAAAATACAGCTAAATTTTGTTTTTTTGGGAAAAATGCAAAAAAGGGCTGCAAATGAAAGCATCTGGGTTTTTCCCTGCAAATGGTATCAAAAAAGGGTTTGTGGGGCTGAAATCACCATTTTCCCAGATTTTAGGGGATGACAGACTTTTGTCAGAAAACTACAATTTTTTACACAGTTTTGGCATTTTTCTGGGACATAGCCTATTTTTGCTATTTTTTGTGCTTTCAACCTCCTTCCAGTTAATGGTAGAAATGGGTATGAAAGCAATAATGGATCCTAGACAGCTATACATTTTAGAAAAGTAGACAAAATTCTGAATTCAGCAACGGGTCATTTGTGTAGATCCATCAAGGTTTCTTTATAGAAACTAACAGTTAAATATAGGAAAAATTGAAAATTAGTTGAAAAAAACAGCCTTTTGTGTCAACGTTTTCACCTGTAACTTCTTCTAATTATGACAGCTCTTTGAAAGCAATATACCATTACATCCGCTGGACCTTACTGGTTGTGGGGATATATAGGACTTGTAGGTTCACAAAGAACCCAACGAACCCAGAGCCAATAACTGAGCAGCGTCTTGCAATGGTTTTTTATTATGTACCGGGTATATAGCAATTATTGTGGGAAAATGTATACATGGAAAAATCGGTATGAAAGACACCTATGTATTTCTGAAATGGGAACAAAATATAGAGTTTAGAAACAGTAGATATTTGCACATTTCCGAAATTGGGAATACTCATACTAGCATGAGAATTATCGGTCATTTTTTAAAATGACTTCTTTTTACACAATGTCTTTCATTTGGAAGGCAGAATGCATCGAAAGTCAATAGGTAATAACAGTTGCTTTACAAATCTAAATTACCCCAAGTCTCCCGATAAAAATGGTACCTCACTTGTGTGGGTAGGTATAGTGCCCACGACAGGAAATGGCTCAAAACCCAACGTGAACACACCACATTTTCACAATGAAAAATTACCCTTTTTTTGCAAAGTGCCCAGCTGTAGTTTTTGAACCCTAGCTCTGCCGGCACCTAGGGAAACCTAGCAAACCTATACATTTTTGAAAACTAGACACCCAGGGGAATCCAGGATGGGGTGACTTGACTGCCTCACACCAGGTTCTGTTACCCAGAATCCCTTGCAAACCTAAAAAATTGTCAAAAAAAACACATTTTCCTCACATTTCTGTGGTGGAAAGTTCTGGAATCTGCGTGGATCCACAAATTTCCACCCACCCCGCGTTCCCCAAAGTCTTCTGAGAAAAATGGTACCTCACTTGTGTGGGTCGGCCTAGTGCCCGCGACAGGAAACGGCACAAAACACAACTTGGACACACCTCAATTTCGCAGTGAAAAATGACCCTTTTTTGGTAAAGTGCCAGGCTGTAGTTTTTGAACCATAACTCTGCCGGCACTCAGGGAAACCTAGCAAACCTATACATTTTTGAAAACTAGACACTCATGGGAATCCAGGATGGGGTGACTTGACTGCCTCCAACCAGGTTCTGTTACCCAGAATCCCTTGCAAACCTAAACAATTGTCAAAAAAACCACATTTTCCCCACATTTCTGTGGTGGAAAGTTCTGGAATCTGCGTGGATCCACAAATTTCCACCCACCCCGCGTTCCCCAAAGTCTTCCGAGAAAAATGATACCTCACTTGTGTGGGTCGGCCTAGTGCCCGCGACAGGAAACGGCGCAAACCGCAACGTGGACACACCTCAATTTCGCAGTGAAAAATGACCCTTTTTGGCAAAGTGCCTAGCTGTAGTTTTTGAACCATAGCTCTGCCGGCACCTAGGGAAACCTAGCAAACCTATACATTTTTGAAAACTAGACACTCAGGGGAATCCAGGATGGGGTGACTTGACTGCCTCCCACCAGGTTCTGTTACCCAGAATCCCTTGCAAACCTAAACAATTGTCAAAAAACCACATTTTCCCCACATTTCTGTGGTGGAAAGTTCTGGAATCTGCGTGGATCCACAAATTTCCACCCACCCCGCGTTCCCCAAAGTCTTCCGAGAAAAATGGTACCTCACTTGTGTGAGTCGGCCTAGTGCCCGCGACAGGAAACGGCACAAAACGCAACGTGGACACACCTCAATTTCGCAGTGAAAAATGACCCTTTTTTGGCAAAGTGCCTAGCTGTAGTTTTTGAACCATAGCTCTGCCGGCACCTAGGGAAACCTAGCAAACCTATACATATTTGAAAACTAGACACCCAGGGGAATCCAGGATGGGGTGACTTGACTGCCTCCCACCAGATTCCGTTACCCAGAATCCCTTGCAAACCTAAACAATTGTCAAAAAAAACACATTTTCCCCACATTTCTGTGGTGGAAAGTTCTGGAATCTGCGTGGATCCACAAATTTCCACCCACCCCGCGTTCCCCAAAGTCTTCCGAGAAAAATGGTACCTCACTTGTGTGGGTCGGCCTAGTGCCCGCGACAGGAAACGGCACAAAACGCAACTTGGACACACCTCAATTTCGCAGTGAAAAATGACCCTTTTTTGGCAAAGTGCCTAGCTGTAGTTTTTGAACCATAACTCTGCCGGCACTTAGGGAAACCTAGCAAACCTATACATTTTTGAAAACTAGACACTCAGGGGAATCCAGGATGGGGTGACTTGACTGCCTCCAACCAGGTTCTGTTACCCAGAATCCCTTGCAAACCTAAACAATTGTCAAAAAACCACATTTTCCCCACATTTCTGTGGTGGAAAGTTCTGGAATCTGCGTGGATCCACAAATTTCCACGCAGCCCGCGTTCCCCAAAGTCTTCCGAGAAAAATGGTACCTCACCTGTGTGGGTCGGCCTAGTGCCCGCGACAGGAAACGGCGCAAAACGCAACGTGGACACACCTCAATTTCGCAGTGAAAAATGACCCTTTTTTGGCAAAGTGCCTAGCTGTAGTTTTTGAACCATAGCTCTGCCGGCACCTAGGGAATACTAGCAAACCTATACATTTTTGAAAACTAGACACCCAGGGGAATTCAGGATGGGGTGACTTGACTGCCTCCCACCAGGTTCCGTTACCCAGAATCCCTTGCAAACCTAAAGAATTGTCAAAAAAAACACATTTTCCCCACATTTCTGTGGTGGAAAGTTCTGGAATCTGCGTGGATCCACAAATTTCCACCCACCCCGCGTTCCCCAAAGTCTTCCGAGAAAAATGGTACCTCACTTGTGTGGGTCGGCCTAGTGCCCGCGACAGGAAACGGCGCCAAACGCAACGTGGACACACCTCAATTTCGCAGTGAAAAATTACCCTTTTTTGGCAAAGTGCCTAGCTGTAGTTTTTGAACCATAGCTCTGCCGGCACCTAGGGAAACCTAGCAAACCTATACATTTTTGAAAACTAGACACCCAGGGGAATCCAGGATGGGGTGACTTGACTGGCTCGCACCAGGTTCTGTTACCCAGAATCCCTTGCAAACCTAAAAAATTGTCAAAAAAACACATTTTCCCCACATTTCTGTGGTGGAAAGTTCTGGAATCTGCGTGGATCCACAAATTTCCACCCACCCCGCGTTCCCCAAAGTCTTCTGAGAAAAATGGTACCTCACTTGTGTGGGTCGGCCTAGTGCCCGCGACAGGAAACGGCGCAAAACGCAATGTGGACACACCTCAATTTCGCAGTGAAAAATTACCCTTTTTTGGCAAAGTGCCTAGCTGTAGTTTTTGAACCATAGCTCTGCCGGCACCTAGGGAAACCTAGCAAACCTATACATTTTTGAAAACTAGACACCCAGGGGAATCCAGGATGGGGTGACTTGACTGCCTCCCACCAGGTTCTGTTACCCAGAATCCCTTGCAAACCTAAAACATTGTCAAAAAACCCACATTTTCCCCACATTTCTGTGGTGGAAAGTTCTGCAATCTGCGTGGATCCACAAATTTCCTCCCACCCAGCGTTCAACCAGGTCTCCCGATAAAAATGGTACCTCACTTGCGTGGGTGGGTCAAGGATCCGCGACAGGCAAGGGCCCAAAAGATATTGAGGCGACATCAAAATTACCTATCACAAACCAACCTGGTTTTGCATGGGGGGTCCCATGAGTTTTTGGCCCGGGGCTCAGCAGCCATCTAGGGAAACCTACCTAACCCACACATTTCTGGAAACTAGACACACGGGGGAGTCCAGCGAGGTATGGCTTGCGTGGGTCCCCCATCATTCTCCTACCCAGAATCCCCTGCAAACCTCAAATTTTGCTGACAAATTCCCTTTTTTCTCACATTTCTGTGGTGGAAAGTTCTGGAATCTGCGTGGATCCAGAAATTTCCTCCCACCCAGCGTTCCGCCAGGTCTCCCGATAAAAATGGTACCTTACTTGCGTGGGTGGGTCAAGGATCCGCGACAGGCAAGGGCCCAAAAGCTATTGAGGCGACATCAAAATTACCTATCACAAACCAACCTGGTTTTGCATGGGGGGTCCCATGAGTTTTTGGCCCGGGGCTCGGCAGCCATCTAGGGAAACCTACCTAACCCCCACATTTCTGGAAACTAGACACCCGGGGGAGTCCAGCGAGGTATGGCTTGCGTGGGTCCCCCATCATTATCCTTCCCAGAATCCCCTGCAAACCTCAAATTTTGCTGAAAAATTCACTTTTTTCTCACATTTCTGTGGTGGAAAGTTCTGGAATGTGCGTGGATCCACAAATTTCCTCCCACCCAGCGTTCCCCCAGGTCTCCCGATAAAAATGGTACCTCACTTGTGTGGGTAGGCACAGTGGCTGCAACAGGAAATGGCCCAAATCGTACTCTGGAGACTTCAAAATTACCTATAGCAAAACTACCTGGTTTTGGGGGGCACCTGAGATTTTGGCCCCGGGCTCGGCGGCCATCTTGGGAAAGTACCAAACCCAAACATTTCTGAAAACTAGACACCCGGGGAGTCCAATGAGGTATGGCTTGCCTGGATCCCCCAACGTTTTCCTACCCAGAATGCAATGCAAACCTTAAATTTAGCTGAAAAACCACATTTTCCACATATTTTTGTGTGGAATCAGCGTGCCGGCACAAATGTCCTACCACCCAGCGTTCCCCTTGTTCTCCCGAGTAAAATGATACCTCACTTGTGTGGGTGTCCAAAGCAGAATTGGCTAAAAACGTATTTTTAAAAAAATGTAGCGCTTAGAATTCTCGGTGCTATACTATAAATCCCTATGTTTTGGGCTCTTCCTAGCCACAGGCCTTTGGCCCACCCACACAAGTGAGGTATCATTTTACTCGGGAGAACAAGGGGAACGCTGGGTGGTAGGACATTTGTGCCGGCACGGTGATTCCACTCAAAAATATGTGGAAAATGTGGTTTTTTCAGCTAAATTTAAGGTTTGCATGGCATTCTGGGTAGGAAAACGTTGGGGGATCCACGCAAGCCATACCTCATTGGACTCCCCGGGTGTCTAGTTTTCAGAAATGTTTGGGTTTGGTACTTTCCCAAGATGGCCGCCGAGCCCGGGCCAAAATCTCACGTGCCCCCCCAAAACCAGGTAGTTTTGCTATAGGTAATTTTGAAGTCTCCAGAGTACGATTTGGGCCATTTCCTGTTGCAGCCACTGTGCCTACCCACACAAGTGAGGTACCATTTTTATTGGGAGACCTGGGGGAACACTGGGTGGGAGGAAATTTGTGGATCCACGCAGATTCCAGAACTTTCCACCACAGAAATGTGAGAAAAAAGTGAATTTTTCAGCGAAATTTGAGGTTTGCAGGGGATTCTGGGTAGGATAATGATGGGGGACCCACGCAAACCATACCTCTCTGGACTCCCCCGGGTGTCTAGTTTCCAGAAATGTATGGGTTAGGTAGGTTTCCCTAGATGGCTGCCGAGCCCCGGGCCAAAAACTCATGGGACCCCCCATGCAAAACCAGGTTGGTTTGTGATAGGTAATTTTGATGTCGCCTCAATAGCTTTTGGGCCCTTGCCTGTCGCGGGTCCTTGACCCACCCACGCAAGTGAGGTACCATTTTTATCGGGAGATCTGGGGGAACGCTGGGTGGAAGAAATTTGTGGATCCACGCAGATTCCAGAACTTTCCACCACAGAAATGTGAGAAAAAAGTGAATTTTTTGGCAAACTTTGAGGTTTGCAGGGGATTCTGGGTAAGAAAACGTTGGGGGATCCACGCAAGCCATACCTCCCTGGAATCCCCGGGTGTCTAGTTTTCAGAAATGTGTGGGTTTGGTAGGTTTCTCTAGGTGGCCGCGAGCCCCGGGCCAAAAGTCATGGGACCCCCTTGCAAAACCAGGTTGTTTTGTGATAGGCAATTTTGATGTCGCTCAATACGTTTTGGGCCCTTGCCTGTCGCGGGTACTTGGGCCTCCCACCCGAGTGAGGCACCATTTTTATCGGGAGACCAGGGGGAACCCTGGCTGGTAGGAAATTTGTGTCAGCCCGGTGATGCCACAACTTTCCCACACACAAATGTGTGAAAAAAGTGATTTTTTTTCAGCTAAATTTGAGGTTTGCAGGGGATTCTGGGTAAGAAAACGTTGGGGGATCCACACAAGCCATACCTCCCTGGAATCCTCCAGGTGTCTAGTTTTCAGAAATGTGTGGGTTTTGTAGGTTTCCCTAGATGGCTGCCGACCCCGGGGCCAAAAACCCAGGTAACCCCCGTGCAAAACCAGGTTGGTTTGTGATAGGAAATTTTGATGTCGCCTCACTAGGTTTTGGGCCCTTGCCTGTCGCGGGTACTTGACCCACCCACACAAGTGAGGTACCATTTTTCTCGGAAGACTTTGGGGAATGCGGGGTGAGTGGAATTTTGTGGATCCACACAGATTCCAGAACTTTCCACCACAGAAATGTGAGGAAAATGTGTTTTTATACACATTTTGAGGTTTGCAAGGGATTCTGGGTAACAGAACCTGGTGAGAGCCAGTCAAGTCACCCCATCCTAGATTCCCCTGGGTGTCTAGTTTTCAAAAATGTACAGGTTTGCTAGGTTTCCCTATGTGCCGGCTGCGCTAGGGCCCAAAATACACAGGTAGGCATATTGCTAAAAACAAATCCGTTCCTAGTCGGCTTTCTGCCGCCCTGGGGGGGGATATCGGGGGGTGGGGTTGCTCCGATATGCCCCAAAGGGGGGCAGAAACACTGTGGCTATTTTTTTGGGGGGTAGGGGCATTTGTATGCCCATTCTGGCCAGCCCCCACCCCCACACATAAAAAAGCCAGCGTAATCGTTGGCGTCTAGTGGGCTTTTTGCCCCCTGGGGGCAGATTGGGGGCTACTGCCCCATCTGCCCCCAGGGGGCAGGAAGGCTGTAATTTTTGCGGGGAGGGGATGGGGGCATGGGCATGCCCGTTTTGGGCAGCCCCCACCCTAATTCAAATTTGCCCCAAAAACTCCCTGGCGTCTAGTGGGCTTTTTGCCCCCCGGCGGGGCAGATTGGGAGCTAATGCCCCCATCTGCCCCCAGGGGAGCAAAGCCCACTAGATGCCAGGGAGTGTAGCAACTTTAATTAGGGTGGGGGCTACCCAAACGGGCATGCCAATGCCCCCACCCTAATTAAAATTTGCCCAAAATAATCCCTGGCGTCTAGTGGGCTTTTTGCCCCCCAGGGGGGGCAGGAAGGCTGTAATTTTTGCGGGGAGGGGATGGGGGCATGGGCATGCCCGTTTTGGGCAGCCCCCACCCTAATTCAAATTTGCCCCAAAAAACTCCCTGGTGACTAGTGGGCTTTTTGCTCCTCCCCCGGCGGGGCAGATTGGGAGCTAATGCCCCCATCTGCCCCCCAGAGGGGGCAAAAAGCCCACTAGATGCCAGGGAGTTTTTTGGGCAAATTTTAATTAGGGAGGGGGCTCCCAAAACGGGCATGCCCATGCCCCCACCCCCTCCCCCGCAAAAATAACAGCCTTTCTGCCCCCCCAGGGGGGCAAAAAGCCCACTAGATGCCAGGGATTTTTTGGGGCAAATTTTAATTAGGGTGGGGGCATTGGCATGCCCGTTTTGGGCAGCCCCCACCCTAATTAAAATTTGCCCAAAATTTGTACTTCCTAATACATTTGGCTTGTCGTACCAATTCTCCTTGATAGTCGGTCTTGTTTGTGTACTTCGTTTAATTCTTAAACAATCCATCAAGTCTTTTTATGGATTTTATCGAAATGAGTCTGAGCAAATGTACTTCCTGGCCCAAGGTAAGCAGTGCCAACTAGTAATGTTTAACAGTAGCGATCTAGGATGTGACCTGTAGGTATTTAAATATACAAAAAAGTGATGGATGGAATGCTTGAATTAATCCCAGCCTCTGGTAATTACTCTGGATGCATATCAGACCATCGTTACACCCAAGCCAGGCCATAGTAGCATGAGATCAAATAATTGATTTTGGTGGCCTGTAGCTACTAATGTCAACCTTAACCCTTTCAGTGCTCATGACGGAATGGTTCCGTCATGAGCACAAGTTCCAGTGTGCTCATGACGGAACCATTCCGTCATGAGCACATGCTCAGAAAATCCCTCTGCTGCAGACAGCAGAGGGATTTCCCATTTTTTTTTTTGCCTGGGGAGGTGGGGAAGAGCTTCCCCAACCTCCCCAGGCCTCTTTTTGAATTTCGTTGGAATGATGATAGCCCCACGAGCGCGCCAGTGCTTGTGGGGCTATCTCAGCCCCCCGAGCACCGAAAAAGATGGGAGAGGTATCATTGGAAAGGGGAGAATCTCCCCTTTCCAATGGTACCCTTCCCTAGTGGATCTCTGCTTGGGGAGCACCCCAGGGGGGACACCAGGGAGGGGGGAGCGGCCCCTTGGTCAAGGGCCTTTGCTCCCCCCATATTTGTTTTGGGCACCACAGTCTTTCTTTCCCCTCCTGGGGGGCAGAAAGCCCACTAGAAGCCAGGGATTACTTTTTTTTATTGATGTTGGGGTGGGGGCTGCCCAAAAAGGGCATGGCAATGCCCCCACCAACCCCAGAGAAATGTGAGTCTTTCTGCCCCCCCTGGGGGGAAGATGGGGGCAGTAGCCCCCAATCTGCCCCCCCGGGGGGCGGAGAGCCCACTAGAAACCAGGGATTCTTTTTTTTATTGACGTTGGGGTGGGTGCTGCCCAAAAAGGGCATGGCAATGCCCCCCCCCAGAGAAATGTAAGTCTTGCTGCCCCCCCAGGGGGCAGATGGGGGCACTAGCCCCCAATCTGCCCCCCAGAGGGGCAGAAAGTCCACTAGAAACCGGTTTTTTTTATTTTTTTTATTGATGTTGGGGTGGGGGCTGCCCAAAAAGGGCATGGCAATGCCCCCACCCCTCCCCCCAGAGAAATGTCAGTCTTTCTGCCCCCTGGGGGGGCAAAAAGCCCATTAGAAACCAGGGATTTATTTTTTTATTGATGTTGGGGTGGGTGCTGCCCAAAAAGGGCAAGGTAATGCCCCGCCCCAAAAACAATTACCACAGTATTTCTGCCCCTCCGCAGAGGCATATTGGGGCAATACCCCATATCTGCCCCCCGGGGGGGGCAGAAAGACCACTAGGCATCAGGATTTTTTAAATTTTTATTCAGGGTTGAGGTCAACCCAGAATGGGCATGCCAATGCCCACACCTCTCCCAAAAAGTGCCACAGTCTTTCTGCCCCCCCGAGGGGTGGATGGGGGCAGTGGCCCCTGATCTGCCCCTTACCTATCACAAAACAACCTGGTTTTGCAAGGGGGGTCCCATGAGTTTTTGGCCCCGGGCTCAGCAGCCATCTAGGGAAACCTACCAAACCCACACATTTCTGAAAACTAGACACCCGGGGGAGTCCAGCAAGGTATGGCTTGCTTGGGTCCCCCAACATTTCCCTACCCAGAATCCCCTGCAAACCTCAAATTATGTTGAAAAAAATAAATTTTTCTCACACTTCTGTGTGGGAAAGTTATAGGATCACCGGGCAGGGTTCCCCCAGGTCTCCCGATAAAAATGGTGCCTCACAATTGTGGGAGGCCCAAGTACCCGCGACAGGCAAGGGACCAAAACGTATTGAGGAGACATCAAAATTGCCTATCAGAAAACGACCTGGTTTTGCAAGGGGGTCACCTGGGTTTTGGCCTCGTGCTCGGCGGCCAGCTAGGGAAACGTACCAAACCCACACATTTCTGAAAACTAGTCACCCGGGGAATTCCAGGGAGGTATGGGTTGCGTGGATCCCCCAATGGTTTCTTACCCAGAATCCCCTGCAAACCTCAAATTTAGCTGAAAAAAATCACTTATTCCACACATTTTTGTGTGGGAAAGTTGTGGGATCACCGGGCTGACACAAAATGCCTACCACACAGCTTTCCCCCAGGTCTCCCGATAAAAATGGTGCCTCACTCGTGTGGGAGGCCCAAGTACCCACGACAGGCAAGGGCCCAAAACGTATTGAGGCGACATCAAAATTGCCTATCACAAAACGACCTGGTTTTGCAAGGGGGTCACCTGGGTTTTGGCCCGTGCTCGCGGCCAGCTAGGAAAACTACCAAACCCACACATTTCTGAAAACTAGACACCCGGGGATTCCAGGGAGGTATGGCTTAAGTGGATCCCCCAACGTTTTCTGCCCAGAATCCCCTGCAAACCTCAATTTTAGCTGAAAAATCACTTTTTCCACATATTTTTGAGTGGGAAAGTTGTGGCATCACGGGCTGACACAAATTTCCTACCACCCAGCGTTCCCCAGGTCTCCCGATAAAAATGGTGCCTCACTCGTGTGGGAGGCCCAAGTACCAGCGACAGGCAAGGGCCCAAAACGTATTGAGGCTGACATCAAAATTGCCTATCACAAAACGACCTGGTTTTGCAGGGGGATCACCTGGGTTTTTGGCCTTGAGCTCGGCGACCAGCTAGGGAAACCTACCAAACCCACCATTTCTGAAAACTATACACCCAGGGGTTCCAGGGAGGTATGGCTTGCGTGGATCCCCTAAAGTTTTCTTACCTGAATCCCTGCAAACCTCAAATTTAGCTGAAAAATCACGTTTTCCACACATTTTTGTGTAGGAAAGTTGTAGCATCACTGGGCTGACACAAATTTCCTACCACCCAGTGTTCCCCGGTCTCCCGATAAAAATGGTGCCTCACTCGTGTGGGAGGCCCAAGTACCCGCAACAGGCAAGGGCCCAAAACGTATTGAGGCGACATCAAGATTGCCTATCACAAAATGACCCGGCTTTGCAAGGGGTCACCTGGGTTTTGGCCCGTGCTCGGCGTCCAGCTAGGAAACCTACCAAACCCATACATTTCCTGAAAACTAGACACCCGGTGGGTTCCAGGGAGGTATGGCTTGCGTGGATCCCCAACGTTTTCTTACTCAGAATCCCCTGCAAACCTCAATTTTAGCTGAAAAATCACTTTTCCACACATTTTTGTGTGGGAAAGTTGTGGCATCACTGGGCTGACACAATTTCCTACCACCCAGCCTTCCCCAGGTCTCCCGATACAAATGGTGCCTCACTCATGTGGGAGGCCCAAGTACCCGTGACAGGCAAGGGCCCAAAACGTATTGAGGCGACATCAAAATTGACTATCACAAAACGACCTTGTTTTGCAAGGGGGGGTCACCTGGGTTTTTGGCCCCGTGCTCGGCGGCCAGCCAGGGAAATCTACCAAACCCACACATTTCTGAAAACTAAAGACCCAGGGGGTTCCAGGGAGGTATGGCTTGTGTGGATCCCCCAACGTTTTCTTATCCAGAATCCCCTGCAAACCTCAATTTTAGCTGAAAAATCACTTTTCCACACATTTTGTGTGGGAAAGTTGTGGCATCACCGGGCTGACACAAATTTCCTACCACCCAGCCTTCCCTCAGGTCTCCCAATAAAAATGGTGCCTCACTCGTGTGGGAGGCCCAAGTACCCGCAACAGGCAAGGGCCCAAAACATATTGAGGCGACATCAAAATTGCCTATCACAAAACGACCTGGTTTTGCAAGGGGTCACCTGGGTTTTGGCCCGTGCTCGGCGGCCAGCTAGGAAACCTACCAACCCACACATTTCTGAAAACTAGACACCCAGGGGATTCAAGGGAGGTATGGCTTGCATGGATCCCCAACGTTTTCTTACCCAGAATCCCTGCAAACCTCAAATTTAGCTGAAAAAATCACTTTTTCCACACATTTTTGTGTGGGAAAGTTATGGCATCACTGGGCTGACACAAATTCTACCACCCAGCGTTCCCCCAGGTCTCCTGATAAGAATGTTGCCTGACTCGTGTGGGAGGCCCAAGTACCCGCGACAGGCAAAGGCCCAAAACATTTTGTGATTGGCAATTTTGATGTCGCCTCAATATGTTTTGGGCCCTTGCCTGTCGCGGTACTTGGGCCTCCCACACGAGTGAGGCACCATTTTTATCGGGAGACCTGGGGAACGCTGGGTGGTAGGAAATTTGTGTCAGCCCAGTGATGCCACAACTTTCCACACAAAAATGTGTGGAAAACGTTATTTTTTCAGCTAAAATTGAGGTTTGCAGGGGATTCTGGGTAAGAAAACGTTGGGGGATCCACGCAAGCTGTACCTCCCTGGAACCCCCGGGTGTCTAGTTTTCAGAAATGTGTGGGTTTGGTAGGTTTCCTAGCTGGCCGCCGAGCACGGGCCAAAACTCAGGTGACCTCTTGCAAAACCAGGTCGCTTTGTGATAGGCAATTTTGATGTTGCCTCAATACGTTTTGGGCCCTTGCCTGTCACGGGTACTTGGGCCTCCCACATGAGTGAGGCACCATTTTTATCGGGAGACCTGGAGGAACGCTGGATGGTAGGAAATTTGTGTCAGCCCGGTGATGCCACAACTTTCCAACACAAAAATGTGTGGAAAAAAGTGATTTTCTCAGCTAAAATTAAGATTTGCAGGGGATTCTGGGTAAGAAAACATTGGGGGATCCACGCAAGCTATACCTCCCTGGAACCCCCCAGCTGTCTAGTTTTCAGAAATGTGTGGGTTTGGTAGTTTTCCCGAGCTGGCCGCCGAACACAGGGCCAAAGACCCAGGTGACCCCCCTTGCAAAACCAGGTCGTTTTGTGATAGGCAATTTTGATGTCGCCTCAATACATTTTGGGCCCTTGCCTGTCGCGGGTACTTGGGCCTCCCACACGAGTGAGGCACCATTTTTATCGGGAGACCTTGGGGAACGCTGGGTGGTAGGAAATTTGTGTCAGCCCGGTGATGCCACAACTCTCCCACACAAAAATGTGCGGAAAAAGTGATTTATTTCAGCTAAAATTGAGGTTTGCAGGGGATTCTGGGTAAGAAAACGTTGGGGGATCCACGCAAGCCATACCTCCCTGGAACCCCCTGGGTGTATAGTTTTCAGAAATGTGTGGGTTTGGTAGCTTTCCCTAGCTGGCCGCCCAGCACGGGGCCAAAAACCCAGGTGATCCCCCTTGCAAAACCAGGTCGTTTTGTGATAGGCAATTTTGATGTCGCCTCAATACGTTTTGGGCCCTTGCCTGTCGCGGGTAGTTGGGCCTCCCACATGAGTGAGGCACCATTTTTATCAGGAGATCTGGGAGAACGCTGGGTGGTAGGAAATTTGTGTCAGCCCGGTGATGCCACAACTTTCCAACAAACAAATGTGTGGAAAAAGTGATTTTTAAGCTAAAATTGAGGTTTGCAGGGGATTCTGGGTAAGAAAACATTGGGGATCCACGCAAGCTATACCTCCTGGAACCCCGGGTGTCTAGTTTTCAGAAATGTGTGGGTTGGTAGGTTTCCCTAGCTGGCCACCGAGCACAGGGCCAAAACCCAGGTGACCCCTTGCAAAACCAGGTCGTTTTGTGATAGGCAAATTTGATGTCGCCTCAATACATTTTGGGCCCTTGCCTGTCGCAGGTACTTGGGCCTACCACACGAGTGAGGCACCATTTTTATCGGGAGACCTGGGGGAATGCTGGGTGGTAGGAAATTTGTGTCAGCCCGGTGATGCCACAACTTTCCCACACAAAATGTGCGGAAAAGTTATTTTTTCAGCTAAAATTGAGGTTTGCAGGGAATTCTGGGTAAACGTTGGGGGATCCACGCAAGCCATACCTCCTGGAACCCTCCGCGTGTCTAGTTTTCAGAAATGTGTGGTTTGGTAGGTTTCCTAGCTGGCCGCCGAGCACGCGACCAAAACCCAGGTGACCCCCTTGCAAAACCAGGTCGTTTTGTGATAGGCAATTTTGATGTCGCCTCAATACGTTTTGCGCACTTGCCTGTTGCGGGTACTTAGGCCTCCCACACGAGTGAGGCACCATTTTTATCAGGAGACCTGGGGGAATGCTGGGTGGTAGGAAATTTGTGTCAGCCCGTTGATGCCACAACTTTCCCACACAAAAATGTGTGTAAAAAGTGATTTTTTTCAGCTAAATTTGAGGTTTGCAGGGGATTCTGGGTAAGAAAACATTGGGGGGCCCCGCAAGCCATACCTCCCTGGCATCCCCCGGGTGTCTAGTTTTCAAAAATGTATCGGTTTGCTAGGTGTCCCTAGGTGCTGGCAGAGCTAGGGTTCAAAAACTATAGCTAGGCACTTTGCAAAAAAAGGGTAATTTTTCACTGTGAAAATGTGGTGTGTCCACGTTGCGTTTAGGTCCGTTTCCTGTCACGGGCACTAGCTCTACCCACACAAGTGAGGTACCATTCTTCTCGGAAGACTTTGGGGAACACGAGGTGGGTGGAATTTTGTGGATCCACGCAGATTCCAGAACTTTCCGCCACAAAAATGTGAGGAAAATGTGTTTTTTTGACATTTGTTTAGATTTGCAAGGGATTCTGGGTAACAGAACCTGGTGAGAGCCAGTCAATTCACCCCATCCTGTATTCCCCTGGGTGTCTAGTTTTCAAAAATGTATAGGTTTGCTAGGTTTCCTTAGGTGCCGGCAGAGCTAGGGTTCAAAAACTACAGCTAGGCACTTTGCAAAAAAAGGGTCATTTTTCACTGTGAAAATGTGGTGTGTCCACCTTGCGTTTTGGGCCGTTTCCTGTCGCGGGCACTAGGCCTACCCACACAAGTGAGGTACCATTTTTCTCGGAAGACTTTGGGGAACGCGGGGTGGGTGGAATTTTGTGGATCCACGCGGATTCCAGAACTTTCCACCACAGAAATGTGAGGAAAATGTGTTTTCTTTGACAATGTTTTAGGTTTGCAAGGGATTCTGGGAAACAGAACCTGGTGAGAGCCAGTCAAGTCACCCCATCCTGGATTCTCCTGGGTGTCTAGGTTTCAAAAATGTATAGGTTTGCTAGGTTTCCCTAGGTTCCGGCAGAGCTAGGGTTAAAAAACTACAGCTAGGCACTTTGCAAAAAAAGGGTCATTTTTCACTGTGAAAATGTGGTGTGTCCACGTTGCGTTTTGGGCCGTTTCCTGTCGCGGGCACTAGGCCTACCCACAGAAGTGAGGTACAATTTTTCTCTGAAGACTTTGGGGAACGCGGGGTGGGTGGAATTTTGTGGATCCACAAGGATTCCAGAACTTTCCACCACAGAAATGTGAAGAAAATGTGGTTTTTTTGACAATGTTTTAGGTTTGCAAGGGATTCTGGGAAACAGAACCTGGTGAGAGCCAGTCAAGTCACCCCATCCTGGATTCTCCTGGGTGTCTAGGTTTCAAAAATGTATAGGTTTGCTAGGTTTCCCTAGGTTCCGGCAGAGCTAGGGTTCAAAAACTACAGCTAGGCACTTTGCAAAATAAGGGTCATTTTTCACTGTGAAAATGTGGTGTGTCCACCTTGAGTTTTGGGCCGTTTCCTGTAACGGGCACTAGGCCTACCCACACAAGTGAGGTACCATTTTTCTCGGAAGACTTTGGGAAACGCGGGGAGGGTGGAATTTTATGGATCTACGCAGACTCCAGAACTTTCCACCACAGAAATGTGAGGAAAATTTGTTTTTTTTGACAATTTGTTAGATTTGCAAGGGATTCTGGGTAACACAACCTGGTGAGAGCCAGTCAAGTCACCCAATCCTGGATTTCCGTGGGTTTCTAGTTTTCAAAAATGTATAGGTTTGCTAGTTTTCCCTAGGTGCCGGCAGAGCTAGGGTTCAAAAACTTCAGCTAGGCACTTTGCAAAAAAAGGGTCATTTTTCATTGTGAAAATGTGGTGTGTCCACGTTGCGTTTTGAGCCGTTTCCTGTCGTGGGCACAAGGCCGACCCACACAAGTGAGGTACCATTTTTATCGGGAGACTTAGGGTAACACAGAATTGTGGAGAAACTGTTATTACCTATTGACTTTTGATGCATTTCTGCCTTCCAAATGAAAGACAATGTGTAAAAAAGAACTCATTTTGAAAAATGACCTATAATTCTCATGCTAGTATGGGTACTCCCAATTTCGGAAATGTGCAAATATCTACTGTTTCTAAACTCTATATTCTGTTCCCATTTCATAAATACATAGGTGTCTTTCATACCGAGTTTTCCATGTATACATTTTCCCAAATTAATTGTTATATACCCGGTACATAATAAAAAACCATTGCAAGACGCTGCTCAGTTATTGGCTCTGGGTTCGTCGGGTTCTTGGTGAACCTACAAGTCCTATTTATCCCCACAACCAGAAAGGTCTAGCGAATGTAATGGTATATTGCTTTGAAACAACTGTCATAATTAGAAGAAGTTACAGGTGAAAACGTTGACACAAATGGCTGTTTTTTTCAACTAATTTTCAATTTTTCCTATATTTAACTGTTAGTTTCTATGAAGCAACCTTGAAGGATCTACACAAATGACCCCTTGCTGAATTCAGAATTTTGTCTACTTTTCCAAAATGTATAGCTTTCCAGGATCCATTATTGCTTTCATACCCATTTCTACCATTAACTGGAAAGAGGTTGAAAGCACAGAAAATAGCAAAAATAGGCTATGTCCCAGAAAAATGCCAAAACTGTGTAAAAAATGTTGGTTTTCTGACAAAGGTCTGCTTGTCCCTGAAAGCTGGGAAGATGGTGATTTCAGCACCACAACCCCTTTTTTGATAGCATTTGCAGGGAAAAAACCAGACGCTTTCATCTGTAGCCCTTTTTTCAAATTTTTAAAAAAAATGTATTTTGGCTAATTTCTGGGTCCCCTCCAGGGAAATCCACAAACCCTGGGTACCTTTAGAATCCCCATGATGTTGGAAAAAAAGGACGCAAATTTGGCGTGGATACCTTATGTGGTCAAAAGGTTACAGGGGCCTAAGCGCGAACTACCCCAAATAGCCAAAAAAAGGCTTAGCACAGGGGGGGAAAAGGCCTAGCAGCGAAGGGGTTTAACACTGAGGCATTGTTTAGGCAGAGTGGAAACAGGACTGTGGTTGTCGGTCCTTATTTAATTCTGATAACTAAAGCTTTGAAATTGTGGACTAGTATTTTTACTATGTTGATTAGTGTAATAAAAATTATTGATTGATTGTCTCTTTCTATTAGGAACCCTGCTGCCTCGAACAACTAGTTGATAATTAGGGGATATAAGCACCCAACCTAGAGTAATTAGATGAATGAACATTGATCTAGTTAATTTGTGGCACTAAGACGTAGCTAGGGAAGAGAACGAACCAGAGAAGGCTTTCACATCATCTGTAATTAAATATATAGTTATGGAATATAAGTACTACTTCCAGAAAAATGTCTGTAATAATATTCCTGTGAGGAAAGTCATTGTTGAAGTAAATCCAGATTCAAGTTTAGATCCTGTTTTTTTGTTAAATGTTTAATTGCATTAGCCCCTTTATTGAAAGTCTGTTCCCCTTTGTGTAAAAAAACTGCACCTGTCCATGCGTCAGTAGAAGTGACCAGCTGTAAAGGAATCATCGAGTATTATGTGATGATTCATTCCTTTCCCAATGGCAGAAGAAAGCCACAAGAAGGGAATTCAAATATACAGCAGATGACACCAATATGAAGGTGAAATGTAAGTCTTGAGTCCTGCTGAAACCGGTCTCTAAGTGCAAAATGTTGCCATTGGATATGGGTGTCTTGATACCCGTTTGCTATTGTGTGCATCATTGCAAATTGAGATCATTAAAACATGTACCTATTTTAGTGAGCGAGTAGTTTATTGCTTTCACTCGTTTTATGTTTATAAATTCTGTCTAAGTGGTGTTCTATTTATTTGATAGTAGTGCAAAAACGAAGCTATGTTTTTGACTTGGACACTCCGCAGGAGTGAGGATAGTCCACCCTCTCCCTTCCTGCACAACTCTCAGCGTGAGTGCTGTTCTCCAACCCTGATAACTGTCCCAAAAGGGGGAAGATTGTTTGGGAGGAGAAAGAAAGAAAGGCGGTGTCTGGATTCCCTCTCTGGTGGTACTGTGTTCTTAAATTGTGAAGTGTGGATTTCTAGTCACTGATCTGGGTTAGGTCAAAGGCTGTAATCACAGAAGGGCAAAATCAGGGTGTTCCTTTATTAAACACACCGGCGACATTACTGTCTTTTCATGTAACAACATTTTTTTTAACTCAACCAATTGACAGAATACAGGAGCCCCAATTCTATCCAATTGTCATCTTATTGAAGAATGAGGTTCTTTCTTTCAGAAATGTTCAAAGGCTGTTCTCGCCTCACAACCACGTAACAAAGGTTTATAGAAGGAACAATAATTATTGCCAAGTTAGGGTCCCATTAGTCTTAGGTTCCAAGTGGTTGAGCAAATCCACAGTCAACGTTGAGGCTTTTGTTGTTTTATTGACATTAAAGAGTTTGAGAGTTTTAGATTGACTTCACTGAAGTGCACACTTTGCGTTTTTCATCCAAAGTAGAATCTTTTCTTTGCAGTTGCAAAGTGTTGTCTAGTCGTGAGTGCTATGTTACACGAGAAGATGGCAGAACACGAGCAAAACCTCTTGCAGGTAAGAACAATGCGAGAGGAGCTGGTTCCTCACTGCTATAACGAAGTCGAGCATCAACCTTGTGGCTGGGTCATGGTGTTTATACCCTGACCAACCAAGATCGCCGCCAGTCATGTGATGCAGTCAAGGTCTTGCGGAATCTCGCGAGAACTCGACCGTGCTTCATGCACCAAAGGTAATCCAGAGAAGGCCACAGTCCGGGAAAAATATGACAGGGCCTACAAGAGGATAACCAATAAATGCTCCCAAAAGTGACACACAATAAGGGGACAAGAAATGGAAATGGAGGCTTTTTTAGCATGGGGACAACATGATTGAAGGGGGCAACATGATTGAATAACGCTGAGCAATGGAGGACACAACAGCAAATGGGCATGGGTGGTAACATGAACAATTTCTGTGAAGTATCATAACTCATGTTAAGACTCTTAAATCGTTGTATGCAAAGAGTTGCTGACCTGAAGATATATCATATCCTGACATTAATGCCTTTGTAATATCAATGTTGCAAATTTCCTAATCTTTAAATAAGAAACCACTTATGAAAGAGTTTATTTAATTCATCAACAGCTAGTTAAAATGTTATAAAAATCTAGTATCTTCACATTATGGTGACCTTAATACAACAATGGCAACAAATCATTATTTCCAATAAAAATATCTGCCATGCTTTTAAGAAAATAATCACGTACTTGAAGATACTTTAAAAACTTCATGTTTTGATAAACAAAATTAATTTTGTAGGTCACAGTAGGAGCTTAGTAAACTTGTAAATTCATTGTCCAGCTGTACAAAGGCTCGATTTGGCCCACAACTTTTAATTCGATCTTGAAAAATATTATAGAGGAGTGGATAATCAAATAGATAGAAATATCACTTTATAGGTCTAATTCCATATAAACCAACCCATTTGTTCTATATGTTCAAAAAACTGAAAAGAGCAGGCGCGGCCATCACAGGTAAAAGCGTTGGGGCAGGACGGGAGGTGGGGAAGTCAACAGATGACGGGATAGGTAAAATTAAATGAAAAAATAAATAAAACCACGTACCTTGCGCTCGCCGCATCGCCGACTCACCGATGTGGTGAGCGCAAGGTAAGTGGTTTTATTTATTTTTTAATTTAATTTTACCTATTCCGTCATCTGTCAGCTTACTGCCCCCCCCTTACGCGTGCCGGCCACGTCTGGAAAAGAGTCTTGAAGTGTAGCCTCTTGAAGACTTGATTTAACCTAATTCATGCAGCTTTAGGCTAGCCAATTGTTTCTTAATTCAGGCTAGACCCCAACTGAAACATCGTTAAGAATTTGTTATTTGAATCAGGATAGCAGATCGATATCCATTGTGCCATCATAGCCTGGAAATATAATTAAGTTTGGGTAGGCCCAGCCCACCCCTATGAACTGGCAACTTGATAATACTGATGGCGCTTCTTACCTTTCGGTATCCTTATTTAAAACTACTAACTGCTGTTTCCAAACTCCTGAAATAGATCTTAAGGATATATAAGGGGATGAACCTAAATACATACAGGACTTTAGGCGGAATACTCATTTTAATGATATTGTATCTCCTCAATATGGTGATAGGGAGTTGATTCCAACTTTGAAAATTCAAATGTATATTCTGAGTAAGTAGTCAAAATTGATTTTAACAATTTGGCTCATATTGCTACATATCCTGATACCAAGGTAGGTAGCTGAATGAACCTCCCTTGCTTCTAATGGCATAGTCATAATTATACAGGATTTGCACCTTTTCTATACAAATTTACTATTCTAACATGAAATCAACTAACATTGTGGAAAATGCAAGCAGTTGGGGGGCTTAAGTTTACTGCTATAGCCCCAACCCAACTAAATTTGGGGGAAATGCATATAGCTGGGAGGGATCAAATTTATTATTCTAACTCCAAACCAATGAAAGTTGGAGAACACACAATTAGTTGGGGGTCATTTTGACTATATTAACTTCAACTCACCTATTAACGGAGAAAAGAAATATAATTGATCACATTGACAATTCTTACTCCAGCCAACGTAACTTTGAGGAAGATACATATATTTAGTAGGGTCACATTTACTATTTTAAATCCAAACCAACTAACAATGACCAAAATGCCTACATTTGGGGGAAGGGTCAGATTTAATATTGTAATTGTACACCAATTAAAAATTGAGGAACGCAAGATCATCGACAATCTCCTCGCTCAGCACCTTAAAGATTTGGCCGATCCCAGTTCCCTGAATCACACACTATAGGAGCGGTATCTTTTCTATAGATAATACACCACTGCCAAGTTTAGAAATAAAATCCCAAATCTGTAACTACTTAAAAAAGGTTTTCCTACCCAAACCGAACCTCAACTGGAGCTTCCAAAACGAACATAGTTGCCATGACTGAAAAGGTCATGCAGTCTAGTCACCCCTGCTTTCTCCTATAAGCTTCAAGCTCTGTCATGAAAAATAGAGGGAAATATAGGTGACTGCCACAATGGAGTATATCTGTTACATCTTGTGATTCCTCCATGCATCCTTAGCTCCTTCCATATCTTATACGCTGCCCCAATTATCTTGAATTTAACCTTCTTGTAATAGCTATGTTTGATGTTCCTGGCAAAGCACCCCATAGCTTCCTCCCTAAGAGCCAGCTCATAGATAGTTGGTATTTCAGCATCTAATGGAGCCAATCTCCCATAGTCCATGATAAGGATCCCCGTACATCGCAGCAAAGCAGCCCTAGAATAATACTTGAAATTCGGGACTGCCCATCCTCCTGTGTCTAGGAAGGACCATATACTTCAGTGCCTGCTAAACCCATTTATACTGCCAGATGACATTTATACAAACAGAATCTACTTTTTTGAGCCATACCCTCCACCTCTAATGGAATGGCCGTGAACCAATATAAGAGCTTAGGTAACACATTCATTTTAATTACATTGCATCTGCCTGCTAACATCAAGTGTAAGCCATTGATTCTCCTGAGGTCTTGGCTAATCTTACCTACTACTGGGGCATAATTGATTTAATTGATTCTCCCCACATTAGCAGTGATTCTGATGCCTAAATACATCGCGTGCTCTACCCTCCGGCCATCTGACAATATTATTGGTACTGAAAATCTATGTCTTCTGTTTATTCAAAAAGTAGCCAAAAAGTGCGCCAAACCCTTCCGCCTCCCTTTCTACTTCAACCAGTGCATTTTGCAGTTCTGGTGTGAGCAAGAAGATGTCATCCACATAGGCTAGCACTTTCGTATCAACTCTTTTGACAGTAACATGTACAACCACCCTATTTCTCAAAAGTTGCGTAATAAAAGGGTCAATATATATCACAAACAAAAGGGGTGAGCACCGACAACACTTCTTTGTCCCTCTTGTTATCGCAATCCTTCCTGACTCCATCCCCATAATTTGAAGCTGAGCAATAGGCCTATGATATAATGCCTTGACAGCCCTGATTAAGCCTTCTCCAAACCCTTTGCGTCTAAGTGCTTCCCATAGACAACCCCAAGAAACACGGTTAAAGGCCTTTTCTGCATCAAGGAAGATCATGGCCAGACTGTCCCCCATGACCTGTGCAATATCGAACAATGTAATTGCTCTTCGGATATGTTCAGTCATACCCCACCCAGGTATGAAACCATGTGGCCATGATACTCCCTAAATGGACTGTAAACATTTTAGAATACAGCTTAGCATCCTAATTAATTAATGATATTGGTCTATAAGACCCTGGTTTCATTGAAGGCTTCTCCCTCCCTCTGAACCCCTAGAAACATTTCTTTTTTGCAGGTAAACACTTCTTTAGTCCTCAGCAGGCACTCACTGCGCACTATCTCATACTTAAACATTAACCACACCCTAACACCTCCACGCATATGAATAGTTCCAGTTCATAGTCCGCCCCAGAACCATGAGGGTCCCAGTGCATTTTTTTAATTCTTTATTGATATTTCCAAAATAAAGAGTCATACAAGTACAGCTTTGTTCGCAACAGCTGAAAATCATAGCATGTGTATTTACCCATATCGTTTACATGTAATGCCCGTTTTTGCCCGTCTGCCACCCGTTGGCATCCTCACAGGCTCACTTCCTATTTATGGGAGGATGAAGGAGATCGTAACAGTTCTTGGACAGGCCCTCCCAGTGTTCTTCCCGGTAAATTCTAGTGAATACACAAGCCCTCCACCGTCCACCCAATCCCACATGGTGATGTCCAGTCCGCCCGGCTTCAAGGGTGGCTAGAAGTGCCAGCGTCTCCCATTACCAGAGGGTAGAGCATCAGATATGACTTTAAGGGATCCCATATAACCTTTGAGGATGGTGGTAATAGTTCGCCGTATGTAGACATTTGTTCCTGGCAAAATAATAGATCTTTGATCCAATCTTTGAATTTAGGAGCCCACCCTCCATCTACATGCCACCCTTCGTTTGGTCATTAGCAATCAAAGTGATATTCAATGTCTGATTTTCACCTTCACATTTCCAGTGTATCCCAGCAAAGCCACAAGTGGAGTGAACTGTAGCTGTGAGCCTGTCATCTGTGACAGTGCACCAGCTATCTGTTTCCAATAGCTATTAATCGAATTGCATGCCTACACCAGGTGGAGGAAGTCAGCTCTCACTGCCCCGCATCTGTCACACTTGTCATTGGTGCTTAAGCAGTAGTGGCATAGCCAGGCTGGGGTGTAGTAGAGACACTGTAAAAACATATAATGTATTATGAGTAGTCAGCTGCTAGCCGTTATCCTACCAGTTTGTTGGCAGCAATAGAGCTATTGCTTGCCGCTAAGAGTGACTCTCAGCTTGGCCTCCCAACCTGATCGAGCTTGCCCCCCATTTCAACTTGTTCTGATTGAGTGTTATGATATAGCATTGAAACTATATGTGTGGGGTCGGGTGTTTGCAATAGTGCATGCTGCAGAAAATCGGAAGTGGCTGTCTTAATGTTATGTCGCTGTCGAATATACAAGAATGTATCCATCGGGATTGGTGGGGTATCTTTGAAGAAGGCCTCTTGGCTCAGAAAGCTTCCCTCCCTGTACAAGTCTCCCCATGTGTGAACTCCGAACCTCAGGAGCATATGTCGGCAGACCGCTTCATGAGTCTATGGGAGCAAAGGATGATAGGATAGTTGCAGGAGCAGGGAATAGAGCATAGGTGTTTTGAGCCTGCTAGCCAGTCCCCGCCAGGCTGCGTGGTGTAGGCAACGATAGTGATATCCGTCCCTGTTTCCTGGGAGCTCGTCCTCAAGAAGGCAGTTTTTGGGACTGGCGCCATATACCCTTGTTCTATCTCCAGGTGGGGCATATAGGGGGGAGGGTGGAACTAGTATGCTGCGAAGGGTGCCTGGGCACAAAGAAAATACCATCTGAGCCTGGGCTGTTTTCCTCCCCAGGCTAAACGGATGAGCTATGTTTTTAGCGTTCTATAAAGTTGGCAATCAGGGATATAGGGGATATTGAGGAAAAGGTATAGCAATTTGGGTAATATGATCATCTTCATTAATTATATGTGGCCTGTTAGTGACGGGGGCAAGGAGATCCAGCGTGTAATGGAGTCTTTCAGGGTGTCCAATACTCTGCCATAGTTAGCGCAAAATAATTCCTCTCTATCTCTGGAGATAACTACCCCTAGGTACTTGATCTCCAAGTCACACCAGTTCAATGGGTATTCTGTGGTACATCGTGGGGTATTGGGAGTGAGGGAGAAGATCTGGGACTCTTCCAGTTGAACATGATGCCGGAGCACTCTCCATAGCTAATAAATTCCAGGAGTATTGGGTGAAGGCTCACCTGGGGTCACGCACGTACAATGTGATGTCGTCGGTGCAAAGGGATACCAGCAAATGTCTGCTCGGGTACCGAATCGCGTACTCTCAGTGATGTTGTCTAAGCTTAGCTGTCAGTGGCTCCACTGCAAGAGTGCAGTGGCTCCACTGCAAGAGCAAACAATAGGGGGGGACAGTGGGATCCCCTGTCTGATGTCACAGGAAATAGAGAATTAAGGGGAGCACGAGCCACTTTTTATTGTACTCTCGTTTGTGGCTGATAGTATAGGAGCTCTATCCAGGAGAGAAATGGAGGGCGGAAACCAATGTGCCTCAATACTGCTAATAGGTAGTCCCATTCCAGAGAGTTGACTGCTTTAGTGGCATCTAAGAAATTGGACACAGCTGCCAGATCGGGGTCAATGTCTTGTAGTGATGAGAAGAGGGTGCTTAACATGTGTGAAGTCGATTTCCCCAGTATAAAGCCGGACTGCTCGGGCAACACCAGGGAGCCCATGGGGAGATTGAGCCGATGGGACAGGATTTTGACTAGAATTTTCACATCACATTTAATCAGTGATGAGGGTCTTTATAATTCGCAGGCATTGACTGCTTTACCAGGCCTTAAGAGGGATATAATTAAGGCCTCCCACATGGAGGATGAGAGAGAGCCCGAGTCCCGGGCCTCCTGATATAAGATTTTTAGGACAGGGATCTAGCTGTCTGCGTAGGTTTGATAAAACTCATCCGGAGGTCATCTAGGCCAGGGGCAAGCCCAGATTGTAGTTGTATGATAGCGGTTCTGAGCTAGTCTCCCTCAAAAGCAGCTGAGAGAAATTCCCATTGGGCATCGTTCAGCCACCCCAGGGCCACGTCGTCTAGATATGCATCCACATCAAGAGGTTGTGACCTATGAGTGGCATAGAGAGAGGAATAAAATGACGAGAATATGAGGAGACTGTCCTCTGTAGGTTTCCTCAAGAGTCTCTAATCTCCAGTATGTAATACGAGTAGCGAGGCTTGCGGGCCACCTCAGCTAGGGCCTTTCCAGGTCACTCCCCATATAGTCTGGCCTGGTGAAATCTACTGAGAAATAGGCATTCTCATTCAGCAGTGTCTTGATAGACAGTGAGGGTGTCTCTGAATTTGGCTCATACGTCTACATCATGGGGGCGGAAGAGCTGTGATTCCATGGACTTAAGTTCCGCTTCCATGTTCCTGAGACTTTCGCGGATATCGCCCTAAATGCCCCCATCTTTGACAATACTGATGCTACGGATAGTAACTTTGAAGGCTTCTCAGACGGTTATCAACATTGGAACAGAATTTATATTGCGCTGAAAGAAGTCTTTTATCTCCTGGCGCTGCTCTTCCCTAAAGGGAGCATCCAGCAGAGCATTAAGGGGGAGTCTCCAAATCAGAGATGGAGGTGAGGAATTCGGCAGAGACAGCCGCATTTGGACCGGGGAGTGGTCCGAATATGTGTGGGCCAGGTGTAGTGTCTGCACCAACCAGGTGCCGCGCCCTCTGGATATGATCCAGTAGTCTATCCGTGACCAGTTTGAATGTACTTATGAGTAAAATGTGCCCTCACTTCCCAGAGGACGCGTAGTTCTCCAAGCATCAAATAGTTGGTGCGCGTTAATGACATCCCCAATGAGACTCTGAGCATTGGTGTAATGGTGAGTCTGGGGTTGGGACCTGTCCAGTCTCGGGTCAATCGAAAGGTTGAAGTCACCTCCTTAGACAACATGAGTGGAGCCTATGTTGACAACCAAACCCCATAATTTGGTGAAAACATCTGCATCGTCCGTGATAGGTCCATAACAGTTTACCAGTGTTACAGAGTAGGCAGCCAGTCTGCCCCACATGATGTAGTAATGGCCTAAGGGGTCCTGCATGGAGCCTGCGATGACATAGGGTGTGTTTTTTCTGATTATGATGACTGCTCCCCTATAATAAGTGCAGTATGAAGAAAAGCTACTATGGGAGACCCAGCGAGCTAGGGCCTATGTGTGTTTCTTCGAGCATGGCCAAGTGTAAATTATGTCTATCTAGATAAGCTAGAATATGTCGATGTATGCGTGGGTTACCCAGACCTCTCACATTCCATGTCAGGAAATTATATCCTGGGCGTGCCAGGCTGTCTGTCATGCATGGTTGACTGTAATTGCTGTGTAAGGAGAGTCAATCCTAAATAGCTCCATGGGCCTACAGTGAGCAGATTCGGGCAACCAATACGCTGTGAAATGCATCATGTGAACAATTAAACCAAACCCATTACCTCCCACAACGGCAGCCCAAACCTGCTGCAGTCAATCGACCTCCCCTCCCAAATACCCCAATGGGGCATAGAACCCTATGATTTGAACCATGAGTATAGTAACAGAGTAGATGGAGAAAAAGAGGAACATAAAACGAGAAAGGACAGGAGGAAGAGGAACAGTAGAGATAGAGGTTGTACGTAGTCAATCCACTGTGCCAAGGATAGATTGAGAGTGTAGGTAGGGAACAGTGAGTGAGAAGGAAAGCAGTAGAGGAGGAAAAGCAAAATAGTGTACAGTGAAAGGGATCTCTTTCTGGGGTGTCGCCACCGGACAGGGCTGGTCCTCTTCAAGTAAACAACAGCGTCTGATCCAGCGCGGCTAATATAATTTTTTTTCTTATGACACTAATCCAGAAAAACACCTACGCAACCTTTATCACTTGAAACCTATGTCGGTGGGGCCCATAACACCGCATACATACATTCATTCAATTTTCTGGATCAAACGCTAAGGAAAAATGAATTGCTGGACAAGCGGGATACCTTATAAAAATTACAGAATTATAACCTATACATTATATACATTAATTTCGCATCCTGTCGGTTCTAAACATCAAGGTACTCCGCTATTCGGTCGATGGACCAACTAGTAGAATCAGTTGATGGCGATTAAGACCAGCTCAATCACAATTAAAACCTTTAGCATTTATAAATCACAATTATATTTAAAGAACCACAGAATCTTTTAAAGTTAGCATATAGTTTCATCGAAATTCTTTAAGCAAATAAGTAAAGCTCGTTTTTAGGCAAATACATTTATTATATCAGTAAGCATTTAAGTAAAAGTTAAGAATAAAGATGAGAAATACTCATTACCCTTGGCCATAGGGCGATGACAAGAATGGTTCATCAGGAAAGAAAGATGAACTGCAGATCACAGGATGGACTCCCAAAACTGACTGACTGTCCCGCTTACCTCCTCGGTCGCAATCTCCTCCCGGGCAACTCCCGCAACGGTCTCGTTCCTTCCCCAGTCAAAGTTTGTAGTCCAAAATGACAGAGTCTCTCACAGCATCAGGATAGAATAAAAAAGAAGGTTTTATCACAACGTAAGAGCAGACTCTCTTATACCCTACTTTCTGGCTCTCTACACTTAAAAGTTGCAAACTTTAGGGGCAAGAATCACGCTAATTGGTCCATTGGAGGGGTGGTGATGGTCACCTCATTGCCCTCCTTGTTCGAACCGGTTTGGGGACAATAACACACCCATTAAGTCTCATGATCACAATGTCCAAAAGTAGTCCAATTTGTTAATCCATTTTGTAACAAACTCTGATGGTCACGTATTAGTTCATCCCCTGTCGCTCGATTTTCTCATCCGTTCCCATGCATATATGCTGAACTCTTGGCACAATCCTCATTGCAGGTCAGATTGGCCTTGACATCTCTCACTCCGGGCACAGGCCGCATACACATGACTGGAGCCTTTACACTGCCCATGCGCGGGGGCCATTTTATCCAGCGCTCGCCATCTCGTCCTTTCCCGCGGCCATTTTTGAAGCATGGCCTAGCAGGCCTGAACGAAACTAATATAAGAACAAACACAACAGAAATTAAAACATGGAAAATAAGCCTTTCTGTTCACCACCCGCCATTCTTATGACCCGTGTTAAGTATTACCTAGCAGAAGCGACATTTAAAGCCATTTTACTTACCATCTGCATTCTTTGCCACTGTGCAATTTTACTACACAACACATATCATGCAATGTACTCTATTTACTATGCAAATCACAATACTCACGTTAATTTGCTTCATATTTGTAAATAAATTATATTTTGCAATGCCAGCAGGTTGCCCACGTGTAATGTTTAATAAAAAAGTGCATTTGTTGATTAGTTCATGCGTTTCAAACGGTTAGTATCATTAATCGTTATGAGGTCATTAACTTCCAAGGGGTATACAAAAAAAATATTTTGTTTCCCTTGCTCCATCAATTCCCCCCTTTGGTGATTTATAACATCACCACTAAAACCTATCCCACAAATTTATCAGATAAATCTTTCTTGTCCACTTGCATTTGTTAATTTAGACAATCGTGTTCTTTTCATCTTGTCTTTTAGACCTTTTGTACATGTTCTCTTTAAACTCTTCCAATTCGATCTCTCCCATCTCCCGTTCTCTTTCTTTATTTTTCTCATTTTCTCTTTTTGCTTTATTTTGTCTTTTTCTTCTTTTAACACACACATATGCTAATCTCAATAATAGTATTATCACTACTACTAAAGTCACTGGAATTAGTATTTTTCCAATTAGAGAACTACCTATTTCGGTGAACCATTTCCTTATTGAGGAAAAACCTTTACCAAGTTTCTCCCAAGCACCTTCAACCTCCAGTGGGGCAATTTCCTTATGTAAATCAGTAATGTTCTTTATATACTTCTGTATATTCTGACTTTTGTCTGGAATGTAAGTGCAACAATGTTGTACCTTCAGCATTCCACAGACTCCTCCCTCTTTTGCCAAAAGAATGTCAAGGGCAAGTCGATTTTGCATTACCATAGCTCTCATAGCAACCATTTCGGTATTTACCATCAAGAACCCTCCAGCAGTATTAGTTGATAAACGATCTACTACTGTAGACAATTTCCGAATCTTGTATGCATTCAAAGATATACCCACTGCTGGTATCAATGCTCCAAAAATGTCACCTATTATCTCTGAGAAGCTTTCCCTTCTCCTACGGGTTAATGGTTTACCTATCTCGTGAATTCCTTTCGTTCCTCTTTCCACGTGAAAAATCTTTGGAAAGACCAGGCCTAAATAGCATGTTCCGTACCAATGGTCCGGCAACCTATAATAGGCTCTATTTCCGCAAATATCATAGATCCCTGGAAATACTGGATCTTTTCCTCCTTTGAATCCCCATCCCCCTAGAATTTTGTATGTATCTCGGCACTCACTAGAACCCACGAAATAGTTATCATACATAGTGTTATCTCTACTAATACACAACTTTCCCTGTTGGGGCCAATCTAAAACCATAGCTGCATTTGTTTCGCCTTTGTCATAACTTCCCTCTTCAAACGCCCAAGGTGGGGTTTTTGTCTTTTCTCCTGTTGCCTTTCTTTGAAACTTAACCCTTCTGTCTTCTACCATGTCTAAGAAAACTTTTTCTTCCTTTCTTAACCCACAAGTAAGATTATGTCTAAATGCATATTCTAATGTTAATTCTTTGGTTTCTAAGAAAAATTCTCCCAAAATCTTTGCAAATTTTACCTTATTTAGTTCAGGGACTACGGGAACTTTAGCAAAAACAGCATCTGTGTCAGTGTAGTAATACCATAATTTACCTATTTTATAAAATAAGCTAGCTAAAACACTACAGGTTATTCCATACGTCAAAGGAAGGTGATGATACGTCACACCTTCTGTTACAGACGCAGGTAACTGCATACCGGCATAACAATCTCTTACATCCATTGTCTCTACATATTCATATAAAAGTTTTGTAAAGACATTCTTGGAGAAATCAGTTATTGACTTATTCCTATGAAATTCAGTACTATCTACCAGTGTTGCAGTGTCACTATTCGTGTCATTCATGTTTACAGATGTATTTTCTCCAACTAATCTAAGTGGAATTATTATTGCTAATATGAACCAAATAAGCATTAGTAAACCTGTACAATAGAAACACATCTTACACCATCTACGGAAAAACTCACATCTAGATCTTCTATTCTCAGTGTCTACCATGTTGAAATATTATCTAAATATATGTACAGAAAATGTGTTTCCACACTTCAAATGTCTAGTCTGTTTTTCTTTTCTCTAAGTGTTGACTGGGATCAACTGCTTTTGGCGCACCTTTTGGTCTTTCAGGAATTTTTCTTTGACTTTATCAGTTTGTGTGTCTAGTCCGGTTTTCTTTTCTCCTCTTCAGGAAGGGCGCAGTTCACTCTCACCCACTTGTTCACAGTCTTTGTCTGGGTTCTCGTGACTGCTATCCACTTCTTTAAAATCAGGCAGTGCTATGTATACCCATTCAGGTGACTTGTATTTCAGGTTAGGTCTTTTCACTCTTTTTGGTCTTTGCAACTGTCTTTCACTTGTTTTCCTTTGTCTTTTCTGACTTGTTATTTCATTTACTTGTTCTGCATTGTCTTTGTTCAAATTTATTAGTTTATATCTCAGTCTTTTAATTTTGTTGGGCCAATTGTCTCCTTTTCTTGGCATTTTTAATTCACTTTCTTTTTCTCCTCGTTCTGCTCTCCAAGTTCTCTTTCTTGGTCCTATTCTTTGCCTTCTTTCTTCTTCACTTTCTTCAGATTCTGTCTCAGATCTCACTTCACTTCCTCTAACTTTGAGCTTTATGATCTCAGTCTCTTTGTCTGAATCTGAATCTTCTTGTGTTTCTTCTGCTTGAAATTCTGAGTCTAATACTCCTCGTGTTTCTTCCGCAATTTCCTCAATCTCTCTATCTGAATCTAAATTTCCCTGTGTTTCTTCTACTTGTAATTCTGAGTCTAATCCTCCTGTTGTTTCTTCCGCAATTTCCCCAATCTCTCTATCTGAATCTAAATTTCCCTGAGTTACCTCTACAATTTCCGGAGGAATTTCCCCAAAGCTTGTACTTGGCTGTTCACTGGCACTTTCTATTGGTTCAGTTTCTCCTGTTTCAATATCAGTTCTTTTGTTTTCGGATTCTTCCTTTTGTCTTTCACTGGATTCAGGTTGGTCTGCTTCAGATGCCGAACTGGTATCTGATATTTCCAGATGTCGACTTACAGGTCGATCTTCAGGATCTGGAACTCTGATTGTTTCAATTTCTTCCTTGGATGTCGAACTGGTACCTGATATTTCCAGATGTCGACTTACAGGTCGATCTTCAGGATCTGGAACTCTGTTCATTTCAATTTCTGCTTCAGATGCTGAACTGGTATCTGAAATTTCCAGATGTCGACTTACAGGTCGAGCTTCAGGATCTGGAACTCTGATAGTATGGCTAGCATGAATCCAATTTTTCACACCTGCACACTTTACTGCAGTTGTTGTCACCAGAATCACTTGACGTGGCTTGTCCCAGCATGGACCCAAGCAATTTCTTCTTCGGTGAACTTTTATGCGGACCCAGTCTCCGGACTCAGATCATGAGCTGGTTTTCTCTCAGGAGTAGTCACATCAGGCCCAACCTGATGAAACACAGAATGCACCACATCAGCCAATCCTTTGCAATAGTCCAGTATGAGATCATCAGTTATAGTCAGCAGTTTGTTGACAGGTACGTATGCTTGTCTCATTGCTCGTCCCATTATTATCTCATGAGGACTCAGACCTGTTTTTCTGTCAGGTATGCTTCTAATGCTCATTAGCACCAATGGTAAGGCATCGGGCCATTTGAGTCCTGTGGCTTGACACATTTTCCCTAACCTATTCTTTATTGTGCCATTTACTTGCTCTACCACTCCAGAAGCCTCTGGTCTGTAGGCACAATGCAGCTTTTGTTGAATGTCTAGTGCTTCACATATCAGTTGGATGATTTCATTCTGGAAATGCGTTCCTCTATCTGTTTCTATTGTTACTGGACAGCCATATCTAGGAATGAATTCTCTCAGTAGGAGCTTAGCTACAGTAACTATATCATCACTTCTTGTCGGATAGGCCTCCACCCAACGAGAAAACAAACAGACAACCACCAGGACATACCTCAATCTGTTACTCAGGGGCATTTCAATAAAATCTAATTGCATTCTGGTAAAAGGACCTCCTTCACGTCCTATTGTTCCCAAACTCACTACTGTCTTTCTTCCACGATTTATCTGTTGGCATATAAGGCATCTTTGGCAAAGACTTTCAGCTATAGCCCTAAACTTTGGGTTGTACCAGGTTTGTTTGAAAAGTCTGATCATGGCATCTCTACCTATGTGTGCCTGTCCATGGTACATCCGTGCCATGTTAGAGATCATGCTTTCAGGCATAACTGGTCTTTCATCCCTGTAAACCCAAACTTCATCTTCCTCTCTCCGTCTGGAACCTGATTTTATCCAAACATCTTTTTCCTCATCACCTGCCTCTTCCTGCAATTGTTTCACCTCTTCCCATGTTTCAACTGGGTTAGTAAACAGCAAGGGACATGAAACACTTTCTTTTTCCCTTCTCCGATTCATTGAGGTCATATTTCTGGCACAATATTGAGCTAATTCATCAGCAAAATTGTTACCTACTGCAATGTAATCAGTTCCATTTTTATGAGCAGTGCATTTTACCACTGCAATCTGTTTAGGCAGCTGTATCGCCTCAAGCAACTTCTTCACAAACTCACCATTCCTAATAGGAGACCCTGAGGAAGTCAGGAATCCCCACTGGGACCAGATCTGTCCAAAATCATGGACCAATCCGAAGCCATACTGGCTATCTGTGATCACAGTAATTCGGAAATTCCTTCCCAGTTTGCACGCTCGAATCAGAGCAATCAGCTCAGCAACTTGGGCTGAACGTATTCCTCTCAAACAGGATGCTTCCATTATGGTTGCCACTGTACATACAGCATACACAGCACTTAAAACTCCTTCATTTGTCCTCAGGCATGACCCGTCCACAAACATCACATAATCTGACTCCTTTAAAGGTTCATCCCTGATATCAGGGCGAGGCTTTGTGCAAAATTCAAGCACATCCAAACAGTTATGATCAACATCATCTTTGACTTCTGCATTTACTGCATCTGGCAGTAAGGTGGAAGGATTCACACTTGTGCATCTTACAATGGTTACATTGTCTGCACCCAAGATCACTTTTTCATACCTAGTCAGCCGACTATGTGTCATGAATTGGGTTTTTGTTCGAGTCAGGATTTCAACTGAATGTGGGACATATACTCTCAAAGGATATCCCATCACAATGCCTTCACTCTGTTCCAGACTCACACAAGTAGCAGCTACTGCTTTCAGACATCCAGGCAACGCTTTTGCTACCGGATCTAGAACAGCTGAAAAATAAGCTATTGGTCGTTTCATTCTTCCATGCCTTTGCACTAATTCTGAAAGTGCACATCCATCTCTCTCACTACAATACAGCTCAAATTCTTTCTCATAATCAGGCACTCCCAATGTTGGTGCCTCACACAAACTTGTTCTCAATTCCTCGAAAGCCTTCATTTCCTCCTCATCCAGTGCAATCAGATCTTTGACATCCCTCTTTGTCAATCGATGTAAAGGTTTTGCAATAACTGAAAATCCACTTATCCACTGTCGGCAATAACCAACCATTCCAAGGAACATTCTCACCAATCTTTGTGTCATTGGGGCTCTCATTCCTTTATTAATCCTTATTCTTACTGTTGTCACTTTTCTCATCCCTTTCTCAATCTTATGACCTAAATACTGTACTTCCTGTTGACAGAATTGCAGTTTTGATGGGGACACCTTGTGTCCTCCTTCTGCTAAATGATTCAGTAAAGCAATTGTGTCCGGAACGCATGCTTCTCTGGTCTTTAATGCCACCAATAGGTCATCAATATATTGGACCATCACAGATTTTTCAGGCATTTTCAAATCTTCTAAGGATTTCTTTAGAATCTGATTAAAAATAGAAGGACTTTCAGTATACCCTTGAGGAATTCGGCACCATGCCAAAATACGCTCTCTCAAACCGAAACGCAAATAATGGCTGGCTGTCAGGGTGCAATGGGATAGAGAAAAATGCATGGTACAAATCAATAACTGTGTAACTGTGTACCATTCTGCATCATGAGGGATTTGATACAGTATTACAGCATGGTTTGGCACAATTGGGCAGCAAGGAATAACAATTTTGTTTACCTTCCTCAAATCTTGTACTATTCTATATGTTCCATTTGGCTTTTTCAATCCCATTATCAGAGAATTACATGGACTGCTCATTATTTCTCTCAAAATTCTTTGTTCAATCATCTTATTAATTACAGGTGTTATTCCTTCAATAATTTCTGGCGTCAATTTGTACTGCGGGGTATTTGGGTAATTTGTTCCTTCTTTTACAGTAATTTTTACAGGATCAACTTCTCTCATTAGTCCAATATCTTCACCTGTGAAATCCCACACATCAGACCTGACTATTCCTTTCAATTCAATAGGGATTTTCTCCGCATCAAACACAGGAAACATATCATTCCCTCCTGGTTCTAGTTCTGCCATTGTCATTTTATACAGAACATCATCATCTGGTGTCTGGAAAGCAATACCATCTGGAGTACAGTAGATGGTACAAATCATTTTGCAAAGCAGATCGCGTCCTAATAAATTTACAGGACTACAATCACACACCAAAAAGCGGTGCATATCTTTAAATGGACCAATTCCCACCTCTACTGGTTTTGTAAGAGGGGTTTTAATTTGCCTGTTTGAAATACCTACAACTTGGATGTATTCTCCTGAGAGAGGAAGGTTTGGAATTTCCACTGATCTAACAGTAGAACGGGTAGCACCAGTGTCCACAAGGAATGTAACATTTACACCATTCACCTTTCCATCCACAAATGGACCTGTTTGACCTACCTCTAGAGTTGCGCCAAGCACGAACTCCTCTTCCACTCCTAGGCACCGTCATAAGCTTTCATCCGATTCATCTCCATCCTGCCGTAACCAATACAGCGAAACTGCAGCTGCGCGCGGCAATTTTGTTACCTTCTCTCCTCCGTAGAATCCTGCCTCTGTACTGTATCTTTGAGGATTTACACTCTTTGGAAGAGGTGGTTGCGGCACCTGACACTGTTGAGTAACTACCTTGCGGCTGTTGCGGCTGTTGGTAACTCACCTCATTCTGCACCTGTGGATTTAATGGTTGATTCTCGGTATTAACTCTCGGAGGTAATTTACACTCGTTTCTCCAGTGCCCTAATTTTCCAGAATTATGACATGGCCATTTCTTTTTAGCTTCTTCTATACTCATCTGACCTTTTCCCATACCAATATTCGGTTTGGACTTGGTCTGTCCTGCGTCACTAGACTGATTATTCATCTGAGCTTCTTGCTTTTCTGCAACCTTTACTTGTGCCCACATTGCCTTTTCCTTGAGTTTACGCTGTCTACACTCAATATCGTCACTGCAATATTTTGCATACCGTAGTACCTCATCTACTGTGCTATTCTGCCAACATAACATATGCTGCTTAATCATTTCACTTATCTCAGGTCTCAAGCCATACACAAATCTATACACAAAATGACTCATGTCTTTTTCACTCAAATTCTCGTATCCACTATACTGTTTAAAGACCAAAAGCAATCTCTCGTAATAAGCATGTACAGATTCCTTATTCTCCTGAGTTGTTCTATCAATCTTTACCCAGTCCGTTTCTTTTGGTGGAATTTTATTTTTCAGAAACGTGATTGCCTGTTCATATTTTCTCATTACTTCTGAACCTGGGGCTCCTGTTTTTGCATCTCTAGGATATTCTTCCTTCGGCCAGTCAATTGTAATTTTACACTCTGTCCATAAATCTGCAGGAACAACAATCTCAAACAATCCATCCAGATCTTCCCACAACACTTTTTAAACTTTTACAAACCTGTCTACCTGTCTATAACATTCTACAGGTTTTTCTCTCAATCTTGGAAAATCATTTGTAAATGACAATATATCTTGTCTGGACCATGGGACATGTACATAACTTCCTCCTGAAGTTTCTCTCATTGGACACTCTATTACCGTTGGTTCTTTCTCTTTTACTGGAAAAGCCAATGATGCTTTATCAGTTGTTCCCTCCTTTCTCCTTATCCACCTACTTCTCCATTTGTCTACATCTCCCCATTTTCTCAGTAAAACAATCAGTTCTTTTATCTGTCTTAGTCGTCCTGAAGTGTTCAGATTTTCTATGTCCTTTTCACTAAAATCTACCCTGTACGGTTTCTGCAATCCCCTAATTTTTGCAAAATCTACTCCTAGTTCATTCGCTGTTTCTTCCAATTTCTCATGCAAGTTCCTAGCTCTCCAAGTGATGCTTTTACACATAAACATTAATTCATCATCTTGATAGGACTTCAATCGATCTGTACCAATAGTCCCTAGAATTAATTCCTCCATATCTATCTTTAATCTGACCACATCCAGAAGTTGTGGTTCGGCATCTTTTTTCTGCAGGCTCCTCACCCAATCATTTAATTCCTCTGCAGTCGAACCCACAGGGGTTTTATTTAATTCTATCCAATTTGCACTTCTCTCCGGGGTTTCAGTTGCTAACTCAGCTCCCATAGGAATCTTATTTATCTGACTCTCATTAATTGTCAAATTTACAGGTGGACTTGACCTAAATGGACCAACAGAATCTTCTTTCTCTCTATTTTCTGGAATTATCCCTTCTCTTACTTTTTGCATACTGGAATTTAATGGAATTGTTAAGGAGTGTTCATTTGTCTTTTGATTTTCAAATACTGGGATTACTAGCCCTATGGTTACTGGCACAGTCACAGCTTCCATATTCTTTGTCAGTTCTCTTATCTTTTCAGTCAACTCTCTTGTGGTTCTGGCTAATTCAGCTGTATTACCATTATCATGTTTCACAGTCTGTGGTGTTTCTAGTTTATTAAATGGACTATTTATTTCAGACAATCATTCAGGGCTTTGGTTTCTTACAGTTTCCATTGACGGTGCATTTGGTTTCACCATCACAGAATCCTGTTGATATGGAGGGGGTCTTTTATTTAAAATGTCCCCCAGCAACTCATCTTCTGTGTCGCTAACTCCATACCCATATCTCTCTGTTACTGCATGCTTCTTTTTCTCCATACACTTTATCCCTGTAAATTCTTCAACTGTTCTGACAGGAAACATGCCATCCGTCATGTTAGCATACTGCCATCGTCTCATCCTGTCTTCATGTTTCAAACCCCATACTCTTCCATGAATTAAACTATAATTCTTTGCACCTCTGTGTCTTTCCCTTTCATACATTTCATCTTCCCATTCACCTAAGGCTTCGAACTGTGTCGGTCTAGGTCTCGGTTCAAGTCTCATCATCTTTTCTCTCAAATTTCGAAGTACCGCTGTGCTAAACAAACCATTTTCTGGAAATGCCAATACTCCTTCGTCTTTGGTATACTTGGCCCAATTTTCCAACCAAATGCAAGTATGATAGCCATATTTCATCATCATATAAGATGCTGGCGTTTTCTGCGGAGGAAGTACTTCTCCTTCCCTAGTCACAACCTTCTTATCTTTCTTAAAAAGATTTTTAAGCTTCGCAAACCATGACGGTTTCTCTCTATCATATTCATTATAATAAGCCATTTCACTGTTGTTTTGCCGAAGCAATTCACACAATCCTTCACCAATCGGTTCTTTCTACTGCTCGGATATTCGGACCTATCCCAGCGCGTCTCACACCAACGCACCAATCAGAAAGCTTTTACGTCACTCCCACACTAACCTATCCCAGCGCGTCTCACACTAACGCACCAATCAGGAAACTCTTCGTTCTTCCACAACTGGCCAATCCCAGCGCGGTTCTTGTTGACGTCAGTTCTACTGACCCCTCCTTTACAAAAATTATCGGCAGTTCTCTTAGCTTTTCTTTTCAACTAAATCAATTAGTTACAACGTAAAACACATTACCATTGTCTGTTTCTCTAAACAAAAAGAGATAGTTTATTCCAACTTACAAGAATACTGTTTCGTTCGATAAGTGTAGCACTTCTCTCTACCTTACCCTTCTCTCAAGCAAGAGGTAAACCCGTTTCTCTGGGGATAAGACACATGTGGAGACTACACTGCTCCTGAGAATTAAGGCCAAAGTTTCACAAGAAAACCTGTTGCTATTTCACTCAAATACAATTCATACATGAAATTTCCCTAACATAACACAGTCCTGTGTTATCACCAATTTTGAAATCAGACAATGCACAATTCTGTGTGACTTCTCTTGCCACCCGTGTCCACTTCCTACTTCCCGGAAGCTTCAAAATTTCGACTTACACATAACGTAATACAAACTCAACATAGAGTGTTTGACACGAAAAATCAATAATCAATAATCACCAAACTAATCTATAGTAACCATAATTCTGCTACCAAGAAATCTGATCCAATATACATTTTTTCTTATGACACTAATCCAGAAAAACACCTACGCAACCTTTATCACTTGAAACCTATGTCGGTGGGGCCCATAACACCGCATACATACATTCATTCAATATTCTGGATCAAACGCTAAGGAAAAATGAATTGCTGGACAAGCGGGATACCTTATAAAAATGACAGAATTATAACCTATACATTATATACATTAACTTCGGATCATGTCGGTTCTAAACATCAAGATACTCCGCTATTCGGTCGATGGACCAACTAGTAGAATCAGTTGATGGCGATTAAGACCAGCTCAATCACAATTAAAACCTTTAGCATTTATAAATCACAATTTTATTTAAGGAACCACAGACTCTTTTAAAGTTAGCATATAGTTTTATCGAAATACTTTAAGCAAATAAGTAAAGCTCGTTTTTAGGCAAATACATTTATTATATCAGTAAGCATTTAAGTAAAAGTTAAGAATAAAGATGAGAAATACTCATTACCCTTGGCCATAGGGCGATGACAAGAATGGTTCATCAGGAAAGAAAGATGAACCGCAGATCACAGGATGGACTCCCAAAACTGACTGACTGTCCCGCTAACCTCCTCGGACGCAATCTCCTCCCGGGCAACTCCCGCAACGGTCTCGTTCCTTCCCCAGTCAAAGTTCGTAGTCCAAAATGACAGAGTCTCTCACAGCATCAGGATAGAATGAAAAAGAAGGTTTTATCACAACGTAAGAGCAGACTCTCTTATACCCTACTTTCTGGCTCTCTACACTTAAAAGTTGCAATCTTTAGGGGCAAGAATCATGCTAATTGGTCCATTGGAGGGGTGGTGATGGTCACCTCATTGCCCTCCTTGTTCGAACCGGTTTGGGGACAATAACGCACACATTAAGTCTCGTGATCACGATGTCCAAAAGTAGTCCAATTTGTTAATCCATTTTGTAACAAACTCTGATGGTCACATATTAGTTCATCCCCTGTCACTCGATTTTCTCATCCGTTCCCATGCTTATATGCTGAACTCTTGGCACAATCCTCGTTGCAGGTCAGATTGGCCTTAACATCTCTCACTCCGGGCACAGGCTGCATACACGTGACTGGAGCCTTTACACTGCCCATGCGCGGGGGCCATTTTATCCAGCGCACGCCATCTCGTCCTTTCCCGTGGCCATTTTTTAAGCATGGCCTAGCAGGCCCGAACGAAACTAATATAAGAACAAACACAACAGAAATTAAAACATGGAAAATAAGCCTTTCTGTTCACCACCCGCCATTCTAATGACCCGTGTTAAGTATTACCTAGCAGAAGCGACATTTAAAGCCATTTTACTTACCATCTGCATTCTTTGCCACTGTACAATTTTACTACACAACACATATCATGCAATTTACTCTATTTACTACGCAAATCACAATAATCACGTTAATTTGCTTCATATTTGTAAATAAATTAGATTTTGCAATGCCAGCAGGTTGCCCACGTGTAATGTTTAATAAAAAGGTGCATTTGTTGATTAGTTCATGCGTTTCAAACGGCTAGTATCATTAATCGTTATGAGGTCATTAACTTCCAAGGGGTATACAAAAAAAATATTTTGTTTCCCTTGCTCCATCAGCGTCCAGGACAGTTATTTGAGGCCCCAGCCAGCCAACAGGGATTGCAGCAATTCTGCTTCTGCAGCAGTAGTAGCAGATCATTGATGCCTCAGTCAGTGCTAAGTTCACAGAAGGTGTCTTAATCGTTCGTTCAAGTCAGATGAAGCAACAAGTCTGTGGTCTGCCGATCAGCGCTCCCCTCATTCCACGTTGCAACTCATCTTTTAGGGTAGTAGCTGCTTAGGCCGGGTCCGACATAGGAGATGCGGACCTGACCTCTAGTAACTCTCGTGTGGTCAGGGGTGAGCCATGAGGAAGACATTGTAAGAAATCTGTGACATGCTGCGGGTTGGTGAAAAAATGCTGCGTCCGCTGGTGAGTGACTCGGAGGCGGGCCGGGTACAGCATAGCGTAAGTGATGTTGGCTTGTTGAAGTTTTCTTTTGACCAGGAGGAATTTTTTCCTGGCTTCTTAGACCACCAAGATAGAATCTGGGTATATGGTTATGGTGTTACCTTCAAACATGAGCGTGCGTCGCACCCTGGTCAGATGGAGGGTTCACATTGCAGTCTCGATAATTTAACAGCCTAGCCACTATGGGCCTCGGAGTAGTGCCCGGAGGAGGTCGGGACAATATCAAACGATGGACTCTCTCCACTACCAACAGTGGGGAGAAAGTGTCAGTTCCAAAGGTAGTGGTGAGCAAGTATTCCACGTACTCCTCCATTTTCCCTGTATTGGTGGTCTCTGCAATCCCAAGAATTCTTATATTATTTCTGCATGAGCGTGCATCTAAGTCTTCATTCTTTGCTGCTATAACTTTTAGTATACCTTCCATATTGAGAACTTATTTTTTCCTCTGTGAGGATGAGTCTTCTAGCTCAGATATTCTGTGCTCTGCCTCCCCAAGCTGTCCGTCATGTTTTTCCAATTTTTGAGCAATAAAGTCCTTACGCATGGACATGGAGTCCATCTTGGATTCTATAGATGTAAGGCTTTGCTTCATCGTGATGAGGAGAGATTTTATGTCGTCTTCACTGGATGATGGGTCCGCCTGTGTCTCCTCAGCCATGGTGTGGTTGGCATCATTGCTGTGATTCTGGGCAGATTTGCGTGACTCAAATGGTAGCTTTGATTGTTTCTGCTCTGTACCTCCCATCTCGGGAGGGTGGGTTTCAGGTTACTCCAAGATGGCCAGGGTCAGAGCGGTAGGAGCAGTCCTGTTCTGTGCTCCTGGTGCTAGTAGTGACTGTGGCCCTCGGTCTATAGTCTCTAGGTCCTGCCTCGCCCTCCCAAGATCTCCGGAGGGGGCACGAGCAGACCCACACCCACAGCTCAATCCTCGCGTGTGCGAGAGGGCCCAAACCAGCCCTACAGGGTAGGTCAATCAAATTCCAGGCAATCTGGGGTGGTATGTTCAGGCAAACCGCAGGCATAAAGGCCCCCCGGTAAGGGAATATGCTGGGGTGGTAAAGTACTTCTCCCTGGTCTGGGCCGCAAGCCACGCAACCACGTGAAGGGACGTCCTGTGGGCTTGCAAAGCCCCATGGTTGCGTAGAGATTTGGCCGCTCCACCACTCTCTCATCATTGGGCTGCGACAGTCACCGTGCCCTGCCTCCACATCCGAGCCTCTGGCCAGTCAGCCTCCCCTTCGGGCGGATGCTGCAACGAGCCCACGGCAGTCTGCAGCAGGACCCGAGCGGTGAACTTCTGGCTCTTGCCGCCAACTCCTGTCAGGCGATAGGGCTCTCACTCAGTGAATTGGCCGCAGGCGTCTCATCTCCTCACTTTCGCGGCCGCCATGTCTGGAGTTTAGATGGTGCCACAGGCTCGGAGGCCTCTCCGGTCATCCACTTCACCACATAAAGTTTTGCAGGAAAATGTCCGGTCAGATGAATTGCGGCATCTTGCAAAGGCACTGCGCTGCAGATTTAGCGGGCTATTCTGCTCAAACGGAAAGCAGAAGCCTCACACGAGTGTGGCCATCTTGCTAGCCCGCCCTCTAGTGCCCCTGAACTCTAGAAACATATCTAGCAAATCATTTGCCAGCTCCAAAAATAATACCAGGTAGAACTCTGAAGGTAGCCTATCTGGCCTTGCAGCTTTCCCGGATGCTAAGGTTTAGAGGGCTTCTCTAACTTCATCAAATATTATAGCAGACTCTAAAGCTTCAGCTTCCTCACATATGGGAGGCGAGACTGGGATTATAAGATGATTTCTGGTTTATATCACACCCCTGCCAAGCTGTTCAGTTGGGGGAAAAGATCCGATGACTGTTGTCAGCGCTGTGGGGGGGAGACCGACAGACATGGAGCATATGTTTTTTGGAGGCATCAAACTGAAGGTGCTTAAAGAGTGAATTGGTAAATCCTTGAGGGCAGCCCTTGATGAAGAGGTTAGCATCACACCATCATTGTTGTTAATTGTTATTGATCAAAGCACTCATAGGAACAGAGGGATTTTCTATTTTGTTTTTATGATTGTGGCACTAGCATGCCTCCTTATTGCAGCAGAATGGCTAGACAAAGAACCCCCTACAATGCAGCAATGGCTTACACAACTGTTGAGTATGTGTAACTTTGAGAAATCTCTCTATAATTGTAAGGGGATGAGGGCTCGGAAACACGGGGCCTTGATCTTGACACCGTTGGGGCATTGGGTTGAGAATAAACTGGGACTACGGTATTGGCTAGCCTCCAGGAGCTCAGGTTGACACCTGATTGAATGCAAAATATGGTTACATTTGATTATAATTTTTTAGGCTAAGCTATGTGGAAATTTTACAGTATATGTGATTTCCCCCGATGAACTCTTCCATGCTATCATGTCTGGTTTACTGGTTTTAAATGGCTTGCTACATGTTTCTCTGATAGTGCTCCCTATGAAAGGAGAACGATCAATTCTCTTTATTTCTTCTCCTTTCTTTTTTCTGTGTACATAAAATATGTCATGACTTAGGAGCTATTTATGAGTCCGGAGGTCGGACTGCTAGACCGCCGTTGCGGCGGTCGGTAGAATGCTGCCAAGACAGTGGTATCCCGATCGCTGCAATATGAGTTAACCACCGGGCTGGAGGTGTGCCGGCGGCAGTCTTGAGGTGGCATGCTTTGATTCACAGAGTGAGACTGAAGACAATGCCGCCGCACTGCAGCGCCTGCTATATCGTGCGCGCACTTTTGCAAGGCACCATGTCATGCATGGCACACAGTACGTGCATGACAGTTCAGGCATAGGGGGTGCCCCAGCCACAATGCCCAATGGTCAAAAGCATACTGGGGCCCTGTTTGGGGCCCCTTCCTTGCCTTTCCGCAGACCTTTTCATGGCGGGGTCCCTGCCATGAAAAGGTTGGCAGAAATCCAACTCCTAATTGGAACGGCAGTGCTGGCATCAGCACCACCTCCTGCCTTCCCCACTGCTGCAGGATCCAGGATCCTGGCAGTGGTGGCGGTCTTGTGGCAGTCAGACTGCCATGTTCATAATCGGGCAGTAGAACCGCCTACTCGGTAGTGGTGTTCCAACTGCGGACACCACAGCGGTCCCCGTACTGCCTTACTCAGGATCAGCCCCTAAGTGTGTAACCTGATGAAATTGATCTAGTAGATGTGATTACCTTTCTATTTTTGATGAACATTTATTGGTGTTTTGCTCCAAAATAATTTAAGAAAATTTGAGGAAAGTGCATGAAGTAGGGTGGAGGTCAGATTTATTATTCTATCTCCAGCTCAACTAAATTAGAAAAAATAATATATACTTCAGGAGGTCAGATTTACTATTCTAAGTCCAACCCTGTTAACACTGAGGGAAATGCACTCAGTTAAGTGGTCAGATTTATTTTTCTAACTCCAACCGAACTAACATTGGGCAAAACATCTATGGTTGGGGGGGGGTCAGATTGGGCATTCTTACTCCAACCCAACTAACGGGGGAGGTCATATTTACTATTCTAAACTCCAAATAATGTTGGAGATCAAATTTACTATTCTAAGTCCAACCCTGTTAACACTGAGGGAAATGCACTCAGTTAAGTGGTCAGATTTATTTTTCTAACTCCAACCAAACTAACATTGGGCAAAACATCTATGGTTGGGGGGTCAGATTGGCCATTCTTACTCCAACCCAACTAACAGGGGAGGTCATATTTACTATTCTAAACTCTAAATAATGTTGGAGAAAGTGCATATAGTTATAGGGTCAAATTTATTATTCTAATTATTCTAGCTGCAAACCAACTAAATTTGGGGATGATTTATGAAGTTCAGCCCAATTAACATTGGGGAAAATGCATATAATTCAGGAGACAGATTTACTATTCTAACTGCAACCAAACTAATATTGAGAAAAATGCATACTGTTACGGGGTGTCAAATTTACTATTGTAGCTCAAAATCAATCAATATTAGGGAAATGGATATAGTTGGAAATGGGGATGGTAGATTTACTATTCGAACTCCAGTCCAAATAAAATTGAGGAACATTATTAGGGGTAGGTGGAAAATGTCATTCCGCTTGTGAAATTGCCAGAATTTTGGAAATTCTCCATTACTTCTTAACGCAGAGTTCCAGCCAAATTCTGCCAACCGCGTGCTTGGTGGAAATTTGTCCCCCTTTCGAGCAACGCGATGACAATGGGAACAACATGAGGCTCCAGCAAGTGAGCTGGCGAATATGAGCGAGATTTGGCGTCTCCTAGCTTGATTTCCAGTCGCTAAGAAGCCTTCCACATCATTTTCTAACGCGGATGGTCTCAAGGGGTCACATTCAGAGGGCTGCTTTTCAAAATAGATTTTTGAGTAACTATTCTATCCAAATGGAACGCCCAGGTAGCTTTTTAGCACAAAAAGCATTTTTTTATTTTGCTTTGTTTTGTTTGACAGGAAGGAAGTGCCACAGACGCTCCAATTTCCTCTTCCTGTCCAGAAGGCTCCCCTCATTACTTTGTCCATCCCTTAGTCAGTTTTCATTTGGATTTTGAGGTGAAAGGATTACTCTCTTCTTTGTCTGCAATCCAATTGGATTTTCAAGGATTTCTTTTTGAGGAATCAAGTAAGTTAAATAACTTTTGGATAAGTTTGTTGTTTGATGGAGGAGGTGCACTAGTATTTTTTTTTTTTTTTTTTACATGTTTTTTCTTCCATTTTTAAATTTGGTTGCTGGTGGCCAGAAGATGCAGTAGGGGCCAATTGTGCATTAACTTTTTTAGTTTCTTCCAAAGGGAAACATTTGCACTTGCTTGGGAGGTCTGGGGCCTGGTTTTAAAACTTTTAAGGCACTGTTTCTTCATTTTTCTTTGTGTTGCTTGGCAATTTTCCATTAATATTTTTCACATTTTACTGTGGGGCACAGTCTGCCCACTCCACGGGCCATATCCAGCCAGCTATTATTACTAGGCATTGGGTATATATGTTAAAATACTGTTTTTCTTGTGGTATATGTTTTTTTTTTAAACATCTATTGATTAGGGATGGTCTTGGATTGAATGCAAAGTGTGTTTTTTTGGCATTTTATGTTTTTCTGCAAAGTGTTACAAAGTATTTTGTAGAGGTAATTTTTGATGCCTTGAGGTCTTTGTGGTTAGTGAATTTTTAAAGTTGACAGATAATTTACTTCCTTTTTTGGCATTGCTGAATTAATGGTAGTGTTTTCTTCTTTGTTTAACATGTCCCCTTTCTTTGCTGGAAAAGTGCCCTTTTTTATGTGGCCAGAGTGCATGTGTGCTTGCCATATGCCAACATTTAGTTTTTGTTCTCTATGCCATGTGGCAGGGTGGCCATTTTGTTTTGTGTAGTCAGAGTGCTTTGCTTTTGCCATAGGCCTGCAAGTGTTCTTTGCTGTCCATGACTCTGCCCTTGGTGGCCATGTGGTCAGCTGCCATTTTGGAGTCAGTGTCCTTTATTTTTGCCATAGGCCTGCATTTGTTCTTTGTTGTCCATGCTTTCACACTTGGTGGCCATGTGCCATTGCGGCCATTTTGTGTAGCCTGGGTGTTTCTTTTCTTACGCTTTTCAAAGCTATTTTCTAGGGAAATTAATTGATTTTCCCTGCACCCCCTGCCTGTCACAGGCTCACAACAGCAATAATTTTTTTAAGGATTATTCAATTTTCCGCTTCCCTGGCCTGTACCCGGCACCTGTCATAGGCCACAGGCACACATAAGCAATACTTTTTTAAAAGATTATTCTATTTTCTCCTTGCCTGCCCTCCACCCGCCTCCTGCCATAGGTACACATCAGAAATAATTTTTTTATGGATTAATCCTTTTTCTCCTGGCCTGCCCTGCACCTGCCGCCTGCCATAGGTGCACATCAGCAATCATTTTTTAAAGGTTTATTCCATTGTCCCCTGGCCTGCACCCACCATCTGCCATAGGCCATAGGCACACACCTGTAATAATTTTTTATGGATTATTCAATTTCCCCCGTGCACCCCTGTCTCCCACAGGCGTCTCATAGCCCTTAGAGGCACATAAAGTAAACTTTTTAATCTTTATGTTATTAAAATATTATGTTATTATGGTTTTGAAATGGATACACTATTGTTAATTATTTGTGATGTGACCTCACTAAATTATTTAGCATGTAGATTCAAGCTTCAAATGTCCTGTATCACAGAATTTTTTTCTTGTTCATTTGCTTTTAGGCGCACAAAAGACATGACTCACAGTAAAGCAGTGATGCACACCAACTGGGTCCTCCTCTGCTTCCTCTTGTGCAGCTAAGGGCCACTAAGAGAGCTAAGAAAAAAACTTGAAGATGGCCCCAAAGAAGGGTGTTCCTGCCAAGAAAGTGGCCAGTGAGGAGGAGATGAAAAAGGATATTACCACCACTGGTGTACCGGCCGCCACCTGTTTCAGGAAATGTGGTGTACCTGCTGCACCCTCCTCTGGGCAGCAAAAGGCTGGGAGCAGCACTTTGCATCATCAACAGCACCACCCCAACATGCGGTTAAGCCCATGACTCTCAGTGATGCAGTCATTGTAGTCATGGCAATGAGCAGTGAATCTGGAATGAATTTGTCTCCAGCCACAAACTAGTACCCAATCAACACAGGAAAGTGGATAACAGGAGCTGCAGTCAGTAACAGTTCTTCCTGAAGTAGGTGCAGAAGAGGAGGTTGAACTTCCTGCTGAGTAAGATTTTGCTCTTCAATCATTGGCTTCACAATCTCTAGCAAGAAAAAGAAAGGGTACTCCCATCATCTTCTCCAAGTCCCCCTTCTGATAATCTGGACATGGATTGGATCTCGGCCGAGTCCAGGACCCACCCCAAGAGACAAGGGAAAAGGAAAGTTCTTGAAAGCCTTAGAATTATGGAAAGTGACAGTGATGAGGGTGATCCAGTGATTGTTAATATGGAGGGTGGCTCAGAGGTAGGGGTGAGTGATAAATTCCGCTCCACCGGTGGAGTTTTGCCCACTCTGTGTTATGCTTGTAACACTGAGCTCTGGCGAAAATTCGACCAACCACCAAAATCCCACGTGGTGGAGTTTTTTCTCACACGCGGCTCACCAATGTTAAGTTGGCAAGCGCAAATGAGAATTGGTGTCCCCTAGCATGATTTTTGGGTGCTAGGATGGCACCCTGCGAGATTTTCTCAACGCAGGCAGTCGCAGGTAGTTGCGACTGTTCGCGGTGAGAAAGCTGCCTCTCGAGTAGAAAATCTACTTGAGTGGCAGCAAAGAAGCAGACCACTCTGGCATGCTCGTGGTGCCATTTGTGCTGATTTTGTAGTGTGAAACAAGCTCCCAGAGGTAAAAATCAACACGGCGTGCCGATTCCATCTTCTTTTGGAATTCCACAGAATCTCGCTTAGTTTTTATGTTACTCCATGGGATTTGTTGCCAGGGACATTGGCAGTTATTAGAAATGGGGGTCTCTAGTTGGCAGAGGTCGGTACCTTTGTGCAAATAAGGACCATTGCTTCTAGTCAGGGTAAGGGGGGATACACTTCTAAAATAAACCCTGCTCACCCCCTTGGTACCTTGGCACGAGCAGACAGGCTTATCTCAGAGGCAGTGCGTAAAGCATTTGTGAACACATACAGTAGTACAGTGAAAACACTACAGATGGACACCAAACCAGCTTAGAAAAATAAGTAATCTTTATCTAAACCAAACAAGACCAAATGACAAAAATCCACAATACAGTACTAAAAATATGATGCTTAAAAGGTAGAAACAGTTCTGTTCCAAGAAAATGTGGGATGCAACACTTTTACACAAAGTACCTTGGATGTGTTGAAAAATGTAAGTAAAAAGGGTGACAGGGAAGGTGATGTGTTGGTTCCTTACACTCAGGGAAGGTCAGGTGATGCTTCGGTTCCTTACCAGAGAGGAAGTGATGCGTCGGTTTCTTACTGCGCGGGGAGGTGATGCATTGGTTTCTTACTGCGTTCCCCAACAATGCGACAAACTTGACGCTTTGATACATTGTGTGACGATCCGGTGCGATGCGTCGGTTCTTCTCCAACCGGGCCTTAGTCACAATCTGTGCGATGATCTTGGACGTCGGAGATCGGTGCTCAGGATTCGTCGCACAGCAGACACTTCAGCCGCAAGCAGGCGCTGCGTTGATTCTTCGGCGGCGGCGATGTGTCGGAATTATTCTGTCGCACTGCTGCGATGCGTTGGAAACGGGCAATGCGTCGATTTTCACAGTTCTTGCAGTTTCCAGTCCCAAAACAACCTCCAGAGGCCCAGAACACTGGCAGGCACCTCTCATCTGATCAGAACTCCCAGCAAAGGAGTTCAGGGGGTACTGGGGGTGAAGTCTTTGTGTCCCTGAGACTTCAGAACAGGAAGCAAGCTCTATTTGAAGCCCTTGGAGATCTTCCACAAGCAAGGGACACAGCAAACAGCAAAGTCCTTCTCCTTTCCTTGCCAGAAAGTAGCCACTGCAGGCCAACCCCAGACAGCAAACAGCACAGGGGCAGTATTCCTCCTCAGTTTCTCCAGCTCTTTTCCTTGGCAATGGTTCCTCTTGATGGCCAGAAAGGATCTAAAATTCTTGGGTCTGGACCCCTCTTTCTATACAGTAAACCTCTTTGTTCTCTAGTGCAGAGAAGCTCTTTGCCCAGCCAAAACCAGTTCTGTCCTCTCTGGTGCAGCTTCCTGGCAGGAGGTGGAGACAGCATTGTCAAAGGCAGACCAGTCCCATTCAGTTGTGAAAGAAATCTCCTCCCCCTACTCTGAATGCAGCCCAGGTCTATTCAGCCCAGCCCAGGCTCACCCTGGAAAGGAAGGACACACCTAACCCCCCCAAGTGGCTGTCTGAACAGAATGCACATCCCCAGCCCCTGTCACTCCAAAGCCAGACAGTCAATACACAACCTAGCAGAGGCACAGTGGATGGTTAGGCAAAAAAAAAAATAGGTACTTTCTAAAAGTGGAATTTCCAAACCCAGAATGTAAAAATCACCCTCACTAAAAGATGCATCTTAACATTCTGAGTTCAGGCATATCAAACTTTATTTTCCTAACTTGTTCCCACGGGCAGTTATGTTTATAAGATGTTATAAGCAAATTCCCCATTCTATCCTATAGGAACAGATAGCCTTACAATAGTGAAAATCAGGACATGCCACACACATCAGGGCATGTCCTACCTTTCACATATACTGCACCCTGCCCACAAGGGTACCATGGGTCTACCTTAGGGGTGACTAACGTGTAAGAAAGGGGAAGGTTATGGCCTTGCAAGTGGGTGCACTTGCCAAGTTGACATGTCAGTACCAAACTGCGCACAGATACTGCAGTGGCAGATCTAAGTTACATTTACAGGCTGCTTATGTGGGTGGCACAATCAGTGCTGCAGGCCCAATAGTAGCCTTTGATTTACAGGCCCTGGGCACACACTGCACTGTACTAGGGACTGACTAGTAAATCAAATGAGCCAATTATGGAAACACCAATCCATAACAGCAATTCACAAAGGGAGCACTCGCACTTTGGCACTGAAGAGCAACGGCAAAGTGCCCAAAGCATCTAGACCAGCAAAACGAAGGCGGCAAAGGCAAAAAATACAGGGGAAACTCACGCCAAGGATGCCAGGTCTAACAGCAGTAATGTAGTCAAGGCCATGCCAGATGGTGAATATTTCAGGATCCTGTGTTTGGCGCATTGCATCAACCTGATTGTGCAGAACTTTCTAAAAAAAGAAGACATAACCAGCAACATACTGGCCACCTGCCGAAGAATCTGCACTCATTTCAGTAATTCTTTTAAAGACCGGAAGCAGTTGAGGATCAATTAGCGTGCTAATCTAGTACCAGTTCAAGACCTCATAAAGGAGGTGCCAACACGTTGGAACTCAACTTGCTACATGTTGCAACATCTGTTTGAGCAGTACAGATCAATCACTGATTATGTCCTTCAAAGACAAAGCGATGCAACTGGGAAAAGCATGACTTTGGAAATGGGTGCTAGTCAAATGCCTGACATAAATTGTACTTCCTTTTGAGATTTCCACACATGAAGTCGGCAAGGAGGATAGTGCCATGAGCCAAGTAATCCTGTTATTGGATCTGCTACAGGACCAGTTCAAAATGTTGTTGCAAAGGTTTGCCAGTGTGAACGAAGAAGCATATGAGTTGGTTAGAGCTTAATCATTCACTTGTCTGTTAACAAGGCTGCAAAGAGAGATTGTGTCCTCCAAAGAGTACATATGTGCCACAATACTTGATCCACGGTACAAAAGAATACTGTCCACTTTCATTCCTTTTTCAGAAGGGGATGTTTCACAATGCAAGACTTGGATTGTTGACCAAGCAAGAAACCTAGAAGAAGAATGCCTGGAAGTTAGAGGTCCAGGCAGAAGTCCTTTTATGCAGCCTTCAACCTCCAGAGAGGCCTGGACTGTTGTCTCACAGCCATCACAATCATCACCAGCAACACCAGCAAAGCCATCAAAACCAGCAACACCAGCAACAGAAGAATCTGACCCAACCTCTGCAATGACAATGGCTTGGTTTCAAGTGACAGGGCTTAAGTCAACGCCCTGGGCGTTGTCTAATGTGTGCAGGACACCATCCAGGGTTTGCAGTTCTTTGTCTAACTCCCTCTGCACACCCACAGGCCATCTCAGGCAGTGCCCTCAGATTACCATCTTAAATGCCTCCCACTCAACTAAGCAATGAGAAGTCAAACTGTGGTTAACCTCAAAATACCCCGTAATTACCTCCCATAGGGAGACCCTGTATAGGGCGTCATTTAGGGCTGTAGGGCAGAGCACCCATGCTGATATATCCTGGCGTTCTTCTTCCGGATGAAAAGATATTAGCATTGGGCTATGGTAAAAAAAAATGTATGACCCAGAATATCTATCTGGGTCACATGCTGACTCAGTCGGCTCGAGCAGACATACCAATTAAGGTGGGTGTATAACTGGCATATGTATGAGTATTAGGAGTAGTTCCTCGCTGCGCCTTGCTGCGTCCTCCAGACATCTTCAAGGCCCCAAGCCTGTAGCCAATCTCGGAAGCCCACAGCTGTCTTGTGGGCTAGCACCCCAGATAACGGAGGGATAGAACATTCAGGAGCTGTATCTACCAAACAGGCTAAAGCCCCATCCTAAGATCAGAGTATCATCAGTTAGCTGACTCAGGGGTGTGGAGAGAGAACTCAAGAACTCAACATGGTCTTGGTTATGCCAGTACACACTCCCCAGCATAATCTGCCATCCGTACAATCTACCCATGGCCAACACATAGCACCCCTCCTTATATATCTTGATTTATGCTGCTTCATAGTGGACTCCCACTCTCACCCACAAGATAGCCTCCTGGTCATAGGCTGAATATGTGGTCGCATATACCTGCCCTCTCCAACGATGCTATAAACACTCTGACTCAACCCCTGTAAGGTGTGTTTCTTGAAGCATAGTGATGTGAATCCCTCTGCACTTGAGATACCTGTTTATGTTGTGTTGTTTGGTTATTGACCTCAATCCCCATATAGTCCAGGTCAGGAACATAGGACTACTGCGTTGGTCAGTCATAACTTGAGCTATAAGGGGATTGCCCTAGTGTCGCCCCGGGATCCTCCTCCACGCACCAACAACTCCCATTGTAGCATGAGCAACAGTCCCTGAGACAAAAAACAAACAGGCCAACCCCAAACACACCTTCCCAAGAGCAGTCCAGCAACTGCTGTCCACCCAAACAATAATAAAACCTGTAGCAAAGACATGGCTTCGCTCAGCCTCTGATGATAGCCCAGCTGGGTGGGACAGGCATGTGTGCGTAGGCCATTGTCACACCAACCCTAACATGTAGCGCCAGTCCATGATTACAATAGTCATTCACTTCTGACCAAAACCCCCATCCCAGGTGGGAGCCCCAGCAAACACCAGACTCTGCTCCATATCAGTGGCTACATCGGACCGCTGCGTAGCAAGGTGCAGCATCGCCACTATGTCGGGTTAATGAATCGCTGTATCAAATTCCTTCATTACTCACATGGCAGGGATGAGGGCACGTTCAAGTGTACAGACATATGTGAGTCTTTGTCAATGGGGTGCTTTAGCTGTTGGGCTCTTGAGTCTCAGATAAGGTTCTCTGCAGTCTTCAGCATTACTTTCGGAAGGCCGACACCGTCCAAACCTGATTTGTCCGAGTCTGACACCCCGAGTGGCACTCTGGAGAGATAGAGTCGGTGGGTCTCTGCACAGTGATCTCCACCGCCACCAGGAGTGCAACAGCCCAGTCCTTGTCTGTCTGGGACCTAACAGATTTCTTGAGCATCCCTTGTTGGGAGGCATGGCTGGTATTTTTCCTGGGCCTTTGCCTGGCTGCAGAGTCTTCAGACCGATCCATCGAGGGGTGGCACCCCACTGTGTAGGCCTTCAGCCAGTTCCAGGCACAGAAGTGTGTAGCACCATCGAGTCAAATTTTAAGTCTTGCCAGACCCAGCAGAGAGTAATTCAGCCACTCCTCACGCAATGTCCTTTTTACTCTAGAAACAAAGTTCTCTTGGCTTACACGGCAGCAGTGAAATTCTGGAAGAGGGATACCTTACTGTATCCCCATGTGGAGAGGGCTCTGCACTCATGTCTGTTGCAGCAGTACATCTCTATCACGTAGAGTAGTAATTTAGTCATCACTGGCCAAGGCGGGCAACCTGGGGCTGGAACACGATGTGCTCGTTCCAGTGCAAAGAAGGGTGTCAACTGTGTCGGGCCACCTCTGCTCACAACCAATGCTCTAGGTAGGTCACCATGCCTTCCCCCTATGTCCCTGTGGGGAGACCCACAATTTGTATGTTATTATGGTGTTTGTGCCCCTCAGCATCCTCAGCACAGTGTTCCAGTATGTGTTAGCGGTCTATTAGTTCAGCTATTTGCAGCTTCAGTGATTGTTAACCAGGTTGCATTTCTCCAATCTTTGATTCAGTGCCCTTCACCCTGTCAACGAGTTTATGATGGCCCGCAGGTTTCTCCGATGGCGACACAGAGCTCTGAACAGGCTCCGGGGGGTAGGCTGCAAGCTCGGGATCGTGGTCTTCAATTTCCACACAGCTGCAAGACAGTGGGCAAATAGGAAGACGTCAGACCTTGTCTGTGGGCGACTATAGTCCAAGAGGGCTCAAAGCACCTGAATTGCCATTCCAGGCTAGTGTCACTCACAGATGAAAGAGCCTCTCTCTGCCACCACCCCCGAGGCCACTCGCCAACCCCCTTCTTCAGGGTGCTGCCTCCATGAGACTTTCCAGCCTAGTTTTGATCAGGGGGGTGTTGCTGGTCTCTCTCCAGTGCCTTCCCAGCAAAAGTCTTTAGGTCTAAGCTGCCAGTAGTTGGCCCTGCTTCGAGGGGAGGTGCCCCAACTGGCCAAGTTATGGGAGGACCTCACCGACAGCTACTGTTGCTCGAATATGAGTTTACCGTGAAAAAACAAAGACAAGAGGCATGTGGCAAAACAGGAACAGTTGGTTTAATCAAACACTACGGCCAGGAGCACAGCATACAGAAACGGGTCTGAGGACTCACTCAAAGTACAATCAATTTATATGACTTTTTAAACATTTCTTGAAGCATTATACATAATTCATAGATCCTGTTTCGGGAGCGGATTATGGGTTTTGTCATGAAGCCATAAATTACTACCACCTGATGACAAATGCAGGTGGGTCTCGACCTTGCATGGACACAATGGGGGCCAGTGGGTAACATGTCCAGATGTCAGGCATGGGGAAGGCGTGATCACTGCATGTGTAGTGTGCGCTGTGTCCTGATTGGCTGAGTATTTCTATTGTCATGTAACATCTAACTTTATGGTGTTTTGGGAATGCATGCCCCTCCAGCCATGTGTGTTTTATTGGGGCCAATCTCCTAGGACCATTGTGGTGTCACTGCCTATCTGTGGGACAAATCTGGGTTTTTCCTGTTCTTGCGTTTGTCCTGCTGGTTACTTGCCACCCCACCTGTGATTTGTCAATCAGTAGCCCCAGGCCTAGGGTGCAGGGCCTGCCTGACCACATATTCCTGACTCAGGGTTAATGGAGAGGTCATATTAGGGGATTTTGACAACAGTGATTCGATTTTGTTTTTGTGCATACACGTATCATTGCATACATCAACATCAATATTAACATTTCCCTCTCTATTTGAGTTTTCAACCACATCATTTTACCCATACTTTATGACAATCACATTGCTTTGGGCTTGTCGTGTTTCAGTCTTAACTATAACTCCTTCCCTAGCTATTTGAATTTTATCTAATTTGAGAACTGCGTTTTTACAGCAGGAAACCCCAACTTGTAGGAAACCACACAAAAACAGTACAAAAAGGAGAATAGGCAACAATGACGTGCACTGTCCTGTCACCTGCTGGGGGAGCCAGGAACAACAGCCGGAGTACCAGTCCTGCTTAGGGGCACCACCCTCCTTGTGCATGCCCGTTTGTAAGCCATGCAGTGCTTGGATGGCAAGAGTTAAAGTCCCATTGTTCATGTTGTTGCCTGGGATAAACGTGCAACAGAACACATTAATTTTGGAACACACTCCTCCCGCCATTGAAGTCATCAAGTCCAACACATACCAATGTTGCATCACCATGAGGCGGATGGCTCTTAGTTCTTCCCTAATTGCAATATGGCCAAGCTCAGTACTGTTCATCATCTCTATCAACTCAAATCTGGTTATTTGCAACCACCGGGCGTTTGCAGTCATCTGCACAGTGAAAAAGGGTATGGACCCTCCTGCATTGACTTGTGTGTCCGAAAACAGTCTGAATTTGTCCGGAATGACATTGAACTGAGCCCAGCCAAAATAATCAGCAGTTCTTTTTTCTCAAACCTGATGCAATAGAGTTGTTTTCTTCTGTAGTGGATGTTGGTAAAACTCTGACAGATCTTTTCCAGGACTGACCAGGGTAGGAGTGTGTATGGTGACCAAGGAGCACAGTCTTCGCCATCTGGGGACAAGCTGGGTGTAGGCATATTCACCACATTGCCAGTAGGTATCCATCAGTGTGGATGTGCCCCATTGTATGTCCGGTACATGCAGTATTTTTATTTATTTATAAAGTTTTATACAGTGTGAAAATGACCCGTGAGGGTATCAGAGCACTTTACAGGTGGGCGAAGTATGAGACAAGTAGGAGACAAGAGAACAGCCGCAGATACGAGAGAGGTACTATCAGAGAGGAAGAACATTATGAGGAACACGACCCCAATAGGAAATCAGCAGGATAGTAGTTATGATCAACACATGAATAACAGTAAAGGTAAGATCAAGAGACAAAAGGGGTGAGCTCAGGGCAGAAATGTGTTAATCAGAATTGTTCTCACTTCTTTTTGAAGGAGGCAGTGGATGGAATCAGATGGTTTTCCGGCGGCAGAGACTTCCAAATTTTTGGGGCAATACCCGAGAAAGCTCTCTTGCATGTTTTCTTTTTGTGGAAAATCTGTGGTTTCAGCAGCAGGGAGCTGGTACTTTGTGATGATCTGCATCCGCCCGAAAATTCTAGCTTTTGTGCCAAATACCTAGGGGTATTGAAATGTAAGGTTTTATGAGTCATGCACGCAAATTTTAGTTGTTTTCTTGCATCATAAGGGAGCCAGTTCATGGATTTAAGATCCTGGTAGATGTGTTTGATTCTTTTTGTTCCAGTGATGAGTCTGGCAGCAGCATTAAGAGGGGTCCTTAGAGGGGCCAGCTTGTATCTAGGCAAGCCACACAGTGTAGCACTTCCGTAATCTACAGTGCCACAACTACAACTACAACTACAACAAATCTTTATTCGGCTGCAGATTCAACCATAAAAGACTGCATAAAACAAATAAACATTTCGTGCATTTAACAAAACCAAATTTGTGACATATATACAATAAAACCATTTGATCAATCGACAATAAAATCATTTTCCAACAAAGTTCCGGAGCCGAACAGCGGAAGAAATGTACTTATAAATCATTAAGCAGATAAATTCATCTTTTAAAAGAAGGAGATGATGTAGCGCAGCTTTACACTTTCTTATATTTAAAAATCTTAATAATGGTTTTAAAAAAGAACGTCTTGGGATAGCATAAAGTTTACAAAAAACCATAAAATGTAAAGTGCTCTGTTCCGATTCTAAGTCACAAGGACACAGGTCCAATTTAGCATCACAATGTGCATCACGTGGGTACGAAACCAGTAAATAAGCAGTGCCCATCCTAAATCTTATGAGATAAAACATCTTAACATGATTAAAATAAAAGGAAAGATAGGGCTCAGTGCCTGGGGAACAAACCAACAATGAGTGTTCAACAACCCTTTTCTTTGTCAACTCTTTATGATCTCTGACTGAGTAGGAATAAAATAGGAAAACTCTTTTCAATTCAGCTCTTGAGATTTTGACTATGTTTCCGGGGGTGTCGATACATTGTGATAGACCCAACTTCCCCAGTAAATCATAGATGTACATAATCCAAGGAATTTTCTTTACACAATCCAACTTTAAACAGTCAGTGATTATGGCACGATTCAAGGCTGTCTCTTCTTTTGCCCAGATGTTACGCCAAAGCAAAAGAGGTGCTAGTTGCAAACGAAAAGATAAAGGGGTCACACCTAGTTCGTTATGGCAAATCGTAGCAGCAGTACTTTTCGGGACTGTCAATAATCTTTTCAAGAACATGTTTTCAGCCCTCTGCAATCCCGTAACATTACAAAATCCCCAGACACCAGCACCATACATAGTGATGGCACACGTGCAGGCTTTATAGATGTCTATAATAGTTTTTATAGGCCGAGAGCCTAGTTTTTTTGTAAATCTGAATATGGCCTCAATATTTTGATAAAAACTCCCAATTCTTGCCTCAATTAAGTGAGACCAAGAATTTTTTGATTAAAAAGAATGCCCAAATAAGAAAAGGTGGGTACGTAAAGTAATTTTTCATTATTTATAAAACAAGTTTTTAAAATTGTGGGGTGTTTGCCCACCACCATAACATGAGATTTTGCGACATTTGTTTTCAAGCCAAGGTCACTCATAAAATTATTAAAACCAGTTAGAAGCCTCTGCAACCCCACCCCAGTTCTGGAAATTAGCACGCAATCATCAGCATATAAAAGTGCTGGGAGAGATCTGCGGCCTATTAACGGTGCGTCTATATTCCCATTATCAAGATTGCTCTCTAAATCATTAATATATAGGCAAAATAAAAAAGGGGCAAGGACGCAACCCTGACGGACTCCACGATCCATCTTTATTGGAGCGGTTAATTCACCATTTGTACCGTACCGCACTCTACCCGTGACACCCTGGTGCATTGCTGCTAAAAAGTGGACAATTGGTGGTTCAATGCCCATGGATAGCATCTTCTCCCAGAGTCTCCCCCTCTGCACCCAGTCAAAGGCAGACGTCAGGTCCATGAACCCTAAATAAAGGGGTCCAGGCCTGGCTAAGGTGTATTTGCCGATGACCAGGTGCAGGTTGAGGCACTGTTCAACTGTGCCCAGACCTCTCCTAAACACATATTGGACATCAGAGAACTTCCCCTTTTCGGCTACCCGGTCTCCGACTTCTCCAATCTGACTCGGCCCATAATTTTACAGGTACTGTCAATTAAAGATATGGGTCGATAGCACTTAGGGTCCGACCTGTCTCCCTTTTTAAAAATAGGAACTATTATTACTGTTCTCCAGGAGTCAGGGGGACCCTGGGCTGCATAACATCTCAATAAATTCGTTAACAGCGGTAACCACAGGGGAAGGTTGGCTAAAAACAGATCCGCAGGTATACCATCGGGACCAGATGCCTTATTTTTCACAGTCTGGGATAGGGCTCTGTCCACTTCATCTAACGTCGGCGATACCAGGGTGGGAGCCCCATATTGAAAGTTAGGGCTGTCATATGAGTTAATGCAACTTTTGTAAAGACTAGAGAAATGGTCTACCCAGGATTCAGGCATAATTGTCATGTCAGTACAGCCATTTTTGGAGCTATTGAAATGCTCCTGGTTTACGGTGCGCCAAAAGAGCCTAGAATCTTTACTTTGACATGCCACATGGAGTTGGCCCCACGCTTCTTGCCTAATTTCCATTTTGCGTTTCTTCAGCGCATGTTTATAGGCATACCATAAATATTTTATCTCCATGGGGTTTCTGGGTTTTACTTTTAAGGCCTTTACCAATTTATTATGCTGTAGGGTGCATTCGCTATTAAACCACCTATTGGTGCTCTGTTGATTAGAGCTTGATTTCTTGGTAAGTATCACCCTTGTTGTCTCAATAATTGCCTTGAAGGATTTCAACATAGATTCTGGATTGATGTTGTCTTCCAGGCAATCTAGAATTTGGCTTAAATTTGACTCTATGATCTGCTTGAGGACAGAGTCAGGATTTACAGCAGACCATTTTCGTAAAAGCCCCTTATTTCTGTCATAAGTCAAAGGCAATATTCTAGCGGACACAATTCATTCTTCAGAGGGTGTCACCAGCTCTAATGACAAAGGATAATGGTCGCTGAAAACATTTTTATGGATGTTAAAAAACACTGAGTACGGGTTAAAATAATCAGATAAGACAATAAAATCAATTAGGGTGCCTCGGCCTCTCCCAACATATGTTACTAAATCTGCACTGGTTTCTTCTAGGAGATCAATAGTTAAAAAAAGAGAATATTTTATCAGCAGCAAGTTAAATATATTCCCACAAGGGTTGTGGTCAAAATGTTGGCCACCTTCGCTTGTCCCCATTGGTAAATGACAAGCCGAACACTTAGAAAGGGGGCCCACCTTGCAATTCGAATCGCCTCCCCAGAGCACAAGAAAATCCATATTAATCTCCTCAATGTGCTTTGTTAGTGTAGTTTCCAATTCTTGGGCAATACTAGTATTTAAAACATTAAAATTGTTATGATAAAAATTGACAACTACCAGCGTCAAATTTTTCCTATACAGAATATTAATAATCTGAAAGTGCGGGGAATCAAGACAAGTTTTTCCCAGTCTTCTATTTAAAGTTGTCGAAACCAAAGTAAGAAGCCCTCCTTTATTATGACCACCTAAAGAAGCTCTGGCGGGTGTGTGAATGGAATAAAAGCCATTTAAATATGCAATGTCACACATCCAGGTTTCCTGAAAGCATACTATGCTATATTTTCCAATGAAACCTATCAATTCTCCAATTTCTAGTTTACTCTGCAAACCCGCAATGTTCCAGAAAAGGCTTCCGTGGGTGATCATGTTATTCTGACTGACATGCACCCTCTCCGGATCTCCTGAAGCTAAAATGTGACCGTCCTTGAGGACCGGATCAATTGATGCATGAACATCCAACTCAACTGTCACTAATGCATTTGGTGATACTGGCATTGTTAGGGCTGATACAGAGCAGATAAAGTTGGCTAATTTAAGGATATTGTAAGAGGATGTATTCTCTATGCCCCATGAGCAGTCTATAAATGGTTCTCCTTGTGGGTGGCTAGCAGATAATAAAGGATTCACTCTCAGGTGACTAGTGATGTTAGGCCCAGGGTGTGTGTCTGGTTGATTCTGATTTTTAACACCAGACACCTCCAAAGTCTGAGGATCCAGTCAGTCCACGTGGTCTAAAGGAGAAAAACGGTTAGAAACTGGGATTGGAAACAATTATTGCGTATTAACATTTAAGGGGGCACATCCAATTCTCATATTTAGAGATGGCTTATAAAAATATCCTAATGGTACTACCTCAATGGGGCCCCCACATTATTATTCCAAGAAAGCCTGTCCATAAGCCGGTGTACCAAAGAACTATTCTTAAAATTCGCAACAATGCAATCCCCTGTTTCAGATTTTACTTGCGAGCCCAACCAAGAGACACGCTCAACATTAATAATATTGTCATACAAGTCTTCACTTCCAGTCCAGTCTGCAGCTTTTACCATCCAATGCACCGTTTTGTTTTTAAGCTGCTTCCAGTCTTCTTCCGTATTAGGTGGCAGGGAGGGGACATTTTTGAGGATGATAACATAGGGGGTAGCTTCTGGGGGAAGATGAAGAACTCTCTCATTAATTTTCCAATTTTTTACATGGTATATGTGGTGTTTATCTAAGTGGTTTGTCCTGCCATTCTCCCGGCCAGTAGTCCTTTGATCAATTGTTATGCCCAACCGTCCACTGTCTGGCGGTTTTACCGGTTGTATGGTTGCCTGAGTGGTGTTTGTAGCGCAACCCAGTGCTGTTGGCAACAAGGAGGGAGGTCCTACAGGAGTTGAAACCAGTTTGGCCTTGGTAATTGTTGCGGTCTCTATGCCAGGGGTTGTCCTTGTAAAACTTTGTCCAATAAGTGTTTTTAGGGAAGCATCAATGCTATTTAGTACCACCACGAGGGGATCGAGGATCGATTTAATGGCAGTCTTGATGATGCTAACAAAGTTTGAAGAAGACACAACATCCTCTGCTGGCCCGATAGCCTTACGGTCCGAAACAATATCTATGCCCCGAGCCCCTAGTGCTGTCTTTGCAGGGTGCACCACTGACTTTTTCCTTGTTACCATGGTAGGTGCTTCTTTATTAGGCTTCCCACAAGCTTTAGGTTTCTTTGACGGCGGGGGACGAAGAGTATCTGAAAATCCCCCCTTTTGACTGGCCACAGTTTTCATTAGTGTTGAGTGGAATCATTCCTTTTCCTCTGAACCTCAAGGACTACAGGGTAAGTTTCCGTACAATTAAGAGTTGTCTCTTTCCTTTACAACCATGTGTACCTATCTATCTCAGTGTCCCATATTTCCTGACAGGGGTTATCTATGCTGGTATTTAACCTTCCCCTATGAGACTCATTTCCCTTCGCATCATCAAGGTGGATGGCCCTCCACTGGAACTCCATTTCTGCCATCAACCTTTTATTAAAGAAGACTGTACCAGATATGCTAATGGCTACCCTTGGACCACAGGCGGAAGCGGGGGCAGACGTGTTTGTGCACTGGTGCAGTGACTTTGCTACCTCCAAGAACCTTTTTTCTGGAAAGTTTCAGGTCCAAACAGTATCCTCCCCTACGGTGCCCCAGCTGCACAGTCTATCTAGCTCTGTTTGACTCTCGCTAGGATTGGTGAAGAGGTATAGTGCTGTGAGATTGGTCTAGTAACGGGTCACATTCAATACTATTCGATGGGGTTCTACTGTGTTGTGTTGTTTCTTCGCCCCAATCCTACATAGGTACAGGTTATCAAGGCATTTAGCTTTTTCAGAGACTATCTCCTGGGACAAGTGAAGCCTGTCTGCACCTACTGTACATGGTATCAGTGAACAGGTGAAGCATGACCCGGCCGATGTCTGGGTGCCCACGGCAGTCATGTGCTGATAACTTGTGTTGCGTAAGAGTGTGCTGCATAGTGCATGTGGAATACTAGTGTAGTGCTCAGTGTAATTAGAGGTGATATGGGAGAGGTCCCTATGCCAGTGCTGTGCAAATGTCAGGGTGGACTTCATTGTACTAGGCAGATCTTTGGCAACATGTGGATGTGGCCACACCCACAGTAAACAGAGGGCATACAATTGTACAACAATACATAACTCTGTAGACATTGCAGGTCTTGGTGGTGGATCCAAGAAAGAAATCTGTGGTCCTCTGGTGATTTGGGAGATTTCTTTACTTTGAAAATGTTTGAGAAAGTTTGGTGCACAAAGTTCATGGGGGGTTAGCCATAGAGAGGTGGACCTATGCCTCTCGACCCCTCCACCTTGAGGGCGATAGGTGTTGCGAAAGTCACTCGGTAGGGTCCCTCAAACTTGACCTGCTTCTATTTCATTATGAAGTTGTGGACGTACACTTCCTTCCCAGGTTGAGGTGTTTGATACGGTAGCTTGATGGTGGTGTACTTAGAGTTCCAATTGTTGACCTGCTTAGATAGGAACCTAGCTGTCTTAGTTAATTCAGTGAGATACATATGCAACTTGTCCCCTAGTGCCTGTGAGCTCATCTCAATGCTTAATTTGGTCCGTGTATTTGGGATGGGGGTTCCCATCAGTCTACCGGTAGCAATTTGATGTGGTATGGATGGTGATTGCTGCTGGTTGTATTCTGTAACACGAACATGGCTAGGGGCAGTCAGTGGAGCCACTTTTGATTAAGGCTGGCACAGATTTTGCTTAATTTACTTTTTAATAGGCTGTTGAGTCTCTCAACTACTCAGTTGCTTTGGGGGTGATATATTGAGGATAGTTTGTGTGTAATACCTAGGAGGGTACAGATGTGGACATGGAATTGTCAAAGTGTCTTCCCTTGTCTGATCGGATGACGTCTGGTAACCCCCACCTAGATAGTACTTTCCTGATGAGAAACGCCACTGCTGCCTTGGTGCCACAGTGTACACAAGGACCTGCTTTGATCCACCTGGAGTAAGGACAGACTACTACAATTAAGTATTGATAGTTGACACATCGATCGATCACATCGATAAAGTCGATGTGTAGCACCTTAAAGGGCCCCATCAGTCCGGGGAGAGCTGATGACACAACCTTGAGTGTAGGTTTGAGTGAGTACAATTGGCAGGTGGTGCGTCCATTTAAACACATTTTTGCTGCTTCGGTATGGTTAGGGATGAACCAGTCACTCTGGCATTCCGCTATCATGTTGTCTTTTGCTGTGTGTGTTGGTTGGTGCAATTGGGGTAAGGCTATATTAACTAGGCTCTGTGGAATGATGGGTTTCCCTCTGGATGTGTGTTGGTATATAAGGTTATGTGTTGTTTATGTGCAGCCCCAGGCTAACCAGCACTATTTTTTGATGGGCAATGCTGTTTCCTATAACTCCCTCAAGTATAACCATGCTGTCTCTTTATACAGTTTATCTTGTGGTAGCTCCATTTCTGATGCCTGCTGTAAAGGGAGTATGTGTGCTTCTTTGATCATACTGTAAGCTGCCCTTTTTGTAATATGGTCTGCCAGTGCATTTCCCCAAGATATGAAGTCTTTGCCCCCAGTGTGAGCGGTATACTTTACCATGGCCACATGTTCGGGCAGTGTCAGGGCGTCGATCACTAACTCTAGGAGGTCCCAGTGTGCAATGGGGGTGCCGTCTGATTTTAGAACCCCACGCCTTCTCCACCTCTCTATGCTAGAGTGCACCGTGGTGGTGACATAGGTTGAAACTGAATAGATGGTTACTGTCTTTCCCGAGCTTTGGGTGAGGGCCTCAATTAATGCTGTCAGCTTTGCCGCCTGTGCTGAGAGGTGGGGGAGGAGAATTAGCTGCACTGTTACTTGCAGTGTCTCTAAGGGTGCGTGGGTGCGTGGCTGCAAGCCATTATTACCGCTGCCCCCGTGTGTCTTACACCCGTCTGTTGGTCTATGACTTTTTATGCATTTCTTGAAGCATTATAAAGCAATTCGTAGATCCTGTTTGGGAGTGGAATGTGGGTCTTGTCATGCGGTCATAAATTACTCCCACCTGATAACAAATGCAGGTGGATCTCAACCTTGCATCGACACAATGGGGGCCAGTGGGTAACGTGTCCAGATGGCCGGCATGGGTAGCACGTGAACACTGCATGTATAGTGTGTGCATTGTCCTGCTTGGCTGAGTGTTCCTAACTTCATGTGGCATCTAACTTTATGGTGTTTTGGGAATGTGCGCCACTCCGGCCATGTGCGTTTTATTGGGGCCAATCTCCTAGGACCATTTTGGTGTTGCTTCCTATCTGTGGGACTAAACTGACGTTTTCCTGTTTCCATGTTTGTCCTGCTGGTTACTTGCCACCCCACCTGTGATCTGTCAATCAGTAGCCTCAGGCCTAGGGCTCAGGGCCTTTGTGACCACGTATTTCTGAATCTGGGTTGATGGAAGGGTCGTATCGAGGGATTTTGACAACAGTGATTCGATTTCATTTTTGTACATACATGTATCATTGCGTACATCAATCTCAATATTAACATTACCACAATCCAAGTACCTCAACCGCGGGGGGCACCATCCACCAAGCCGCCAGTCTATTGCTGAAATGCTGCCATATCTTCACAGGTCACAGTACCACTCCACAGGCTCCCTTGAGTCAGAAAACTGACGAGCTTTTGGAGATGCACCTGTGCTCCAGTGAGAGAAATTGAGACCTGAGAGGACTGTGGCAGCATTCACAGCACCCTCTGTTGTAATAACAAAAAAATTCTCTACTGATGAAGGCTAAAATCCAGAAACACATGTGTCTAGGGATTTACTGCACTATCTGCACCAACTCTGGTGGAAAACTACAGCAAATATTCAAGTAAGCGCAAACAATACTACATTTACCATAGTGCTAAGGGGTGAACTGTGCTGTGATGTGAGGCAGTGTGCTCCCATCCTGGCCTAATTAAAAAGGCTCTTTTGAGCCAGTTAGCTGATCAGCTTTTGGAGATGCACCTGTGCACCAGTGAGAGGTACTGAGACCTGAGAGGACTGTGGCAGCATTCCCTGCAATCCCTGTTGTAATTCGTTTTTATATTTTATCTCCATTGATGAAGGATAAAATCCAGACACACGTCTAGAGATTTACAGCACTATCTGCACTAACTCTGGTAAAAAACTGCAGCTAATATTCAAGTAAGCTCAAACACTGTGCTGCATTTACCCTAATGCTAAGAGGAGTACTGTACTCTGATGTGAGGCAGTGTGCTCCCATCCCCCTTCAAGTTGTGGGATGGTTTAACCCATTCTGCGTACTCTGGAATGTAAGTCCTGCCAAATGTTGGGAATCCCTCAATGTGTTTGGTGATTGTGATTGCAAGAGCATATACTTCTACAAGAAGTGTGTTGCAAGGCTTTTGCCTTCACTTGACAGCTCATGTCCCAAGAATAGGACATTGAGGTTGACTTTTTTTGATTTCTCAAAATTAAATTTGTAGCCCATGTGAGCAAAGCCCAGAACTATGCAATCTGCTCTTGTCAAGTGTGTAGAATGGTCATCATCCATCAAATATATGTCATCAACATAGGACAATGCCTGGTTATTAAAATTCTTGCAGAAGTTTTGTTACCCATGCTGAGAACAGCCCGGGGCTATTCTTATAACCTTGAGGTAATAAACGGAGCTGTTTTTGAGAACGGAGAGCCCGAATGCTGTCAAATACCTGCTTTCATGTGCTATATTTTGGCAGAAAATCCATAGGAGATATCTAATGTGGTTTGTATTTTTCACACACTATATTGTTCATTAGTGCCGTGCTGTATGTGTTCTGTACTGCTAATGTACATGTAACAGTGTTCAAGTGTCTGTAGTCTAACACTAAATGATATGAATGGTCTGATTTCATAACTGGAAATGAAAAATTATTCATAGAGAGGTGCAACTTTCTATTACACCCTAGTATTCAAGTTGTGTGAGGATCTCTCTAACATGTGTTTTAGCCTAATATTTAATGGGGTATTGTCTTTGAGGTTGTGGGGCTGACCTCACAGATATTATATGATAAGGGAAACCATCACCCCGCCCCACATGGTTGCGGTGTAATGCAGGAGCTAGCGCTAATGCCCACTCCTTGGCGAATGAATGCTTTACTGAGTCTGGAACGAGGTCGAGAAGGCAGGTAAAATTACCTTCTCCCTATGGGCAATCCATCACAAATCAAGATGGCCAGTTGATAGATAAGGAAGGTGCACTGTCCGATGTCTGACCTTCTATTCCTAAGTACATGAGCCCGGTGGGTCCTGATGAGTGAAGATATCGCAGTAGGATTAATTTCTTCATTGCTCTGATTGAGAGTGAAGTGCTGGACCTGCTATCTGATTACTTGATATATGGATACTGCTTGCATCATAGACATATATTCAAGAATTTGCTGTAGGATTTACACATCCATCCCTCTGATTGTGAGTGAAGTGCTGGATCTTTTTTCCGAGAATCTAATATTTGGATAACGCTTGCATCCTTCACTTGCAGTCAAGAATAGAAACCTGATCTTGACACCATTTTTAATCTTGATGAGATTCTGTCACCGGGACAATATATACCATTTATTGGTCGCAACAATATTTAACTCTCACTTAAATTTGAAGCCCTGACGAAGTTCCTTCTGGCATCAAGGAACGAAACGCGTTGGCTGTGTGCCGGTTTTAAAAAACATTTTGAATAAAGAAGATCGATAGATTATACCTGTGCTCTTGTGTGACTTCCTTCTGAGTGCACCTTCCTTATCTATCAACTTGTTTCTCTGTAGCATCCTTCAACGGCGTATGCTGGGAGTAGTTGCACCGGACCTATTATGGTTTGAAACTAGTGAATTGTAGTGCTGAACCGTGGTCTGCCGTTGTTTGTTCTTTTGTCTTTGCACAAATCCAGATGGCCAATCCTTTTCAGCCAAGAGAATATCGTAGCCAAATGACAACATTAATGTATCTTGGTACGTCCCACTCCAATTGGAGTTGCCTTTCGTATAATCAATGTGGGACACTCACTCTCGTATCTGGTGTTTCCACCTGGATATAGTCACTTAATGCTACTGCCAACAGACAATCCAGCAGGTTCCAGTGAACTATCATGACTTCTGTCACGCTGTCCAGCATGGTCAGAGCCCACTCCCCTCTCAGAAGCAGAGTCCTCAATATCTATGGCATGCTTGACTTTGAGTCCAGCTACCTTCTTGTTTTTGAATTGAGGCTTTGACTATTTAGGCTTGTCTTCCTTTTTTGTTATGTAGTCAGATGAGCATTGTGAGTCCTTCTTCAGATTTACATACTCCTCTGATCTGCGTTCTGACCATCCACCTTCCTCCGAGCATTTTTTGGATGAATCCTGAAAGGAACGAGATGAAGGTGTATCAGTATCCTGATACCTGTCACGAGTTTCAATATTATCACAGTTACGCAGATTAAAGCACTTTTCAGTGGCTTCCTGTTGAGGAGAGCCACCCGTGACTATTTTTCTTATTATCCCACTACTTCTTTCAAAATTCGGGTGCTTGCTTAGAGTTATTCTTTTCTGAATTATTGTTAATCTATGGTTTACTAGGTCTGGCTCCCAAATTATCTCCACCCACTGTTGCGTAGGTTTCTTCAATAATGTTCATTAATTTGCGGTCCTGTTTACCCAGAGCCAAATCCACAAGTCGCTTGCATATGGCCACAGCACTTCTGCTTCCCCTTTAATGTTACTTAACATAATGGCAGATACTGCGGCAAAGTTGCCCTTCAGTTTCATACCAAAATCCATACTCCCCATACTCATTCTGAATCTGTTTAAGCACTTCCAGCAAAACAACTAATAAGGGTGTAACATGAGATCTGGTATATACTGCAGCAAATACTGTACCCCATGTGGTGCAGATTTCCACTGGGGAAGCCATCCCCATTGGCAAGCATATTGCTAGAATCCTGTGCTTTTCCTGGGGTCTCTTTTGGGAAACACTGCTTCAAAATGACTTGTTTTTTGTGAAATCCAGAACGGAATTTCCTCCAGTCTGACGGGAACTTTACTCATGACTGCATTGACCATTCATGGGCTTATGCCCGGTGTAGCCAATTGTGGTTGTGCGGCTTGAGCAGCCTTTGCATAATTTACTGTCATTGTTCGCCTAGCGATCTGTGTCAGACTTCATTATATCCTGACCAGACTTGTATACAATCTAAGTAATTGTGGCGCTGTTATATTTGCTATGCTTGGAGGTGGTGTGTAACCAGCTAAGACTGGCCATGTTGTTCCCTCATTGCTAAGGGGACCTAGTCTACACATTTTATATAGTGTGTGTTAGGGCACCTTTAAACCAATTTTGATGTTCCTGGTAAGTTAAAGGTATTTCTAAATCTTTGTTAGCTGTATAATTATTTGGAATATCAGTTGCATTGTAAGTGTGAAACAGTTTTGATTGGTCATTTGCTGCTGGGAATGTATCCCATGAATACAATGCCTCTGCTCTAAATGCTTCATGAGCCTCAACCATGAAGGTAACTTCTCCACCCTTAAGTGTGAGATCATGTTTTAGCACCTTCTGAGTAACCTCATGTCTACACTTTTCAAGTATGTTTAGTGCTGCTGGGTCAGCCATAAGAATATGTTTAATTCAGAGAGGGTAACACTAAGGGGTAATCCTTTGAAAGGTTCAAGTTTGAACAACCTACAGCCATTACATTGGGTTTACCTACTCAGCTGAGGAGGATTTTTCCCTAACACCAAGGACGTCTCCTGCTAGTTGGTGAGTAGGGGTCTTTGGGTATACAAAAGAAAACTTATACATTCCAAGTAAAAACTGTGCATTTGTTGGATAACACTCTCAGGATATGTTGGCCTGTAGTCCTGCTAGGTCGCAGTGCACCCTCTGCACCCCAAACTCAATCAGGTAGCAGATGGATTATGCAACCTCAGAATATGACACCCTGACTCCTCAAGGAAATCATGGTAACAGATTTAAAACCTTTTTGTTTCTTTACTCATGCATCCCCAAAGATATACACAAGAAATACTCAGCAAGATGTTTCAATATTTATTGAAACATTGTGATTCTTATATAAAATATGTGCTCTCCGATAATCAATAGAAGGAAACAGATTAGCGTAATTAGCATTATGAGAATAATGAAAAAGATCAACAATTCCACCATTGTGCTATAACAGTGAGTATATGCTGGCACAATTGTACTTTGTTATAGAGTACTCCTACCTAGCGCTTCCTAACCTAGATTGCCCAGGGTGGGTGATCTGCAAAATCCCTGTCGGGTGATCTAACTCCCCATTACCTGTGGGCAAGTGCCATCAGCCTACCCATCTTGGTCATAAGCGGAACATCCCTCTTCACAGGGGTAAACATGAATCAGCTCGGCTGGAATTCCATCATGAAGCGGCCTCGCAGGGTCAGCGAAATGTTCCTCTCTCTTAAACAAGGAAGCAATGCTGGATTTATATTAACCACACCCATGTTGCCATGCCAAAGCCACAGCTAGGCTGCTATTGTTTATCCTATTATGATAGCTTTGTCGCCTATCGGACAACAACAAGCAACAACGTTTGCGCAATTAACTTTATCCCTTGCACGGCATCTTCAAGGTGTCATGATAGTGTGCCTACGAAGTGGAAATGTAAGCAATGCAGTTTCAGAGAATATTATCCTGCACAGACACACAAGCAAATGCATGTAAAATATCACTGTGTAAGAAAGAAGGCAATTTAAGGAACATAAGCATGTAAAATGGTGGTGTTTCAACCCGGGCCTATCCTAACCATTTGACATCTCAGATTGCTTAGGGGTACTACTTCTAGTTGCTGTTTGCATGACATTTTTGTCATGGCGGTCTCAGTCTTGTGTTGCCCACTTACTCCGTGTTTTCTTTCAGTCTACTTGCCTGTGATAGATAATCCTTCTGAATAATCCTATAGTTGGAGTTCACCTCGCAAGCATCATTCTGAATGGGTGGGAGTGGGACCTTGCTTTGTGAATGTCTTCCCTGTTAGCACTAGCCCACTACTACCATCAGCAGTAAGAAGGCCCTTTGGGAAACCCTGCAATTGTCAGGGATCTCCTTCCCTATCGGCCCACCCCCTTACACTGAGCTACACCCACAGCCCATGAGGCCCGCGTTCACAGTATTTGGTTCATGTAAAATGCACATGCAATCATTGCCCAACCAGTATTTGTCTACCTATGAACCATCTAAAAATGCCCATTCTTCTTTGTTTTGTTTATGTGCTTCACTGTTTCCTTTTGCCAAAGATGCCCATGTTTCAAGAATTGAGCATTCTGACTCAGATGCTTGCTGACTCAGACGGCAGTAAGGGCCTCTTGGGAAAAGCACTTAGAACTCTCCTGTTGTGAGCCACATGAGTCATCACTCAAGCAAAGCACTTAAAAATCTACTACTGTGAGCCACTTGAGTCATCACTAAAGCCTCCTGCTAAGTGCACACAGAAGACCTCCTGCTGAAACCTTGGGCATGGAAACAGCTTGTCTATTTAAACTGCACCCAAGGCAAGACAACTTGCTTTGCCTAAAGATTAATCAGCCTGCCTATCATGAAAGAAGTCAGACCAGTGCTCCCCAGCTATTCATTACAGCCTTCACAAGGACAAGCCCTTCTTTCAGACCCTCCTCACGCACAGCGTCCATACAACCCTTCAAGAGCACACACTACTTCAAGAAGCAGACACTTACCTGAAGCCATCACCTCCTTCTCTGATCTGCATCATCTTGCCCATCACAGGTACCTGTAAAAGAAAAGAAACAATTAAGACAAAGATAAACAATGCATTCTTACTTTCTATTCTTGAATATTTTTTGCTTGTTTGATAAATAGACATTAGCACTGTGAGTGAGAGCACCTTTTTGACATTTGACTGGTGCAAGAGTGAGAGCGCATTACTCCTGTTAAGAAACATTTATTTCCTTCACAAGAGAACTAAACTACAAGGTAATAATTGGTATAGGATTAGTAATGTGCCAATAAGAAATGGTGTACTGAAGTATGTTTTTCTGTATCCAATAATATTTCTTGTTATCTAAACCCCTAGATACAATAACCCTTGTGTTCCCTGAACAGTCGTTATCAAGCGCTTTCAAATTCCACTAATCCTGCAGGCGCCTACCTTGGGAACTTCATTATAACTCACCCAGGTGCATGCATACGCCATTTGCCTTGCAGGAACTTACGGTCACTTCACTATGGGAAAGGGTGGTGGCGGAAGACACTATAATCTAAGGGCCAAGCTAGAAGAAACCAATTAGTTATATACATTCATTCTTGTGTTTCACGCAGGTCGACAACTTGGCAGGGGATCTATGCATGTATCCACAAGGGCCCTCTTCCCTTTTATGATCAGACCACTAGCTTGCACAATTGAAACAAAGTAGTAGGTACGGTCAGGAAGTGGGATTGGTTCCATATGGCCTCGCATTTCTCCTGGTAAGAGATGGCAACCAGTGTTGACAGTAGGCAAAGCCCAAGATTAAAGCCTTACCCAGACGATATGGATAATCCTGAGGTCAAATGGCAGGATATAGCGCATATGCTAACTGTTTTGCAGAATGGAAATTGTGACATACGTCACGATCTCATCTCCCCACAAAGCCAAGTGAGTAGTCAAGCAGACAGTCCCTGGGGGGGAGCAAGAGCTAAAGGCTCCCCATATGTAAAACCAGCGATGTTTGTAACTAGTGGAGGAGCAAAGCCAGCTGGTCTGGCCGCGCCCACTCAAATCCACGTAGTTACCCTGACCCTGGCTCCGTTAGCACCACCAGAGCGCTTTTATGGCGATAGTGCTAAATACTAAATTTTTATGAATAAATGCCATCTACATTTTATGGGTAGGCCAACAGGTTTCCCTGACGATGCAGCCCGTGTTGCCTTTATCTTGTCCTACATGGGAGGAGACGCAGCTTAATGTTCAATACCCTTAGTTGACAATAATGCCCTGGTTACTTATCGGTAATCTTTATTACTCCGAGTATAGTCTTCCTCACCACATGAGTAACAAAGTGAGCTTCAGCTCCACACCAGAACCCTCCAAAGCAAAAAGTCAGCATCCTATGCCTCCCATCCCTCCCCAACATGGCCGACCCACGTCACCTCTGACCCACCATAAGATGAGAGCCGGCTCATCCCACTGCCTGAATGACTAACAAGCCCCAAAACAATGAAGCCAATAGAACAACAGGGAGGGAGGGATGGGAACTCATGTGGCGAGGAAGACTATTCTCAGAGTAATGAAGATTGCCGGTAAGTAACCGGGGCATTACCTCCTTGTAAGTCTTCCTCACCATATGAGTAACAAAGTGAGCACATACCCAAGCCAAGCGGCTTCATGTCACACACAAGAAACCACAGACAAGTAGGAGATGCCAAAGAACCAGGTTTAATCCAAAACAACACAGTCAAATGGACAGAACCACACAGAAGAAAAAAACAACAGACATGCAAATCACGTGCCGGAAGACCCAGCCCCAAGAACTGCTTCAGCAAAACCCCCTGCAGAAGGACCACCAAAAAGCACACGGTAATGATCCATGAACATGTGCGGGGAGGACCAGGTCGCGGCCCGACAAATATGCTCGATAGAAACCCCCTTGAAAGATGCCCAAGACACAGAGAGACTCCTGGTGGACCGACCCTTAACCCGGGCCGACAACTCAGACCCCTGAAAACCGTAGGCCAGTAAGATAGACTGCTTTATCCAATGACTTAAAGTGGAGAGAGAAGGCTTGTGACCAGACCGCACCGGGCCAAAAGTAACAACCAAACTGTCACAACAATAGAAAGAAGCAGTCTGATCCAAATACACCAAGACCGCTTGACGGACATCTAAAAGCGAGAGGGAAGAATCCGCCCCAGACTTCGGGGCCGAAGGAAAAGAGGGCAAAACCACCACACGGGAATGGTTGACAACAGAAGGAACCTTGGGCAGAAACCTCGGGTCGGGGCATAACACAAGACGATCCGGAAGGACCAGCAAGAATGGAGGAGAGCGGATAAAAGAGCCCAGTTCCCTGATCTGAGCCACTGAGACGATAGCCACCAAGAACACCACCTTCAAGGTGAGAAACTTTAAATCAACTGAACCCAAGGGTTCAAAGGGCACACCCTAAAGGGCCCATAACTCCAAAGGGAGATCCCAGGAAGGAGCCAGGCAAACAGCCAGAGGAAGCTGCAAAAAACAACTGCGAAGTAAGGGAGCCACCAAAGGATCCAGACAGTCCAGCACTGGACTGCGAAAAGCCCGCAAGGCAGTCCACTGAGACTGTAAAGTGGAAGGAGCCAGGCCCAGGGAAAACCCCTCAGCTAGAAAATCTAGAACCCTCAAGGGATCCACAGACACAGGGTCAAACTCCTTCAACACACACCACTGAGAAAAGGAAGTCCAATGGCGGGAATAAGAAAGCAGAGTAGCCGGACGACGGGAACCCTGAAGCAAATCCACAACCTCGCGGGAACAACCCTGCACCAGCAAGTCCACCCTCTCAAGAGCCAAGCCTGAAGATGAAGCCAACACAACACCCCTCCGGGTGCGGGGGGCCCCACAAGGGGTAAGGGAGATCCGAAATCGGCCAGCACTCCTGCACAGCCAACTCCCCCAGGAGAGGAAACCAAGGACGCGAACTCAGCCGGAAGGACTACCAGAACAAATGCCCTCTCCTGGCGGATCTTGCACAGGACGCGAGGAATCAAGGGAATTGGGGGAAATACGTACAGCAGGGAATCTGGCCAACGGAATGACAACGCATCCAACCTCCATGCCCCCGGACACGGAGGAAGAGCGCAGAAGCGGGGTAGGAGAGCATTGAACTCGTGCGCAAACAAATCCACCATCGGGAGCCCAAGCTGGACCAACAGCTGGCGAAATACAGAGACCCTCAGGGAAATGGCAGCCATCGGCGGAAACTCCCCGCTCAGGCGATCTGCCATGATGTTCTCCCTGCCCAGGAGATAAACCACCCTGAGGGACAGGACTGCAGTCTCCACCCAAGACAGGAGCTCCCATGCCAGGAGCCAAAGAGACCGAACCCTGCAACCACCTGATGATTGATGTACCCCATCACCTCCTGATTGTCCGTCTGGACTAAAACATGATGACCCAGGAGCAGAGGGGCAAACTCCAGGCAAGCCAGGTGAACGGCCTTCAACTCCCGAAAGTTGGAGGAGCAATCCACCTGGAGACGGTCCCACAGACCCTGAACAGACCAGGAATCCAAGGTAGCCCTTAGCCCAAGAGGCTGGCATTGGTCGTGACCACCCGGGATGGGGACACCAGGAGCTGAAGGCGCCAGGAGAGATTCGACTTCACCAACCACCAGCCCAGATCGGCACAAACCTTCGGGGACACCACTACCAGGAAGTTGTTATCCCCCAAACAGGGAGCCCACTGGGACAGGAGCTGGTTCACCAAGGGGTACAAATGGAGGCAAGCCCACGGCAGCACATTGATGGTAGCCGACATCAACCCCTGAACCCTCAACCACTGATGGACCTGGGCGTAGTTCTGATCCAGAAGACAACCCAGGTCCCTCCATAAGGTATTCCTCTGCTCCATAGGCAAAAACACCAACCCCTGGACCATGTCCAGGTGACCCCCGATGAACACCAAGTCTTAGGAAGGTAACAGGTGAGACTTCTGGAGGTTGATCAGGAAACCATGGGTGGAAAGGACCTCGCAGACCCTCTGGACGTGTAGAGTACCCTTAGAAAGAGAAGAGGCAGATTTCAGCCAGTTGTCTAGATAAGGGAAAACCCTATTCCCCTCCCTGTGGAGAACCCCAACCAAGGGGGCCAAAACCTTTGTGAAGACCCTTGGGGCTGAGGACAAACCAAAGGGAAGTACCTGGAACTGGAAGTGTCAACCCCCCACACACAATCAGAGGATACGCTGGGAGACGGGTGGACGGGTACATGGAGGTAGTTATCCAGGGGATCCAGGGAAGCCACTACCTCCCCCTGAACCAGCAGCGGGATAATTTCCTGTAACAAGAGCATCTTAAATTTTACATGGGGAATGAAAGAATTAACCCACTTCTAATCCAGCACTGGATGAAAATCCCCAGACTCCTTCCTCACCAGAAAAAGGATGGAGTAGACACCCAACCCCCGTTGAGAAACTGGAACGGCCGAATCGCCCCCATCTCGAGGAGGGTGAGGACACCGGCCAGCAGAGCTTCCTGTCTTCCTGATGCCGAAGGCAGCGGGGTGGCAAGGAAAGCATATGGAGGAGGGGAGTTGAACACAATTAAATAGCCCTCCTGGACAATTCTTAGGGCCCACTTGTCTGAGACGGAGGACTCCCAGGTAGTGATGAAGTTCTGCAGTCGTCCCCCAATGGGAGCCCCCAAAGAGGATAGTCAGGACTTTGAAGCGGAGGTAGAGGAAGCTGGCTGGGAACAGGATTTGGTGAAGAATGGGGTACCCCGGTCACGACCCCGACCACGAAAGGGCATGCCACCCCTGGGATGTAGAAGGTGTAAAAGATTTTTGGGGAACAAAAAATAGGCCACGAGAAGGACGGATGGGAGCCAAAAGTTTTCTGTCCTCCGTGGATTTTTTAACCATCTCCTCCAGGGAAGCACCAAACAGCTTTGTCCCTGTAAAAGGGATCTTCATCAGGATTGATTTTTGGGCCTCATCCGCCTTCCAGTGACGGAGCCAGACCTGGCGACGGGCCTGGATAGTAGCCCCACCAGCCGCGGCCCCCAAGGTGTCTAAGGATTTATCAGACAAGAGCCGCGTTTGCTATACCATGATCGCCAGCGTAGGAAGGACATCAGCGCCCTGCTCCAACAGCACAGACAATGATTGGAAGTCTTTTAACAGAGACTGAGCTGTGTAAGACAAATAGGCGGATGCCAGGATGGAGAAGTTGGCAGCCGCATATGACCGCTTAGCAGCAGCCTCCACTCACTTGTCGACCGGGTCCGATGGGGAAGCATCCTCAGAAATGATGGAACCCTGTGAAGCAGACCAGCCATGAGGGAGTCAACCTTTACGGAGGAGGGGAAGTCCTTTGCAAAATCCTGGATGGCGTAGCGTTTGGAGAGATAACGTGGAAAAGCCTGTTTATCCACCTCCTGCCATTCATTGTCAATCACCTTCTTCACCGAGGGATGAAGAGGCAGGGATTTGGGTTCCTTGCGTTGATACTGCAAGAAGAAATCGTCTGACAGCTCATCGATGGGAGGGACCGGGAAGGCCATGTTGTCTTTGATGTGCTGCAAGACTTCCCTCAGCTCCTGGCCCTGCACATACTGACCCCTGAGGTCCTCCTCCTCACCCTCACCCTCAATACCCAGAGGGCGGTAAAGACATTGGTGTTTGGGGGAAGAGGGGCCCTGCCCCCTTCGCGCTCTTCAAAAGCAGCAGCCACAGCTGCTGCTAGATAGGTCTATAATTGGCTGCTACCAAGGGATCGGCTGAGGGCTTTTTTTGCAATGGCAGGATTTTGGCGCTTTTCCATCTGCCAGGCACATGGCCGGTCCTCAGCGAAGAATTAAGGACTTGATTAGCCGCTGGATTAATGACCTCGGCCACCAAGGCCAGCAAATTTGCTGGCCAGGGGTTCGAGGGGGAGACGGACTTAAAGCTTTTCATAATCTCCAAGGAAATCTCCAATTGAAGAGGGGGAAACTGTATTAGCGATGGACCCTCCACACGGGCTCCAGGTGCTAGAAATTTGGAGTACATGCCCTCCACCGCCACCTCTCAGCGTACGAGTTTTGGATGACTCTGATCTTATCATGGAAAAAGGCTGTAAGTTGGCTTGTCCATTCCATAGAGTTGATTATTGTCTTCTTCGCTAGTCCCATGCTGTTGACCTTGGACAGTATGAACTGCCAAATAGCTTCTTTCTTTGATAATGGCAATTTAGAGGTGACAAACAACTGGGGTTGGTGGTCTGTCAGCTCCGTGATGAGAATCTCATTCTCCTCCTCACTAAAGTTACACTTCCTCTTCCTCAGGAAGTCTGTCTGGGCATCCTGGCTGGTGCTGGGGTTGTTGGGGTTGTTGTCCTGGCTGCTGGCATCTTCTCTCAGCTCCATGGCTGCCTTCAGTGAAATCTGTTTTTTTTTTCATCTGAGACTTTAGGCTGGGAAAGTCTAGGGGGAAAATAGGTGACAAGTTCAGAGGACAGCTCCTTGTCTTGCTCTCTTCAATAAACCACAAAGCTACGCTGACTAGCAATGCAAAAACAAAAGACAGATAGAGTGATATTTATAAACGAAACGTGTTGTTTTACATACAGAAACCCAACCTCTTCACCCACAAGAGTCCAAGCCCTCTCCCCAAGCAAAACCCCCCAAATGTCTCAAATCTGACCCTTTCCCCAATTTCCCTTCCCACCCTCTCCACCCAAAACAACACTCACTACCACCAAAAACAATTGAAAGAAAGGGTCTTGAGGGCATCCATTTCAGAGTTTATGCGGGCCACCTCCAGGGCATGTTCTGCTGCCCACATCGGAGGACAGCCAGCTTGTGTAAGACGCGGCTGAGGTGGCAATCTTTTGACGATGAGAAGGAGGGGGGGTGCTCCACTGAACAGCAGTGTACCTCGGCTGCAGGTGGCACCAGCATTGGTGTGGATGGAATGGAAGCATGCCAGGCTGGCAGCCAAAGTAATTGGAGGCCCGTGCAGCCGCCTCCTCTTCCAAGGCCACCATCTGGCGGTGTTCAGCCACCACAGCCTCTAGCCTCTGTCACCACAGCCGGGTGGCTATCTCCTGCCGAGATGGGTGACCTCATGCAGGAGGAGTAGCTATATCAAAAAAAAAAAAAAAGAAAAACATGAATTGTAAGTAATACTTAGTGCAAACACTTGTTTATACTATAGTGGAACAATATCGAAACATTGCTGGCCTCTTGAGGCCATTAGGAGTTTTGAGGTGATTAGTCATAGGGCAACGTTTTTCCTGCACATACATCACATAATATAATAGCACTGATAGCATAAAATTAAGCTGGAATTCCAACATAATCAAAAAGTGATTTTCGTTTAAGGGATTTCATAGTGAAGGTGAACAGATACTTGGGGCCATATTTACCAATAAGTTGCGTCACCCTTTTGCCATGCAACGGGGCACAAGAGTGACGCAACTCATAAGTTAGATTTATCAAGCCATGCAAGGTCACCTTGCAAGGCTCTGAGTAGCTTGATAAATCTAGAGTAACACAATGCAGCGCAAATCTCTGTGTTGCTTTACTCTGTCCCAGGGAAGCATTCCAAGAGTGGTGCATGGGTGTTCCCATGCAACACCCATGTATTTTGGCACATTCACATATTTACTATTGCTGGTAGACTTTGGAATGCACCAAAATGCTACGCATCCACAGGGGCTATGTAACAAAGAGAAATATGTTTATTTCTCCTTGTTTTTCCTCTTTCTATGTGTGGTGCTTGTCTCTTTCTACACAAAAACAATCCTGCTTACAACACAAGCAAACTTGCACCATAGTGCAAGTGTTAGACTTGGCATCTTTTGGCGTGTTTCCCCTGACTTTTTGCTTTCTGACCTCCCGGTTTTGACTCTGTTTTTGCTGGTGTGATGATTCTGCGCACTTTCCTCACTGCGGTCCAGTGGGAAAGTGCAAGTGCTCCTGTATAAAATGTGTTATGGATTGGTGTTTCCATGATTGGCCTATTTGGTTTATCTGTCAGTCCCTTGTAAAGTGCACTGCGAGTGCCAGGGCCTATAGACCAAATGCTGTTGGTGGGCTGCAGCACTGGATTGTGCCACCCACGCAAACAGCCCGTAAAGTGTAACTCGGGCCTGCCAACGCAGAGCCTGTGCGCAGCCTGGGGCTGCCATGTCGACTTGGCAAGTGCTCACACTTGCAAGTCCCTAAACCTTCCCTTTGCTGCATGTTAGTCACCCCTAAGGTAGGCCCAAGGTACCCCTGTGGGCAGGGTGCGTTGTATGCGAAAGGTAGGACATGCCCAGGTGTGTGCGGCATGTCCTGATAGTGAATTACAGCCTAGTTCGTTTTTCACTATTGCAAGGCTACCTGTTCCCCCTAGGCCAGAACGGGCGGTTTTGATTATTACAGTATATAATCCTAACTGACCCCGGGAACATGGTAGAAATTCGAGTTTAGTATGCCTGGACTCAGAATGATAAAATGCATCTTTTAGTGAAGTTGATTTTAACATTCTGTGTTTGAAAATACCACTTTTAGAAAGTGGGTATTTTCTTGTCTAACCATCCAAGCCTGCCTCTGCGAGGTTGTGTATTCCGTGTCTGGAATGTGAGTGACAGGGGCTGGGGGATGCCAGGAGACAGGGTGAGTCAGCGCAGGGCTGAATAGCCAGATCGACCTGTAGATGGGTGGGAGGGGTCGCACCTGGGCCCTGAATAGGACAGTGCCTTCCCTCCACAATGCTGGCTCCACCTCCTGTGGTGCGTCTGATGTCCCTGGCCTACTCACTGAAAGAAGGGACGGAGACTTGTCAACAAAGTGCTCCAGAACTGGTTTGGACTAGGCAAAGGCCTCTCTGCCTTCAGAGAACAAAGGAATTTGGGATATAAATATTGGGGCCCTGACCCCATGAATTTAGATCTCGCTGGAATCAAGGAACCTGCCAAGACGAAGAGCTGGAAGAGCTGCCAGGAGGAGTACTGCCCCGTTGCTGTGTTGTTGCTTTGTTGGGTTGGCCTGCAGTTGCTGCTTCTGTCTTGGGCAGTGAAAGGACTGGACTGAACTTTCTACGAACTTGTGCTGAGTATCTCCAAGGGCCAGGAACCGAGCTGGCCTCCTGTTAAGAAGTCTCAGGGACTACAAAGACTTCACAAGCCTCTGGGTACCGCTTCTGGAACGCTGTTTCAGTTGCCACAGAGGAAGGGAACTGCAACCGACTCCGTCAACCGAATCCATCCCTGGCCGGTGACCTGTTTGCACCGCAGAACGCATCGCCCCGCTTCGCATCGCAACCCTGGTCTCACCGTGGGCGACGTCCGACGCCGCCAACATCGAGCTGCTGCTTCAACCGTGACCTGTGGGCACCGCAGTTCGCATCGCATCGCTTCACTGGGCCAGCCGGACCAGACCGACACTGTCGCTGCAACTGGCTCAAGAGTCGAGACCGCACCGCATTTGGGGCACCGCTCGCACGTCTGCGACGCACCGCTCCGACTCGCAACACTGCCCGACGCCAGCTCCCGCACTCCGGCTTGGTCGCCTGCATCGCAACCTGTCAGCACCGCATCGAGCATCGTCTCACCCTGCATCGCACGCCTTGGACTCACCGACTCCGTCTGCACGACGCTCATCGAGCCGCTGCCTGCACCGCATCGAGGGACACCGCACCTTGCATCGCTCCGTCTTGCACCGCAACCGCGACGAACGCCGACCGGCTCGTACACTCCGTACCAGCCACAACGAGAAAAGGTACTGTGACCGAGTCTGCTCACGACTCTGCTGGCCCGTATCGACGCGGTCGGCTGGAACTGTTAGACTCTGTGGTTTTCAGCATCACGGTAGGCTCAGACGGAGCTACCAACTCGTACGAACTTTGCTTTTGTGCTATTCCTGCAAAGAAGAAGTTAACGTATCAAGCATTCATTCGTAAAGTATAGTATTGTGGATTTTTGTCGTAATTGGTCTTGTCTTGAGTATATAAAATATTGGTTATTTTTCTAAACTGGTGTGGTGTCCGTTTGTAGTGCTTACACTGTATTACTGTTGGTTATGTGCAAATGCTTTACACACTGCCTCTGAATTAAGCCTGACTGCTCGTGCCAAGCTACCACGAGGGTGAGCAGGGGTTACTTCACGAGTGTAACAACCCTTACCCTGACTAGGAAGAAGGGTCCCTACTTGGACAAAGGTGCAAGCCCTTGCCAACTAGAGATCCCATTTCTAACATTGGTTGTCAGCGGTGAGGATAGGACTTGTGTTTGCACTTGACTTACAGTGATTGGTGTGCACTACTACCATATCGCAGACCATTACGTACCACATACTGGTTCTTTTTCTTTTGGCCTATTTTTGATCTTGCCAGTTTTCAACTCACGACTTTTGTCATGCCTGAATCAATTGCATCATCCGTTGCATCTCTGGAAGTTATCTTTGAGGAGGACAGGTTGGAATCCTACGCCGTAAAGAAGTTACGAGCGATTTGTAAAAACTTGAAAGTCCAAATTAAAGGGCTCACAAGGAAGGAGGAGCTACAGAAGGCGCTGAGGGCCTGGGTAGCAGCCAGACATGCCAATGGGCAGCCTGGTGATCTCAGTGAGGAGGTGGAGGAGCCTATTTCCAGGGTGGATGTGCTTTTGGGTAGGGGGGAACCCGCCAGGTCAGGCAGCAGCAGTCTGTCCCCAGAGGAGCTGGAGGACAGGCGGGAGGCAAGGCAGTTTGAGCTGCAGAAGCTCAGGCTGGAGAGTGAGCGGGAGGAGAAGAGATTGGCCATAGAGGAGAGGAAGATGCTCTTAGAGCATGAGAGAGAACTGAAGGAGTTAGAACTTAGGAGTAAGTCAGGCTCAGATGGTGGCAGCAATTCGTCCAGAAAGGCAGACAGGATTGTGCACATTCCCAAGAACGTAGGCAAGGAGTTCAAGAAGGGGGATGACATACAAAGGTGGTTTCAGGGTTATGAGGCAGCCATACACATGAATGGGGTCCCTGAGGAGAATTGGGGAGCAGGATTGTGGCCACTTTTCCCTGAAGAAGCAAGGGATGCTCTGATAGCTTTGGGTAAGGGGTATCACCTCACCTATGCTGACATGAAGGATGCCCTTCTCACGAAGTATGGTCTTACTCCTGAAAAGTACAGGGATCAGTTCAGGTCCAGTAAGAAGTCTGATGCCAACACTTGGTTGGAATGTGTGGATGTGTTCTGCAGGTCTCTGGATGGTTGGGTGAAGGGCAGTAGTGTAACAGATTTTCAGGGGCTCTACAACTTGATTGCATGGGAGCACTTGTCTAGTCTATGTTTTGCAGATCTGCGCCAGCACCTAGTTGATAGTAAGCTAACTGACCCCAGGAAGCTTGCTATGGAAGCGGACCGCTGGGTGAGTACCAGGGTCCACAAGAAAGTGTTTGGGGAGACTCAGCCAAAGGTGGGCAGGGTCCCCAGCAGAAAGGTGGGGGGACAAGGGTAAAGCGCAGGAGTTCTCTAAAGGGCCCCAAACTAGTACCCAGGGTAAAGGTTCCCAGCCCCCGGTGATAAGAAGAAAGGGGTCTCTACAGGGAAGCCTGTTGAGACCGGCCCCGCAAGTGTTATGCATGTGACCAGGTAGGTCACTTTAAGGGGGACCCCAAGTGCCCGAAGGGGACACAGCCACCCACCGGTGGACAGTCCAAAGTGTTGGCTAGTGTAGCGCTTGGGGAGGAGGGGTGCCCACAGGAGGGTGGGGATCCCGCAGAAATGACCCTTGTCTCACTCGGGGACAGTGAGATGGTCCCAGGAAACCAGGTGCCCCCTAACACAAAGAAATATAGCACCTGGGTGACCATTAATGGGAACAGGGTAGAGGCTCTCAGAGATACTGGAGCCAGTGTGACCTCAGTCCGGTGTCACCTGGTGTCTGAGAAGCAAGTAGTCCCAGGAGCATTCCACCAAGTAGTTGCTGTAGACAACTCAGAGCGCCAATGTATGGTGGCGCAGGTTCCCTTTGAATGGGGGGTCTCAGGTCCCTTGAGGGTGGTTGTGAGCCCTACCATGCCTGTAGATTGTCTGCTAGGAAACAACCTGGAGCAGTCCTCATGGAAGGAGGTTGAGCTCAGGTCTCACTTGGAGATGCTTGGGTTGCCAGAGTGGGCATGCGTGTCTACTCGGTCAATGGCAGCCAGAAAGGGTGATCAAGAGGACTTGGAGCCTGAAACAGTGGCCCAAGTCCCTGCCAAGAGAAAGGGCAGGGGCGCGGGAAACCGGCCCCCGAAGTTCCCACGGACCGGGAGGAGGCGGACCTCGAGGGGGACGCCCCGGTGCCTACAGGGGAGCAGGTAGCCGAACTGGGAGACATCTCTGAGCTGACCCATTGGCAGCAAGAAGGGGGTCCCACCAGGGAGGAGTTCTGCAGGGAGCAGAACGAGTGCCCTACTCTGGAGGGTCTGCGGCGGCAGGCTGCAGACCAGGCAGCTGGTAATCAGTCCGGGTCACATCTGATCTACTGGGAGAGTGGTCTCCTATACAGTGAGCCTAAGGTTGCTGAGCCTGGGTCAGCCCGTGTGCTGGTGGTACCCCAGCGCTTCAGGACCTTCCTACTGGGTCTGGCTCATGACGTGCCTTTGGCAGGACATTTGGGGCAGGACAAGACCTTTGACAGGCTTGTCACCCACTTCTTTTGGCCCCAAATGCGAAGGCAGTCAGATGCACATTGTAGGTCTTGCCAAACTTGCCAGGCAAGTGGTAAGAGTGGGAGGAAGGTCAAAGCTCCTCTCCAACCTTTCCCTGTTGTTGGAACACCCTTTGAAAGGGTAGGGATGGATATTGTGGGGCCGCTGGATCCCAAGACAGCCATGGGCAACAGGTACATCCTGGTCTTGGTGGACCATGCCACCCGGTACCCGGAGGCAATCCCTCTCAGGACAACGACGGCGCCAGTGGTGGGCCGGGCGTTAATGGGGATCTTTTCCCGTGTGGGATTCCCCAGAGAGGTGGTTTCTGATAGGGGGACCAATTTCATATCGAAGTATATGACATCCCTGTGGAAGGAGTGTGGTGTAACCTACAAGTTCACCACTCCTTACCACCCACAAGGAAACGGTCTGGTGGAGAGAGTCAACCAGACCTTGAAAGGCATGATCAAGGGTCTAACAGAACCCATGAGGCGTAAGTGGGACGTCCTCTTGCCATGCCTACTCTTTGCGTACAGGGAGGTGCCTCAGAAGTCTCTTGGGTACAGCCCCTTTGAGCTCCTGTATGGCCACCCTGTCAGAGGACCTCTGAGTTTGGTAAAGGAAGGCTGGGAGGCAGCTCCCAGGAAAACTCCCCAGGATGTATTTAGCTACATGCTGGCCTTTAGAAACCAAACTGCCCACTTCAGGAAACTCGCTCAGGCGAACCTAGAAGCAAGCCAGGAAGAAATGAAGAGATGGTATGACCAGAATGCCACTCTGGTCGAATTTCAACCTGGGCAAAAGTGTGGGTCATGGCCCCAGTAGCACCTTGTGCCTTGCAGGACAAGTGGACTGGGCCATACGAGGTAAAGGAGCGCAAAGTGACGTCACCTACCTGGTGGATTTGCAGGCTCCAAGGAACCCTTTGAGGGTCCTTCACGTGAACCGCCTCAAGCCCCACTTCGAGAGGTCCGAAGTGAGTATGCTCTTGGCGACAGATGATGGGGTGGAAGAGGAGAGCGAGCCTCTCCCTGACCTCCTGTCTACCAAGGAGCATGATGGGTCAGTAGAGGGTGTGATCCTCTCCCCTACTCTGACTCAGGAGCAGCAGGGGGACTGTCGCCAGTTGTTGGGACAGTTCGCCCCACTGTTCTCTCTGACCCCCGGTGTTACTCACTGGTGTACCCATGACGTGGACACCGGTGACAGCCATCCTGTGAAGCACAAGATTTACAGGTTGACTGACCGGGTCAGAGCCAGCATCAAGGAGGAGGTCTCTAAGATGTTGGCGTTAGGGGTGATTGAGCCCTCCCACAGTCCTTGGGCCAGCCCAGTGGTCTTGGTCCCAAAGGCTGCGGCGCCCGGTGCCACTCCAGAACTCCGGTTTTGTGTGGACTACCGTGGGCTCAATGCCGTCACCAGGACTGACGCGCACCCCATCCCCAGAGCTGATGAGCTCATTGATCGGTTGGGAGCTGCCCGGTTCCTCAGCACGTTTGATTTAACGTCTGGGTACTGGCAGATTGCCTTAACCGATGGGGCCAAGGAGAGATCAGCATTCTCAACCCCAGAAGGTCATTACCAATTCCAGGTGATGCCCTTTGGGTTGAAGAATGCCCCTGCCACCTTTCAGAGGTTGGTCAATCAGGTGTTGGCTGGGCTGGAGGATTTCAGTGCCGCCTACCTGGATGACATTGCTGTGTTCAGTTCCAGCTGGGAAGAACATTTACAGCACCTTGAGAAAGTGTTGAGGGCTCTGCAAGGTGCAGGCCTCACGATCAAGGCCAGTAAGTGCCAGATCGGGCAGGGCTCTGTGGTGTACTTGGGGCACCAGGTAGGAAGCGGCCAGGTGGCGCCCCTACAACCCAAGATTGACACCATTCTGGCTTGGGAGCCCCCAAGACCCAGACAGAGGTGAGAGCCTTCTTAGGTCTCACTGGTTACTATAGGAGATTTGTTAAGGGCTATGGCACCATCGTTGCCCCCTTAACAGAGCTGACCTCTAAGAGGCAGCCCAGGAAAGTGATCTGGACTGAGTCCTGCCAGAAAGCTTTTGATGCCCTGAAGGCAGCCATGTGCACGGCGCCCGTGCTCAAGGCACCTGACTTCTCCAAAGAATTTGTCGTGCAGACTGACGCTTCAGAGCATGGTGTGGGAGCGGTGCTCTCACAACTGAACGAAGAGGGCCTGGATCAGCCTGTAGTCTTCCTTAGCAGGAGACTACTTCCCAGGGAACAGAGGTGGAGTGCCATAGAAAGGGAAGCTTTTGCTGTGGTCTGGGCACTGAAGAAGTTGAGACCATACCTGTTTGGGACTCACTTCCAGGTTCAGACAGACCACAGGCCCCTCAGATGGTTGATGCAAATGAGGGGTGAGAATCCAAAACTGCTGAGGTGGTCCATCTCCCTACAGGGAATGGACTTTACGGTGGAGCACCGTCCTGGTACAGAACACGCCAACGCAGATGGTCTGTCCAGGTTCTTCCGCCTTAGTGAGGAGAACTCCAATGGGGTTGGGTAGTTCTCCCTACTTTCAGCTGGAGGGGACATGTGTTAGACTTGGCATCTTTTGGCGTGTTTCCCCTGACTTTTTGCTTTCTGACCTCCCGGTTTTGACTCTGTTTTTGCTGGTGTGATGATTCTGCGCACTCTCCTCACTGCGGTCCAGTGGGAAAGTGCAAGTGCTCCTGTATAAAATGTGTTATGGATTGGTGTTTCCTATTTGGTTTATCTGTCAGTCCCTTGTAAAGTGCACTGCGAGTGCCAGGGCCTATAGACCAAATGCTGTTGGTGGGCTGCAGCACTGGATTGTGCCACCCACGCAAACAGCCCGTAAAGTGTAACTCGGGCCTGCCAGCACAGAGCCTGTGCGCAGCCTGGGGCTGCCATGTCGACTTGGCAAGTGCACACACTTGCAAGTCCCTAAACCTTCCCTTTGCTGCATGTTAGTCACCCCTAAGGTAGGCCCAAGGTACCCCTGTGGGCAGGGTGCGTTGTATGCGAAAGGTAGGACATGCCCGGGTGTGTGCGGCATGTCCTGATAGTGAATTACAGCCTAGTTCGTTTTTCACTATTGCAAGGCTACCTGTTCCCCCTAGGCCAGAACGGGCGGTTTTGATTATTACAGTATATAATCCTAACTGACCCCGGGAACATGGTAGAAATTCGAGTTTAGTATGCCTGGACTCAGAATGATAAAATGCATCTTTTAGTGAAGTTGATTTTAACATTCTGTGTTTGAAAATACCACTTTTAGAAGTGGGTATTTTCTTGTCTAACCAACCAAGCCTGCCTCTGCGAGGTTGTGTATTCCGTGTCTGGAATGTGAGTGACAGGGGCTGGGGGATGCCAGGAGACAGGGTGAGTCAGCGCAGGGCTGAATAGCCAGATCGACCTGTAGATGGGTGGGAGGGGTCGCACCTGGGCCCTGAATAGGACAGTGCCTTCCCTCCACAATGCTGGCTCCACCTCCTGTGGTGCGTCTGATGTCCCTGGCCTACTCACTGAAAGAAGGGACGGAGACTTGTCAACAAAGTGCTCCAGAACTGGTTTGGACTAGGCAAAGGCCTCTCTGCCTTCAGAGAACAAAGGAATTTGGGATATAAATATTGGGGCCCTGACCCCATGAATTTAGATCTCGCTGGAATCAAGGAACCTGCCAAGACGAAGAGCTGGAAGAGCTGCCAGGAGGAGTACTGCCCCGTTGCTGTGTTGTTGCTTTGTTGGGTTGGCCTGCAGTTGCTGCTTCTGTCTTGGGCAGTGAAAGGACTGGACTGAACTTTCTACGAACTTGTGCTGAGTATCTCCAAGGGCCAGGAACCGAGCTGGCCTCCTGTTAAGAAGTCTCAGGGACTACAAAGACTTCACAAGCCTCTGGGTACTGCTTCTGGAATGCTGTTTCAGTTGCCACAGAGGAAGGGAACTGCAACTGACTCCGTCAACCGAATCCATCCCTGGCCGGTGACCTGTTTGCACCGCAGACCGCATCGCCCCGCTTCGCATCGCAACCCTGGTCTCACCGTGGGCGACGTCCGACGCCGCCAACATCGAGCCGCTGCTTGCACCGTGACCTGTGGGCACCGCAGTTCGCATCGCATCGCTTCACTGGGCCAGCCGGACCAGACCGACACTGTCGCTGCAACTGGCTCAAGAGTCGAGACCGCACCGCATTTGGGGCACCGCTCGCACGTCTGCGACGCACCGCTCCGACTCGCACCGCTGCCCGACGCCAGCTCCCGCACTCCGGCTTGGTCGCCTGCATCGCAACCTGTCAGCACCGCATCGAGCATCGTCTCACCCTGCATCGCACGCCTTGGACTCACCGACTCCGTCTGCACGACGCTCATCGAGCCGCTGCCTGCACCGCATCGAGGGACACCGCACCTTGCATCGCTCCGTCTTGCACCGCAACCGCGACGAACGCCGACCGGCTCGTACACTCCGTACCAGCCACAACGAGAAAAGGTACTGTGACAGAGTCTGCTCACGACTCTGCTGGCCCGTATCGACGCGGTCGGCTGGAACTGTTAGACTCTGTGATTTTCAGCATCACGGTAGGCTCGGACGGAGCTACCGACTCGTACGAACTTTGCTTTTGTGCTATTCCTGCAAAGAAGAAGTTAACGTATCAAGCATTCATTCGTAAAGTATAGTATTGTGGATTTTTGTCGTAATTGGTCTTGTCTTGAGTATATAAAATATTGGTTATTTTTCTAAACTGGTGTGGTGTCCGTTTGTAGTGCTTACACTGTATTACTGTTGGTTATGTGCAAATGCTTTACACACTGCCTCTGAATTAAGCCTGACTGCTCGTGCCAAGCTACCACGAGGGTGAGCAGGGGTTACTTCACGAGTGTAACAACCCTTACCCTGACTAGGAAGAAGGGTCCCTACTTGGACAAAGGTGCAAGCCCTTGCCAACTAGAGATCCCATTTCTAACAGCAAGGGTGCCTGAATTGGTGCTAGGCAGTACATTAGGTGCCAGCACTGGGAAAAGACAGGTATGCGCTTTATTATGTTAAATATGGTGCATTTCTGCCCTTTCCCAATCACGCAGGGCAGCAAGGTGGCTTTCTGCTCTAAGTAACGTTTTAATAAATATGTCCCTTGGTGTGTTATGAATTACTTTTCATTAATTAGTAAGGCTTATATGCGGCACTATTAATAGTTTACTTGACTACAGTATATGTGCAACATTAATGGAGGCATGCTAGAGGGTCTGCTATTATGCATCTTGTTTTTGGGGCAGCTCTAATGACATCATAATTTATTAACTTGTTGTAATTAATTCCATTAGTCCTGCTCTTCTCCTACTGCCTCTTCAGTTCTATCCTGACTCCAAACTTAGGAGCATATGTGACGTATAACGGATATCCCATCCACTGAGTGTAGACAGTGCACAGATTATAAATGATGCACTGTAGTACAGTGAACAGGATATATTTTATTTGGCACGTTTGTCACAGAGTATCGCGTTCACCAAAACTCTGAATCAGGCACTTAGTCTCACTTAGTCTCACATTACGTTATTTTTAACAAATACCTTCACTTGGCATTAGAGAAAGTTACTCTACAGGAAGGTAAGTTAGAGGGATTAAGCTAGATAGAGGTTTCTCTATGTAAATTTTGTGTGTTACTGACCATTCACATTTAGCTTATTCACATTTATTGATTACTTGATGGAAGGAAAAAATTTGAACAGGGGTAAATCTGTCATGGAAACCATGGAATATAAGTCACTAGGCAGAGAAATGTGGCATATGTTGAGATGGAATTTAAATTTTTTGGTAGGCTGGAAAAGAAGGAAAGAATGATGAAGTGAAGTACTAGTTGATGACTGAGTGGGCACTGGAAAACACACTTTGTATTCAGTTTGTCTGCATTGCAAACTTTGTAACGCTTCGCTGTTATCTAAAGCAGATGCACATTTCACTGCCTATACCCCAGCACCAAATTAAACCATGCTGCAGTTTAGGTGGCAAAATGCCGTGGGCAAGGAAGTGATGAGTGGGATATCTGCCTTGCTTAACAAATACAGTATTGTCAATATGAAAGCAAGGTGACTTACCACTTGTCCCTGCCACTGCTGGGACTGCTCCCCCTCCGACTGTCTGGGCCTACTCCGTCCCTGGCTGGCTACTGGTGCTGGCTGTACACCTAGGTCTGTACACCTAGATAAAAGACATAATGCACCCATTTGCAATACCAGATTAACCACCTAAATAATGATTTTCCAAGAAGTACAACAGCAATGCGTCACTACAGTTCAATCAGTGTTAGACCTGTAAGCCTTTGGGTGGCTTCTCCCAAACTTCTCACTTCCTCTATTTTTGCTGAAGTTATTTTTGTGGCCTTAGGACTCTGTGCACTTTACCACTGTTAACCAGTGCTAAAGTGCTTGTGCTCACTCCACGCAAATATTGTTGCATTGGCTCATACCTAATTGGCATAATCAATTTACTTATATGTCCCTTGTAGAGTGGTAGACCATATACCCAGGACCTGTAAATTAAAGGATCCCAGTGGGCCTGCAGCACTTTGTGTGCCACCCACTTAAGTAGCACTTTAAAACATGGCCCAGGCCTGCCATTGCAGTCTGAATGGAGATTTAAACTGCCATTTTAAGTTGTTATTAAAACCCTCTTGACAAGACTTAAACTCCCCTTTCATTACATATAAGACACCCCTAAGGTAGACCCTAGGTAGCCCATAGGGGAGGGTGCTGTTTTGGGACATGTACTTTTAAGTTTTACATTTCCTGGTAGTGAAAAACACCTACATTTGTGTTCCTCTACTGTGAGGCCTACCTCTCCCACAGGATAATATTGGGTATTCCTCATTACATTTAATAAGCTGTAATTTCCAAATTGGAGCTGGTAGATATACCAATTTTGGTGTCTTTGGAATTGTCTTGAAATACCCTATTTATGTTTTTCATTTCAATTTTAAAAATGCTCCTTTTAGAAAGTTTTACTAACAAACACAGTGTCCAGATAGGTCGTTTTTTAATTACTCATACGAGACTTCAGTGCTTTGTTCTAAAGCCTGTGTGTTTTTTAATTCACTTCTTTTTATACTTTTTCAAACAAGATTAAACTATTATTCTCATGTCTTTTGTCGGGCCACACACATTTTTCACAAACATATTTACACATTCAAAACAATATATAGTATTGTAACACCACAAAATGCATAATAAAAATCACAGTGCAATACATATAACATTAGATGAACAATACAGATACAGATAACCAGTCCGTAATTTTACAAATACATCTGGCGGACACTCAAATATAGTCCCAAAGGCTCCTGCCTTTTGTCCTGCCTATGTGTAACGCTCAGGGAGAACTTGATTCAAAGGGTGTTGTCTATAGGGGGACAAAAAGATGTATAAATTCCCTTGAGGCACACCTAGCTGTTAGTCCCATGAGCACAAGCCAACGCGTTTCAAACCCTAAACTGCTTGAGGGTTCTCCTCAGGACTCGGACTTGGTGGTCTTGGTGAACTAAAATTAAAGCCAAAGAATGTGTGTTTTAGTATTGTGTCACTCACCCTCACCCAACCTCCTATGTATATTAAAATAATTTTATTTGACCTACTTTATTTCAGCTACTGAAGGGGCTGTTACCTTGTTACACCATTTTACTCCAATTCTCACTGCTGTATTGAAATAAGACATAATTATACTCTAGAGCAGAGCACTTTTAGCCAGTAGTCATAGATAATTTAAAGGAGACATATAACATGTACCTTATTCTTTCTTTTTGTGTCTGTTGCCTGATTTCTTTTGAACACTCTGACTCCCGTAGGATCTCGTTACTAAAAACCAAGAAATTACACTTATGTCAGAGGCATTTTTCTGCCCTATGCCCTTTAGTGCCTGTAGCCCGGCCTGGGTCACATTACTCGGTGTAACTGGCAGTTAGACTTTGTGAATTGTTCCCAGACAGTCACACAATAACTCTGCCTGAATGAGCCATCTGCTGAAATGATGGGGGGAAGAGCTGAGCACAGCCCCACTTGCAACTGAATAGCCTGTGTTCTGCCTTCACACAAAGGCCCTACAACCTCACATTTTCACTACAGCCAGCTTGGAGCCAGGGCAGGGGAGTCAGGAAATTCCATGCACTTCAAAGCCACTGTCTAGAAGTTTCTCCCATCTTCCAGAAGGAGGGCATAAGTGTATAAAAAGGGGACCTCAGACACCAAGGAGCATATGTACAAGCCCTGTGCCTTATGTACAAGGCAGCGTTAAGCCACTTAACATGGCTTAATGCTGCCTTGCGCAAACACAACAATTGATGGACAGAATGCAGAACAATGTCATACATTCACCCCAGTACAGAGATCTGGGCCTAAATCCATCGTTTTTTTGCTCCCCATGCCATTCCAGTTTCAACCCAGTCAATTGCTCACTTTGCCACTGGATTCAAGCTAGCCTGGCTGATGAGGGCTGTTAGCCCGAAACCGGTCCCAGGATGCTTGTTTCCGGTCCAGGGAAGACATGGCTTGGCAATTCGGGCTGGACTGTTCCCATGAGGCACAGGGTCAAGACTGATTTGCATATAGCTGTGTCTGAACTGGGGTGGCGAAGTGAGCTAAAGAATGATGATGGATTCAACCCAGATCTGTGACTGGGGGTGAGTGTCTGAAAAGTTTCAGCGCTCCGTCCATCATCTCCTTGTGTTTGCTTTGTTCGCCCTAAGTTGGCAGGGTATGCCCAGATGTGGGTCCCTTGCTCACTTTGCCACTGGATTCAAGCTAGCCTGGCTGATGAGGGCTGTTAGCCCGAAACCGGTCCCAGGATGCTTGTTTCTGGTCCAGGGAAGACATGGCTTGGCAATTCGGGATGGACTGTTCCCATGAGGCACAGGTCACTGATTTGCATATAGCTGTGTCTGAACTGGGGTGGCGAAGTGAGCTAAAGAATGAGGATGGATTCAACCCAGATCTGTGACTGGGGGTGAGTGTCTGAAGCGTTTCAGCGCTCCGTCCATCATCTCCTTGTGTTTGCTTAATGCTGCCTTGTACATAAGTCCCCCTTTCACGCTATGGTTAGCGTGAAAGGGGTGGGCAGTGGGTGTTGCGGTGTGCGTTCCATCGCAACACCCATTCATTTTGAAGCTTCTCCCTATGCACAAGGGTGGTGTACATAATAGGCAGAGACAAAATTAAGACCAGGTAAAAACTGGTCTTAAGATGGGAAAACGAGGAGAAATGCATTATTTCTCCTCGTTTTTGCTTGTTCCATTTGTGCTGCCTTGTGCAGCACACATCGAAAAAGCAAAATGCCATTGTTTGTTTATGTACAGGAAGGTGTACCTTCCTGTACATAAATAAACTTTTTAAAAATGCCATTTTGTCACTTTCATGATGCTGCATGAAGCAGCACACATGAAAGTGACAAAATGACATTTCTAGGATTGTTTATGTGCAGGAAGGGACACCTTCCTACACATAAACAATCCTCCCCTGCACGCTGACACCCTTGCACTCTGGTGCAAGGGTGCCTGCATCAGCGCTAAGTTGCTAAACTTAGAGCCATCACAGAGGGAAATGCAAGGCTGCGCCACATTCTTGTAAATATGGTGCAGCCTTGAGTTTCAGAAGTGGAGGAGAGAGGCGTTAAGCCAGGAAGGCTAACGCCTCTCTCCTCCACTTCCTTGTACATATCCCCCCAAATCTTAAGTACACTTCTGGACCTCTGGATACTCTGCCAGGATGAAAGACTGCCACTCTTCTGGACTGCTGCTCTTAAAGACTGCTGCCCTATTGTCCTGCTGCTCTGCTGCGTTCTTCCTGGGTACAAGGTCTGGGTCTTCAACTGTACCAGGACCTCCAGAGCGACTCACAAGGGCTAGTTTACTGACCTCCTGTTCAGAACCACAGGGACACAAAAGGCTTCCTCCATCTTGAACCCGCACCTGGACCATGCCTGAGTGAGTCCTGGCCCTTCAAGTGGTGCCCCTCTAGGCCTGGACCCTTGGAAGCGGTGCTAAAAGTGCCCAGATAGTCAAAATCCAAAGTTGGGGACTAAGAACATTTTTGGATAAAAACTGCTCATGAGAACCAAGAGAAGACCAGGACCAACCTGCTCGCCTAGCCACCCGAGGTGCATCGCTGGTCAGATTGACTTTGCGTTTCTCTCGCTACGTTCTTCTCCGCAACAGCAAATCCTTTTCAGCGGTCCTAGTTTTTATTGTGCAGTATTTTCACTTTATTACTGTTTGTGTGCTGCATAAATACCTTACACATTTACACATTGCCTCTAAGTTAAGCCTGGCTGCTTTTTGTGCCAAGCTACCCAGGGTTAAGCACAAGTTAATTTAGGGACTTTTTGTGGTTCACCTTGCAAGGGATTGTGACTGTTAGTTGACCAGGGCTCACACCCCAGTCAACCAACAAGCTAATGTCTCACAGTTAGCTATTTGTCAGTCTCTTCTATTGAAATTATCACTTTGGGAGATTTGTTGGATGACAACATGTGAAATAAAAGCTTGGAAGTCAAGTCAACCAAAACATTTTTCTCAAAAAACAGGGATAAGGCTACAAAAGGATGAGAGTGAAACGCAATTAAGGGGTGGAAGAGAATGGTCAATGAAGGACATATGGTTTTGGTTGGTAATTCCTGCCATGCTACATTGTCGTTGAACTGCTAGCATACTGTATAAATAAGACAACATTGGCCACCCTATCTCTCTATACCTGTACTTTTTGACTGTCTGATCAAGAAAGCCTTCTTAACCAACAGGTTTGGTGAATAGTTTACTTGGCCCTGCAATCATCTACATGTTACCCCAAAATCTGTACTCTTAACAGTACTACACAAGGCATATAAAAGAGGGGTGAGAGAAAGCTTACTAAACAAGCATTGGTAATGCATCAGTTTCGCCTATGTAGTGAATAAATTGCTTTTTTCATCAATCATGGCCCGGGAGAAGGAAAGAGCTCCCTGACAGATAACACAGGAGTGGAGAGGATGTGGTGCAGTGGCCAGAGGTGCTGACTCGAGAGCTGGGGATCCCGCTGCGCCACGCAACATTCTGTGATTCTATGCAAATCACTTAATCTCTTCTGGTGACAAATTGTTATATAAATATGCTGCAAGAGTAAAAGGCAAAACTTTATGAAAATATAGTTTCACCAAAGCGGATGTTAACAGTATTTCGGCGGCAGAAAACTGATAAGAGAAGCAGACAAGGAAGAAGCATTGGGAAATGCAGGAAAATATGCTACAGCCGATAGAAATGGAGAAAAGGTAAGTGGCACACACAGGAACCAATGAGAAGCCAGGAAAGAGAGGAGCCGTGATGTAAGTCCCATTTAAGTTTATATTAAAAACAATAGATTTCGCAAGCACAGTGCAAGTGCTGTGCGGGTAAAACCTAAAAAAGGAGCAGAAGAAAGCTACAGACAGGAGTAAGTCAGCTATGGCAACAGGAAATATGGACAATACAAGGTTGTTAGAAATGGGGGTCTCTAGTTGGCAATTGTTTGCACCTTGTCCAAGTAGGGACCCTTCCTTCTAGTCAGGATAAGGGAGTTACACTCCTAAAATAACCCCTGTTCACCCCCTTGGTAGCTTGGCACGAGTAGTCAGGCTTATCTTAGAGGCAGTGTGTAAGGCATTTGCACATAACCAACATTAATACAGTGTAAGCACTACAAAAGGACACCACACCAGTTTAGAAAAATATCCAATATTTTTATATACTTAAGACAAGACCAAAAACGATAAAAATCCACAATACAGTACTTAGGAATCTTCAGTTATCAAAATAACCTTGAAAAACAGTTCTTTGAAGTCGATAGCTCCCTCTGGGGCTATCACGCCGTCGTGAACAAATAAATATGAACAGTTCTGGCTGACCGCGGAGTCGCGGGCCAGCTACGTTGTCGGGAAGACCCGCAAAACAGTACCTTTAAAACTGCAGGGCATCAGCGACCTCTCGTTGAGCTCCGAAAGTACGGCGTCCGCAGGCGTCGGTTCCGGAGGTCGGTGCAGAAGTCGTCGGGCCCTTGAAGTCACACGCGTTGCAAATCGAACTCCTCGCGGTTGAAGTCAGGAGCGCTGGTGTTGGAAGGTGTCGGGTGCTGCAGTGTGAAGTGCAGCAGTGCGGCGTGTGATGCCCTCAGGTCGCGGTGCGAGCAGCGGCTAGGTGGCGGCATCAGATGGCATCGTCGATGAGACCAGGGTCACGGTGTGAATTGATGCGGTTCTAGTCGCGGTGCTGGCAAGTCACGGTGCAAGCAGCGGCGTCGTCCTTGCTGAAGCGCTGCCGTCGGCTGACGAACTGGAGTCGATGGCGCCAGCATCAGTAGGCCAAGGCTGTGGTGCAGGATGAGGGCATTGCGTTGTGTAACTTTACGAGTGGTGCCCTCGAACCACGGTGCAAGCAGCAGTGTCAATTTTGGCATGGAGCGGCATCGTCGGGGATACCAAGGGGGCATCGAGATGCGAGGCGATGCGGAGTGCGGTGCCCACAGGTCGCTGTGCGAGCAGCGGCTCGGTGGCGGCGTCAGCAGGCATCGTCGGTGAGACCAGGGTCACGGTGCAGTGTTGCGGCGGTGTCCTCTGCAGTGCCTTCAGGACACGGAGTTGACAGAGGCGTCGTAGATGGCGTCGGGTTGCTTTTTCTTCTTTTGCAGCACAAAACACACAGTCCCCAGTGCTGAGGGCAGAAGAACTTGAAGTCTTTGCTGTTCCTGAGACTTCTTGAACAGGGGGCAAGCTCTACCTCAAGCCCTTGGAGATACTCAAAGAAAGAAGTTGCAGAAAATTCAGTCCAGTCCTTTCACTGCCCAAGACAGAAGCAGCCACTGCAGGCCAACACAGCAAAGCACTCAGCAAAGTGGTAGATCCTCCTCACAGCTTCTCCAGCTCTTCTTCTTGGCAGTCTCCTTGGTCCAAAAGAGTTCTAAAGTTCTGGGGTCTGGGCCCCAATATTTATACCACCAAATCCTTTGTTCTCTGAAGGCAGAGAGTGTCTGTACCCAGCCAAAACCAGTTCTGTCCTCACTGGTGCAGCTTCCTGGCAGGGGGTGGAGACGGCATTGTGCAAGGCAGACCAGGCCCATGCAGGTGCAAGGAAATCTCCTCCCACTACTCAAAATGCAACCCAGGTCTCTTCAGCCCAGCCCTGACCCATCAGACTTCTGGAGCTGCTGCCCCTCTCCAGCCCCTGTCATCCAAAAGCCAGACATGCAATACACAAACCTAGCAGACGCACACTGGATGGTTAGGCAAGAAAATACCTACTTTCTAAAAGTGGTATTTTCAAACACAGAATGTAAAAATCACCTTCACTAAAAGATGCATCTTTAGATTCTGAGTTCAGGCATACTAAATGTTATTTTTCTACCTTGTTCCAAGGGCCAGTTATGTTTATAAGATGTTATAGGCAAACTTCCCATTCTGTCCTATGGGAACAGGTAGCCTTGCAATAGTGAAAAACGAAATTGGCAGTAATTCACTATCAGGACATGCCACACACACGAGGGCATGTCCTACCTTTCACATACACTGCACCCTGCCCACAGGGGTACCTTGGGCCTACCTTAGGGGTGGGGGTGACTGACATGCAAGAAAAGGGAAGGTAAGAGCCTGGCAAGGGGGTACCCTTGCCAAGTCGACATGGCAGTCCCAGACTGCCCACAGGCTCTGCAATGGCAGTCCAGAGTTACATTTACAAGCTGTTTGTGTGGGTGGCACAATCCAGTGCTGCAGCCCACTAGCAGCATTTGATTTTCAGGCCCTGGCACACTCAGTGCACTTTACTAGGGACTGACAAGTAAAGCAAACATGCCAATCATGGAAACACCAATCCATAATACAATTTACAACAGGAGCACTTGCACTTTAACACTGATCAGCGGTGAGAAAGTGCACAGTGGCACTAAACCAGCAAAAACAGAGTCAAAACCGGGAGGTCAGAAAGCAAAAACTCAGGGGAAACACGCCAAAAGATGCCAAGTCTAACAAGGGTAATGGATGGATAACAAACATTAGAAAGGGGAGTTCAAAAAAAGTAGATAGTATAAATAAGGCCACAATTTTGCTAGTGGAAAGAGGCAAAAGCAAGCAATAATAACAAACATAAATTATTGAGGCCAGCAAAACCGTCAGCCGTGGCTGCGGTGTTGGTGGTAGTCCCATCTGCTGCGCCGCTGGTAGTGGCAGCTGCTTGGCTTGAAAGGAAGAAAGAAGATTAATAAAAATGATTAGTGGTACTCTCAAGAAAATATTTTATGACAGTCACAGCATTGCAATTTCCAAACAGATAGTCTATTCCTAGTTTCCTAACCTAAAATGACATTATGAACTAATCATGCATTGCAAAAAGTAATCTTTACTTCTCCATGCCCTTATGATGGGTCAAGTCAGTAACCCTTTGCATACTACACACCAGGGAGGCTAGGACTGTATAAGCTACCTAAAGGCACAGAGAAGAACGCTGACACTCTTAATGTACTACTATCTGAATAGTGACAAGAGTCGGCATCCCTTAAATCAGCCCAAGCAAGCACCTGGCTAGCTCATGCTGGAACAGAATCCAGGCAATTTCATTCACTTCACTCCTATTGTGCAACACCCTTTCTGTCAGGCTGGCACCATGCATCACTACTCCCAGGGCCTAGATGTATCAAAGGCTTGCATTGTTTTTGCATCTAAGGATTTTTTTGGTGTAGGGAGATGTCCCCTTCCTGCACAAAAATCTAGGGTGCCCAGTAATGTGGAACACTTGCACCATGCCGCAAAAGTGTTGCAAACTGTGCTCCGCTTTGAGCAAGCTAGAGCATTTTGCTCTTGCTTGCTCAAAGTGGAGCACAATTGTTTTTACAGAGGGGGAGATGCATGTTAGCAGCTCCCTCTCTGTGAAAACAATGCCGGATCCCACTGGAGGCGGGAAGCCAGCAGGAACCGCAGGGGCCATGATGCTCCCCCGTGGTCCCCTATCATCCTAAGTGGGTGCCATGGGTGGGACCACAGCACCCACACTAGAGGCCAGGCCCCATGGGATGGGGTCCCTGAGGATGAAATTGGCCCAGGATGGGGTCGCGCAGGCCCCCTCCCCTTATTTTTTCTAAATGCAAAGGCCAGGCCGTGGGGGATGGGGTCCCCGGGGCTGAAATCAGCCTGGGAGGGGGCACTCAGCCCCCCTCCCTTTAATTTAGTACTAAAAATTACAAAAAAAGGCCGGACCCCGAGGGATGGGGTCCTCAGGGCTGAAATCAGCCAGGGGAGGGGGGCCGCACGGTCCACCTCTCCTATTCAAAATAGGCCTGGCCCTGGGGGATGGGGTCCCCGAGGCCAAAATTGGCCCAGGGAAGGGGGGCCACGTGGCCCCCTATGTGAAAAAATAAAAAATCTAAATAAAAAGGAAGGCAGGCATTTTGCCAGAGGCCCGACCCCTTACTTCACCACTCTGCAAACGTGCGTCCTGCGCACTGCTTGTTGGGGGATGAAGGCCCCTTAGGTCCAGAGGGCCCATGGGGGCCAACAAGTCCTCCTGTTACCTCCAGTAAGTCCCACATGGTGGGACTGATGAGAGGTCTTCAGAGGCCATGTCCCCTTTCTCCACCACTCAAGCCGGTCCAACTTGAGGTTGAGTCAGCTCTGGCAGTGCAATCTCATGAGGGTGTGAGGAGGTGGCCTATGTTGAAGCATGTCACATTACGTGAGTGAGCCCACTTTGTCCAAATCTTGGAATTTATAGATCTGATAAATAGGGGTTTTAGCAGTAGGGAGGTAGGAGTACATAGCAAGCATTGGGGGTATTGTCTCCAACGCTTCACAACAGGGCATCACTCCATTTTAGTGTTTTGAGTGTATACTGGAGTGTGTGTGTGTGGCTGTAACCAGCCTCTTTTTCTCCTTGTTGTGCTTGTGATTGCCACTTAAGTTCTCATAAGTCTTTGAATACACTGTCATGGACAGCTGTAAATCTGTTAACAAGGTGCCAGTGGGAAAGGAACACCCCAGAAATTGGTATGTGTATAGTGGAAGGGATTTCAGCATGTATGCACAATTTACAACGCGTAGGCTTATGCTTGCAAAACTGACTTCACTTGCACGTAAGTGAAATTTTACCAAACAATTCCAGGTGTACGCCTGGAACCTATGACTATCACAGGTTTCCACTAGTGCATTTGTGAACCCTAAAGAACTTGAAGCAATCATATATTTCTCCCATGGGAAGGGGTGAAGTAAACTTATAGGGTAAGTTTATCTTTCTTATTAAGAACTGAACACTGTGTTTTGTCAAATGAGCTGTGTACGTTGTACTTTTTTTTAAGTTAATGACTCTAATGTATTTGCAATAGTTAACATTTTAGATACACATAATGTCATTTTCTGCCCAAAACCGTAAATAACGGCTAACAATCTAACCGGAGAAGATGCTAATTCGACAATAAAAAGGTCCTATGGCCTCGTGACTGTTGATCAGAATTCATTCATCAGAGAAAAAGACACGGGAATAATCCTGAAATAATTTCAGTTTTTCTCGTGTGTTAAACAGGTATATGAATTTACGGAGCAGGTGATATGTATTTCCCAACATATTCAAATCTAAGAATAGCTTGTAAGCCAAGACACCAATGTTAAGGGAAGAGAATGTGGCCTAACGGCTAGGGCTGTCGTCCTGGGAGCGGGGGAATCGGGTTGGAGTTTGGGCAGGGACGCTCGAAATTTGTGAGGGATTCGGGTTCGAGTCTGAGCAGGGACGCTCAACATTTTGTGATTCTAGGCAAATCACTTAATCTCCTGTGTCTAACAAAAAAATGTATGTGTCCGTCTGTACCATAACTGGTGCTTATGTAAAGCGCTCCGATACCTTCGGGTCTAGCTTGCGCTATATAAAACTCCACAAAAAAAATAAGAAACTGTCCCAATTGAAAAAGGTTACAAATCTAGCTTAAGGTGGAAAAATGAGAGGAATGTATTTCGTGTTACCTTTTTTACAACCATGAGTAAATATTTAGAATTTTTAGGTGGGTTTTGCAAATACTAGCCTCGCCATTACTGTAGACACGTTTTTTTTTTTTTACAAGCAATTAGTTTAACAAAGTGTAATACCAAGCAATAGCAAAACTACAAAAAGCAATGGAAAGTAGACTTAATGCCCAGTTTTCCACGTCTTCCCAATTTTCCATTATTGCTTTCCACAAAATTAACTATCTACTGCAGGCACACAATATTAAGCTATACTGTTGTTTATAATATTGATCTCACCCAGTGGTGCCATAGGTTACTAACGCGTTGCACAATTCATAGTTGGGCGTCCATTATGCCACCATGAGGTCAGTCACATCAATGCCAGCTCATCCTTAAATCGGAGTAGTAAGTAACATGGTTAAAAACAATGTAAGGTGAGATTCATTATAGGCCATTTTCATCAAACTGGATATCAGATATATAGCAAACAATAATGAAGATAGAAAAACATTTCTCTGAAAGCCCTCTAAGAGTCTCATTACAAGATGACCACAGGGAGGCCAGTATTCCTTCTATAACCCTGGAGCAGTAGCGGCCCGTGGTGGGAGTGCGGCCGGGCGGTGACGTGGGGTAGTAAAGTAAGGAATACGGCCGTATAGAGGTAAGTAGACATATAAATAAATAAAACGAATTTCGTTGCGCGCGCTGAATCGCCAAATGCGATGCAGCGCACGCAACAAAATTTGTTTTCTTTATTTATACGTCTACTTACCTCTATACGGCCGTATTCCATACTTTACTACCCCCCACCCTGCCCCTCCCCACCCCACGTCACCGCCCGGCAGCACTCCCACCACGGGCCGCTACTGCCCTGGAGTTACCATTAGCTGGGGTAGAGAGGCCCAGTATTCCTCTTTTACCCTGGAGTTTCCATTAACTGGGGTGCTGCTAATTCTGGATGAGTGGCATTTACTCCGATTATGTGGTGCACAATGGGCTACCCTGAGAAGTGATTTACTAGGAGTATTGGGAATACTACACCCATGTCTCATAGTAATTCTCCATTTCAGCCCTGAGTTTTATGCAGACATTTTGGCTTCTTTCAGCATCCAAAGATGTCTGGGTAAGGCACACTAAATCTGAGGCCTAACCACGAATGTTCAATTTCGAGTTGAGTCAGTACCTTCTGTTATAAGCCAATCGGCTTTAACCCAGGACTCATATTGAGGGTGTAGCAGACAAGTCAGAAACTATTTCTTTTTTGCTATTGCATCATAGTCAATCAATGTTTAACAGATTGCATGCTTTAGATTAACACTTAGGAAAACCTTACATAAATAGCACTCCTCATAATGGTAGCACAAGCATTAAACAACTTGCACATCAGTAATTTATGTTCTAGTCAGAATTACTTACTTCAAATGGACACATTGTAATGATATGGTAAACACATTTTGACAGTTTTTTCCATGTAACAGGCATGATCTCAAAATGATTGATCTTATTTTTTTCTGTCAAATCAATATTAATTCAGATATTTTAAGGAGAGTCTTATCATGAGGATACGTTTCATTGGGGACCTCTCCACAAAGCCCTCGGTTTCAAAGATAGAAATTTGGGTCTGATGTACGAATTTTCTATTCACTAAAATCGGGTGCAAATTGTGCACTAACTGTTTGTAAATTGAAATTAATTGTGCAAACCGACCTATGTACTTATCAGTCGGTTCACAAAATTAAGAATCATAGTTGGTTGCAATTCGACCAACCTCATTAATATGAATGAGGAAGGCCACAAATTGCTACCCACTACGATTGGCTCTAGTCAGAGGCATAGTGGCTTGCTGGGGTCAGCAGACCACCATGTCTGTGTGTTGGGATGGAAAAGGGCTCTGCATGGTAAAAATGTGACCCTCTTCCCTGAGTGCCCAACTGTACTGTTGTCTGGATCACTGATGCAGATTTTTTTTCCAAAGACGCACACGAGTCATGTGTGTGCAACATGACATAGGCCTGTCTCACAGATTATGGTCTTGTTGGACTGAGAGTGGCGACCAAAGCGCCACCCTCATAGTAGTGGAAGGCTATTGCCTTCACCAGAAGCTAAGCAGCACAAGCACTTTGGTGGCAGCACACCGTGAAGTGATCTTTAGTAGTTACCAGGACCTTTTTATCCAATGTCACTGGAGTAAAACCTACAGGTTCATTCAAATTTTTAAAAGTTTCGCTGCTGTGTGCTTAACTCCCCCTTGGCCTACACCAGGTAGATGTGAGGTACTTCATAGTGCAGGAGTAGTGACTCTCTGTGGTTGTATGTGTGCCTGGGAAGGGTACAGTATAGGGTAGAGCAGTACAGTGTATTACATGAGAGATTAGTGCATGTGCTTAGTGTATGTATGCCTGTGAGGAATACATGAAATGAAAGATGTAGTGCTCTGTGGTGTGTACAGAATGAGAGCATGTGCTGGGTGTATGTGTATTTGCATGAAGTCCGATACATGAAGGGTGAAGGTTTGTGCAGCACATACTTGGTGAGTGTGTGTGTTTATAAATAACACACCCTGTGTTAGAAATTGGGTTTCTGGTTGGCAGAGGTATGCACTCTGCGCAAGCAGGAACAACAATCCGAGTCAGGGTAAGTCAGATACAGACCATAAATTTACTTGTGCTCACCCTCTGGTAGCTTGGCACAGAGCAGACAGGTTTAACTTAAGAGGCAATGTGTAAAGTATTTGTGAAACACTTCAAACAGTAACACAGTGAAAACGTCACAAAAAGACTGCAGTTTAGAATAATAGATTACGATTTTATAAATAAAACAAGATAAAAACAAAAATCCAATAAGTACAAGTCGATATATTAATTTTTAAAGATTAAAAATGAAAAATAGACTTAGAAGCAGTAAGCGCCTATGAGGTTATCTGGTTGTGTTGGACAGGGGAAAAGTCAAGAAGTTCAGGTCAACTACGATGAAGTATGTGCCGAATACATGAGCCATGCAAGGCCCGCTGAACAAAAGTATCTTGATCCTGGTCGCAACATCGGCGAAGATCCCGCAGTTGAGATGTTGTGTCGATTTTCTACACACAACAATGGTGATATGCTGGTTCAGAAAACAATATGCTGGTTCCGAGATGTGCTGGTTTCAAATCCGCTGCACCAGGTTTCCCCACGCAGTTGAGGGGATGCGTTGATTGTCTCTCTGCAGGGTCGGTTCTTATGGCGATGTGCTGGTTTCAAGTGTGATGTGTCAGATCTGTTCCCCCAACAGCAGTGAGTATCAATTCTGCTTCACGCAGCAGAGGATATGTTGGTTTCACTGAGGCAAACACCTGTATCTACTTCCAATGGACCAGTCACAGGAGCAGGGGGTAAGACTTTGATATCTCTGAGTCTTAAAACAGGAGGCAAGCTAGCATGCCCTTGGAGATCACTCTGGGTTCAATCAAGAGTCCAGTTCTTCCTCAGCAGGGCAGAAGGCAGAAGGACAGCACAGCAGAAAAGCAGTTCTTCCAGAGCAGCAGTCCAGCAGAGTGGCAGTCCTTGTAGCAGCACAGCATCCCTTCCTTCGGCAGACTTTATTCACAGGTCCAGCAGAGTCTGATTTCATTGAGTCAGAGACCCAGCACTTATACTCAGTTATACCTTTGAAAATTGAGTTGACTTCAAATAGGGGCTTTGCAGTGCACAGAGGTTCTCCCTCCCAGCTCTGGCTCCAGACCCACTACAGAGGGGTATGCAGCCCTTTGTCTGGAGACAGGACACTGTCTATTCAAGAGTAAGTGTTAGCTACTCCCTCCCATCCTGCCCAGGATGACCCATCAGGATGTGGATGGGCACTCAGTCACACCAAGCCTTCCTTTGTGTGTGGCTATCTACGGGAAATGGAAAAAGTTCAGCAGTCACCAATCCCAGACGTGTATTGGAGAAAGGCTGCAGGCACACAGAGCTAAGAGCAGAGGAATGCTGCTTCCTAAAAGTGGCATTTCTAAATTAGTGATGATAAATTCAACTTTGTCAGCAAAGAGGAGTTATCATTACCATTCCAATGATATGAAACATGCTAGAGTTGCTCCCTCTCAATCAGGAATTACCTGATGTGTAATAAGGAATTCACAATGTTAACCTATGACAGTGGTAGTCCTCACAGTAGTGAAAAACAAATGTGGGTGTTTTTCTCTACCAGGACATGCAAAACATAACAGTACATGTCCTACCTTTTAATTACACGGCACCCTGACCTATGGTCTGCCTAGGGCTTACCTTAGAGGTGACATATATGTAATAAAAGGGGAGTTTAATGATTTGCAAGGGATTTTAATTGCCAAGTTGACATGGCAGTTAAAGTGCACACACAGGCTTTGCAGTGGCAGGCTTGAGGCATGTTTAAAGTGCTACATATTTGGGTGGCAAAATCAGTGCTACAGGCCCACTAGTAGCATTTAATTTACTGGGGCCCTGGACACATGTAGTGTGCTTTATTTGGGACTTATAAATAAATGAAATATATCAATTGTTGTTAAGCCAATGGCAAGAGCACATCCACTTTAGGACTGTTGATCAGTGGTAAAGTGCCCAGAGTCCTAAAGCCAACAAAAACAAGGTCAGAAAAAGGGGAGGGGGAAGTCCAAACGTTTGGGGGTGATCCTGCAGAAAGGGCCATTTCCAACACCCTGTTTAAGGATAGATCAGCTCTAGTGATGAACAGAGCGTGCAGATTGTGTGTGTGCACTGAATGTATGTCTACATGTAAGGGTACAATGCATAGAGGTAACAGTGCTGGACCCAAAGTGTGCCGTCAATGCACACTGGGTGAGTGTGCCTGTAATGGTACATAGCATGGAGGACCCTGGGTTCTGTTTTCGGAAGTCCAAGCCTGCCTGGTGAAGGCATGAGGAGGAGTGGAATCCCCCCAGAAAGATTTGCAGATTGATGCATGCCTGTGAGATGAATGGTGACACACAGGCGGGAAAGTGAAGAGACTGCCTTTAAACTTCAAAAGGCTGCGCTTTGATTCAGTGATAGATCACAAGGAAGCAACCTGGACAAATCTCAAGAAGGGAGATGGGGCTGATAAGGAAAGCATATAGAGTATGGGTGGGGGTCTGGGATTAACCTGTTGATGCACATGATGGCTGACATCCAGGTGTGAACTCTGGTCACTACCCTGAATTCTGTTGTGGACAATCAGCTTCCGAGTTGTGCCGGCTGTGACAGAGATCTTTCATGAAGAAAGAAGAAAGGGATAAGTGCCCACCTCAAAAGAAACAGAACCCCAACATAAAACTTCAAAGACCCAGACCCTAAATCACTTTTTTTGTCTGGAAAAGGACTATAAGAAGGGGAGGTGTAGCCCCCAAACATTTGTCATCTGCCAGGTAGCTGGACGGGCTGTGTGAAAATGGGAAGCACTGCCAGACTTCTGGCGGTGACCAGAACTGGGGGCCAAGGCCTGCTAGTCTCCCTGCTGGGTGAGGGGACATAACCCGGGGAAACCAAGACCACTTGTGCTGGAGCACCAGTGCCTGCCTGCTTGCCAAGACCACTGTGCCCTGTGAGGAAGAGGAGAGAGTTGGAGGGAGCGAGGTCAAGTGGGGAGCCCTACCATGAGGACTCCTTGTCAAAATGTGATGATTCATCAGGGCACCGATTGGGCCGTGTGCAGGACTGTTTTCTTCAACCTCTATATGCCAGGAGAGGGCCACCATAGACTGTGCCACATATCGAGTGCTGTGTAGAGGGCACAGAGCCCACATGGCCCCATTGCAATGATACTATATGCCAGAGGGGGCCACCGTTGAAATACTTTTGTGACTAGCGTGCCAGGACTCGTGAACGCCTGAATGTCTACCCTGTATGCCAGAAGGGGCCGCCGTGGTGTGGGCGATTGCACCTGAGAAGTCTACGTTGTGTCCGGAAGGCACTGCAGCAACCCTATCTGCCAGAGGGGGCTGCTGGGACCAAATCGCCAAAGACTTCGGGCCATAATCTGTGGCAGGAGTGAGGCTCCGACCAACGGGTCTAGCCACACTGAGGGATGCTCTCTGAGTGACCCCTGAGGAGCAGGAGGATGCTGAGGAGGACAACACACCCTCGCAGGACTCCAGTCAGAAACTGAAGGAATTAATTCCCCTTGCTGGGGAGAACTTGACTTATTCCAGTGCTGTGAGCTGGAAGCTGCTCCAATGGCTGGGGAGAGTCAGCCATGCCATTTCAGAGAGTAATTATCACAAAAAGTCAAGAGCGACCCATATGTCCTTGCGAACTGGGTATTGCTATTCAAGCAGAAACAACGTTCACAAGGAGCTAATTTTAATCAATTAGTAAAATTTCTTGCAAGGAGTAATATATCTTGCGTGACATAAACAGGGACAGAAAAAATTAAAAATCAAACCATAATTCAATTAGGTCTATCACTTTTGTAGCAAAGTTTTTGTAGCAACCCACAGAACAATTATTTTAGCTGTACCCACTTCAGCCGAAGTGAGTATAATTTATTTTGCATAGACAGTATTTCAAGTAAAAAGGAGACATAAAAGTATTTTCAATTGTGTATTTACACTACATACATTTCCACAATTTTGACATGAATTCGTGACCCCAGTGAAGTGACCATAACCAAAACGGTGCAATAAACGTAGTGCTATTAAGGAATGGAGGCGATGGTTATTGGTAATTAAAAGGGGAGCCCTTTGGAGATATAATACAATCAATTCTTCATAGACGACTTAGAGTTTGCTGGGGCTCTCCCTTTTCAGTTGTCGATGACGTTTCGGCCCTCTCGTGATATGGGGTCTCTTCAGGGCGGGGATTCTGGGGACCAGCAGCACTGTTAAGGTGCTTGAAGTGCAGCAATCTTCCTAATATAAGGGTACATCTTGGTGGTATTCAGGTTTATAGTTCCCTTGTGGAGAATTAGCCACTTTATGGCTTCAGGCAGTATTCACAGTAACTCAAGGTTACGTAGGTCCGATATAACGCAGTGAGTGAATAATTCAATTATTGTTGATCTTTCATCATGGGTCAATTAGCATCGCGGTGAGCGAGTAATTTAATTACTGATTGGTTTGCCGTCATGGGTTCCAATAAACCGGGCGGCGATCTGCTCTCGCTGGTGCTCATTAGGGAGAGTAAGCTTGCTCCCACCTTACACTGTAGTGTATACTGTGATCAGCCTGACTTCTCCAAGCAGGTTCTGATCTTGAAAGCGCCCTCGCTGAGGGCACCCTGTGTAATGCCGAGTTCTTCCATGCTGCAGGAGGGGATAAGACTTGAACAAGGGCCTGTCAGTCCCAGGGAGTTCGCTGTAGAAGGTGCTACAGCACCATAGTCACTTTTAACTGAAATCCTGAAAAATGAAAGGGAACTCTTGAGTATGGCCTAATTGTGTGCATTCATAGGATGTGGCCACCAACGCATATTCAAATGCGTAGAATGTTTACACGTAGGTTTTTCAACATATGGGAATTGTGGCATCTGTATGCAGTTGTGAGTTTGCACTAATGACTTTTTAATTTCTCTGCTGGAAAAATGTCTTACCAGTGGGGAAACTTCTTTCCTTCACTGCCGTTAAACATGAGTGTGTTCATTCCTCCTTCCCAACCTCAAAATACAGTTATTCCTGCCTTTAGTATGGAGGTTTACAGATCGAAAATCCCACAAATGTACAATGTTCTGGGTGTATATCGACCTTCCCATGAAGACCCACCTAGAAACACCCACTATCCCACTCATTACCCCGAATTTGTCAATGCAATATTTACACCATAATGGTGGGATTTCTGTATTCACACAAATGCACTTTGCTAACAAAAATATCCTCTTAGAAGTGCTGCCTGTGTGCCTTTGTTTAAAATAGGTGCACAAAATGCTTTAAGAACCAGACAAAAAAGCATTGGACCTAATTTCACAGAAAGGACTGCAATATTTTTGCAGGCGTTGGGTTATTAGCTTGATGTTTCACATGCAGCAGTGGCATTGTCTCTACCTCTGGATATCAGTGACAATCTTTTAGCCAGGTGGTTTGCTAAAGTCTTCCTAAAGCTAGCTTAGCATATTTAATTTACAACCCAACAAAAGAGACAATCTATTCTAGAATGTAACACCCCTTGTTTACTACTAAATTACAGCATGAAGCAAAATGGGTCCATCACACATTAGCAACTACAATTTCCAAACAGTTTTCAATTTCTTGTCTAATTTGATGTTTTCGAATTTGGTGACAATTTAAGCAGCACTATAAATAAAATCTGCAATTGTAATTCCTTCTGCCTGTATTTTAGGATAGCTTTAGATCATGTTTTACAGGTTCAGAGAAAAATTAATACAGAGTTCAGGCATCTTGCATTAGATATGATGTCCTGAGAATGAAAAACAATATTGGATTATGCGTATTGTTCTTTTACTGAAGATTAAAGACCTTGCGGAATAGCTTTTCGTCACTGTGGTAGTTTATGTGCATCAATAAATGTGATAAGTTTCCCTCTTCCTTCCATGACAGCTGCATTAATTTACAACATAGAAAAAAATAGAAGGAAAAGGAGCAGTGACTGCACATCCAAAGCACTGTGGGATGAAGTATAAAGAAAAGGAAAAGACTCTTGAAAAGTTCATTCTAATAAATCAGTAATTACAGAGAAATAGTTCCAGCATTTCTCAAAAATAAACACGTGCTCATTTTTCTAATCTAGGAGGCATCCAACAGAAGCCTTTATATAATAGGTTTGCCCAACTCTCTTAAGGACGCTGATTTTAAAATAGTGTTGCAATTTTTTTTCATGTACCGGTGGCTTTTCTGGTCCCTCCTCACTCATGGGTGGATTCTCACAGGGGTCGATATATTACCTTTGGTTGGTTTTTCTTCCCTTCCACATGGGACTGATTGGGCCCCGCAGTAGTTCATTCACTGGTTAGTGTGACATTCACATTTAATTTACACCCAGCAAAGCTTAAATCGCAAGGCGGTGGTGAGCCCACTTCAGCCAGTGAGCTGTTAGTTATTCAATCAATAATACCACAGTATTTTAGGAGGCCATGGAGGGTGGGCTGACTCATTGCCCTATGCATATGGGGCAGAAGCAAAAAGTGTATGGCTGTGAATAACTGAGCAGCGGCTGAAGTGGATTCAGCCATGCTGGGTGAACTAACTATATGAAAGGCACAATAACTGATAAATGGTTGAAGTGTGCTGACCTATTTTTGCCATGATATATGCTGTGTTGGGGGGTAGTAAAATGTGAATGACACAACAACTGATCAGTGCTTGATGTGGGCTGTGGTGGGTGGAAGCAGAGGGGCACATAGTGCAAATGGCTAGCTTCATTGTGACTCCCCCGCAATATGCTCTTTAACAAGGTGTATGTCTTGCAAAGAATTTTCTCCAGGCATCAGGGACAAATGTTGCATAATATGCTTTTTTTCTTTGCGTGTGTGTTGCAACATGAACTAATATTTTTCTTATCTTTTTCTCTTAGCTTTATTGGAGAGGTTATTGGCCGCATTGGATGTTTATAGACGTTTTTGTCAGTGTTGAATATTTGGAGAAGTTCTTTGTGTCAAATTAGTGTGTGTTTGAGACTGCTGTTCTTGTGATCACACTGTATTACGCTCTCATAGTTTTGCATTCTATCACTTCATAGCTTACCTCTTTGCCCCCCCCACACACAGCAATAATTTCTACAAGTACATCTGTATTCACACTAGATCCCAAAGTCTTAGTTAGAAAACAGAGATGGCATCTCGTTAGATGACTGCTTCTGAGGCTCTAACTTGAATAATGGAGGAGAGCTCTGAGGCAGGGTCTGATACTGAAACAGCATCAGAAGAAGAGGGTCATGGAGTGGTCAGTTTTATGAGAGTAATTTTTCTGTTGGAGTTCCTTCCGATGCATGACTCATCTTCCAGTGATTCAGAGGAACATGAGCCTGGTAGTCATGATGTCCCTTCACAAGCACTAACTGTGCAGCGAAGAGCTAGTGACAGTGTAGACCTGGGTAGAGTGCAGATAAATAGGCCGCTGAGCACAGACAGAGGACTCACTTGGCAGACTCCTAATTTATTACAGCCAGTCATGCCCCCATTCACTGGAGATGCTGGATGTAAGGTCAATAAGAAAACTTTTTTATTGACTACTTCCATATTTTTTTTTGAAGCAGACTTCCTGGAAGAAATTGAGCAGCAAACAAATTTGGAAGCTGAACATTTTCTGAGGAAGCATGAAGGCACTCTGGTGCCTCACTCTAGGGCATACCTATGGACTCCCACTTCAATTGGGGAGCTGAAAACAATTCTGGGCCTAACACTGAGGATGGGAATAGCTCACAAAAGAAATGTACAGTCCTACTAGTCTACCCGTGCAGTTTGGCAACACCTTGCTTCACTCCGGCCATGACAGGGTTTTGATTTTGCAGCGTATGCAGCATTTCTATGACAATTCTGTTGCATTGTACCCGGACAACCCGACCATGATAGGTTATTCAAAATTCGACCGTTCATTGAACATTTGTCTGCCAAGTTTCCAGAGATTTATACTCCTGGAAAGATTATAGCAGTTGATGAGTCCTTGATATTGTACTAAGGGGTGAGTGCTGTTTCTGCAGTACATACCCAGTAAAAGAGCTCATAAAATGGCATCAAGATGTGCATGTTGTGCAAGAGCTCCACTGGTTATGTGTGCAGCCTGAGAGTATATATAGGGAAGGACTCTGCAATAAATTCTAAAGGTTGTCTTTCCACACTAGGAGTTAGTGAAAATATCATATGACAGTTCGCCCATTCTCGCCCAATCTCTCCTTCATAAAGGTCATAACCTTTATGTAGATAACATCTATACAGGAGTCCAGCTATTTAGTGAACTGTACAAAGCTGGCACTGTGGCTTGCAGTACCCTTAGAAAGCACGGCAAAGGATTTCGTCAGGAGCTTGTTTGCAAGAAGCAACCAAAAAACACAGAGTAGTGCGTTGCGTTGCAACAAATTGCTCGCTATGAAGTTCTCAGGCAGGCTGGAAGTGTATGTGCTCATTACAGTTCCCAATGAGAGCACTTCTCCCATCACAGTTTAAGGACAGATGACAGAAGTTAACTATTCCACATGTATACTTGATTACACCAAGTACAAGGGTGGAATGGGTAAAAACTACCAAGACCTCATCAGGCAGCTCTGGCTCAGCCTGGGAAAGGCTGGCCAAAAAGGAGAGGGCAGCTGGAAAGTTGGATTTTGGCTCACAGAAAATAAATTCTAATAACTTATTTTCTGTAATAGTTATTACAAATCTAACAGTGGCAAGTTGTTGGATTTCTCTTAACTATTAATTAGATACTTTTACGTATATTTTTAGGTGGCTCCTGTCAATACTTAAGTAAAATATCACAATGCTAGCCTATAGACCCTTTCAATACAATGTGAAAAATGTAATTGCCAGTTTTTCCCTCACCAGGGCTTATAAAACTTCTTTTATAAAGTCCCTGCTTAGAGTTACAAGGCAGCCTACCCCAGGGGACACCTAGGGGAGACTTTAAGGGTGACCTATATATAAAAATAAGGTAGTTTGAGACTTTCGAAGTGCCCTTAATTCCAAAGTCGAATTTGCATATAATTACAATTTTAAAGCAGCCTGCAAGGCAAGGCTGGCTTTTAAAATGACACCAGGCAACACAGCAATGCACACTCTAGTGCAGGATATCTACTGGGCCTCTAAACCTCCCTGCCCTATTATATACTAGGAACTTATAGGTAGTTTGAATCCCCTTTGCCTTGATATATACTAGGGACTTACAGGGGTCTGTCATTGCCAATTATAATTCTACCTAACCATGTACCTTTTATCAGAGCACAGGCCCTGGGTCTGGTTAGCAGAGCCCATGACACAATCAGAGTCAGAAAACCAGCACCTAGTAGTCAAAATAGGGCGAAAAAGTGGTGGGACTCTGCAAACAGGTCCTGCTTTCTCACAGAGATGTAGGTGAACTGGGGGAAATCCTGTTTATTTCCTATTTTCCCATGGTTCCATTCTGGCCCAGATTGCTTCTGTCTCCAATGGGACAAGTTGCAATTGCAAAAATGATTTTACTACCAAATCTCCGATCAATTTGTTGCCTTTCTGGTGATTTGAATAAATATTTTTTCAAGGACTTGAGCATTCTGCTGGGGACCCTGATTGGCATCCCAAAGGACACACCTTGCCCTAGCCAAGTGAACTAGACCACTTACAGAGGGTGGTATGAATGCAACCCATATGGAAGCATATTACTGTGCAGCGCAATTGACATGGTCGATGAGATGGTTAGCAGATATGGCAAGCTCAGAGGAGTGGAGGTATTGAGGGTCTATTGCTGTGGCCCAATGTGGGATAGAGGAGTCATAGCCACGCGGTCCGCATCTCCAGCTTGTGCTGGCAAACTAACACAACCAGATTGGGAGGGGTGCCACCATATACAGTGGAGATACCCGTTTGGTGCTTGTCTGGTTTTCAGTGTTTAGCATTAATATTTGACAGAAGGCCCTGGGTGGTGCTTGGGATTGTCACTGTGAGTGATTTATATCAAGGGGGACTCTGTGTTCCTTTGAGTCCCTACAAGAGGCCACAGGCATTGGAATCAGGCATTTTATGGTCCACCCTGCCCTGAGGCAAATGATTAAATGTACTTGGTGGAACTAGGATATGGAATCCACTAGATAGAGTGCCCTAACAACCATACTCACTGGGGGGACATACAGCTAAAGCCCTGGTCTTCCATGTATCACTCCATCCCCTGAAGGCTCATTGGAACAGTGCTTAGGAAAGGAATTTACTGATACATATGGTCCACTGTTTTGAGGTACTCCCAGATAATCACGAGGATCCATTATTCAAATATGTGCAAATAAATTACATGTAAACTATATGTATATGTGTATAGTTGACTGCATTTACTGATGCAACAGCCAACGACATGTTTATTGCACACTATACCTCATGCTTAATATATTACACCCTTGGATGCTAAGAATGCATTTTGTAGCTGTTACCTAGGTGGAGATAACATTATTACATTTAAAATTGTATCCCAGTGCTCTTTTATGGAACAGCTAACCCTTCTACAGTGAAAATAACCTTTTGGACCTTTTCCACTTTAAGGACCTGTTTACAGTTAAACCTTTACATGTCCTACTCTTAAACACAATGCACCCTGCCTCAATGGACAGTAAGGCCTACTTAGGGGTGATTTATTAATATGTAAAAGGAGGATTTAGGCCTGTCAAAAAATATGTATTTTGACAGGTCGAATTTGCAGTTAAAATATGCACCACTGAGCTACATATGGCATGTCTTCAGTCATGTTTGTCCTGTCACTGCAGTGGGTGGCACAATATGTGCTGCAGCCCATTAGTGAATAGAACTACTCTCCCTCATGGGACTTCTCATCACTAAGGTAAAAACCTGGAAAGACAATCAGCATTAGCATGGTCAATCCCAGGGCAATGTTTTACAGTAAAGTCCATTCCTTTGTTAATATTGATGTCGATGTAGGCAATGATACATGTATGTATAAAAACGAAATCGAATTTCTGTTGTTGAAATCTCCCAATATGATCTCTCCATCAACCCAGAGTCACAAATAGGTGGTCAGGCAGGTTCTGCAACCTAGTCCTGAGGCTACTGATTGACAGATAACAGGTGGGGTGGCACGTAAGAAGCAGGACAAATACGCAAACTGGAAAAACCCAAATCAGTCCCACAGATAGGCAACAACACCACAATGGTCCAGGGAGATTGGCCCCAATAACACACACTTGGCCAGAGGGGCGCACGTTCCCAAAAAAACATTAAGGTAGATGCCACATGAAGTTAGGAACACTCAGCCAATCAGTACACTGCACACGCAGTGATCACGTGCTCCCTATGCTGAACATCTGGACACGCTACCCACTGGCCCACATTGTGTCTACGCAAGGTCAAGACCCACCTGCATTTGTCATCAGGTGGGAGTAATTTATGGCTCCATGACTAGGCCTGCATTCCTCTCCCTAAATAGGGTCTATGCATTGCTTTATGATGCTTCAAGAAATGTATAAAAAGACACTCAAAATGATTGTACTTTGAGTCATTACTCAGCCCCCTTTCTGTAGGCTGTATTCCTGGCCGCAGTGTTTAATTAAATCAACTCTTCCTGTTTTGCCAAACACTTCTTGTCTTTGTTTTTGAAGGTAAATTCATATTCGAGCAATATTTTGGCGAGCCAGATAAGAAAGATTGGTGCTTTGATCCCGACTGCTGCCGAAGAAAAGGACCCCACTCTGACGTATTCACATAAGAGCAGCAAGGAAGGTGAGCAGATGCCGCAATTGATTGAAAGCTCTACTGAATCCACGGGGCGGAGGTCCGTCCTGAAGCCCCTGTCAATTGGGTAAGAGACTACATCTGATCTTTAGTCCCAGCATTTGGCATATAGCAAACTAGGAACAAATGTGAAAATTTAACTGAGCGCCCTGCCACTGACAGAAATCCGTCATATTGTCTATCTTATGTGTCCAAACTGAGTAGTCACAAGGCAGACGCGGAGGCAATCTGACAGAGGTCACCTTTTTTCGCTAGCCAGCATGCTAGGAGAGGTGAAGGTTGTTAGTTGCTTGGACTACTGGGCATGATACAGATGGTATGCTTGTATCCTGGGTGTTATACAGGGGCGAGGCCTCACCGCTTGGACCGCTGGGCACAATACAGATGGTATGCACAGGCTCTGGGTGTGATAAAGGGCCAGCACATTGATCTTATTTTATTGTCTAAAAGGGTTTTCTCAGTGCTACAGTTTTCTTAACACTGTTGGTATCTGAAAGAAGTGAGAGGTTTTATTTGTTTGGACTACTGGGCATGATACTGATGGTACACATGATCCCTGGGTGTGACATAGGGTCTGATTCGGTTGTAAGGGGAAATTTGGACCTTGGAGATTAGGTGTAGCTTGTGCTTGGCCAAGGAGGACCTGTGTTTGTCAAGTTGTTCCTCGTTTCCACATAAATTGATGTTATCTTTGTCCCGGATAAGATATTGACAGACTATCGGGATCACTTAGTCCCGAGTACTCCTCAAAGCCTCCCCTCGTCATTGGGTTGCATGCACTAAGAAGCGGGGGCTAAGGTATTTTTTTTTTTACAAAATCATCATTTGTTCTCTAACAGTTTTCTCTCTCTTTTTCAGGATTGTAGGTATTAATTGATGCATTCTTGACGTTGTGGTGCTGGTAAATTGTTGCTATTGCATGCATTGTCTGGAGTGCTGTGTTTGTTTAATGACTCACTGTGCTTATGAAGGTGCTTCTAATTCTTATGATCGTTTTCCATATCTGCTGTTTGTCTGCTGAATTCACACATTTGTAACTAACAATTGCACTTTCTTTCAGTTTGTGACCCTTCATATGTATTTTTTGTTTGTGTTACGTCTATTGTGAAGCATCTATGTAAATAGTATTTAGCTCATAGAAGTAGCCATAGTCAATAACCCCTTTGTATTTTTTTCCCCAACAATCAGAGTAGAATCTAATATTGTTTTATCCCAAGAAGCTAGAGCGTGTCAGTCCCTTAAAAAAGTTCCCAGCTATCACTAAATCGCCGCTAAAGCACATGCAAACTAGGGGGATTATTAGCAAGACCGGCGATAAAATTATCGCCGTTTTAGCAGCAGGAAACTGCCACTAAAACGGCGATAATGGGCTTGCTAATATGCGTTATGGAATTCCAATAGAAGCCCAGGTTAGATGTCCTGCACATCTAACCTGGGCTTCTATTGGAATTCTATAACGCGTATTAGCAAGCCCATTATCGCTGTTTTAGCGGCAGTTTCCTGCCGCTAAAACGGCGATAATTTTATCGCCAGTCTTGCTAATATGCCCCTAGGTTCTCCACACAGATTAAACAATTTAGCAAGTATTGCTACGAATGACATGCACACACTGAGGCACACTCGTTCCCCTGGCCAGACGGTAGAACCTTTGACACTAACATTATCGAACACACATCCGTACCAAACACGTAGGGCAAAAGAAGACCCGAAGAGAGGCACTGTTAGAACTGTGGGCCATCTTTGAAGAGGCCCCGATTGACAATCCTATCCTAGAACACAAAAGTAAGGTGTCTGCAACTGCCCCACCAGGTGTAGGAATTGAGGTGCTCTCTTCAGTGCCTGCCATCCCTGCATTAGGTTATACCAATCCACCGGTCCAGGGAGCCGGAAGGCCCCCCACCAAAAAACAAGCTACTAGATCTAAGCAAGGGAGACTAACAGGTCACCAGGCTCAGGCAATCCCAGCATCACTCCAGCCAAGTGCTAGAGCTCCCCAAAACTCCACACCCCGTCCGTCGCATTCAACACATCGAACCCGAGTGGCACGGAGAAGGTGTACTCCCACCCATCTGGGCGAACACACTCGGATGACCGGGAGAGTCGAGGCAGTACTGGACAGTGATACAACTAGTGGGGGTGAAGAAAGGGTCACCAGTCATCCGGGATCAGACGATGAGGGGGAAGCCGCAGGGCAAGCTCAGTCAGCCGAAGGGATAACAGAAAGTGAGTCTGAGAGCAAATTCCTACCCAAAAGAACAGCGCCTTGATCAGAACGAAGGAGCCAACCCAGGTGGGAGCTAGAGGAGATGATGGATACAGAGGGTGCTCCCACCCTGGGAAGTCAACGAGAGAACAGAGCAGTGCGCCCTCCACCTGAGGCGTGTAGAGGTAGGTATAGAGCATCACTCTGAGAAGAGCCCAAGGCAGAACTAGAAGGGAGGCTTCTGCCTGGGGTCCGAGCCTCACCAGGTCCTCAGCATAGGAGAGAGGTTGACCAGGTGATAAGGGATCAAGGTAGCCTGATATAGACTCAATTAATTTGCAGGAGAAGCAGCATTGCACCTTTACGTGTGTATGTGGAGAGCAGCGACAAAGACATCCGCAACTCCCCCCAATCGCACGGTGTAGACAAACTGACCCCAAGAGAGATAGTGACCAGAGATGAAGGCGAGACATTAGTGCAACCATTTTGCTACCTGCTAGCCTGCTGGACCAAAAGGGAGGGCCAATATGATAGACCCTGCCGAAGGAATGATCCTTCGTACCGGAAAACATGGCTATTGCGGGGGAGTGTATCCGGCATGGAGAGGAAGGTCTCAAATGGTACTTCTACTACAAGCACGATTGCCTAAGAAAATGGGAGTGCTACATTAGAGAGAAACCAGTAATGCTGTCCCAAGCCAAAAAGTGCCTACTACTGAGGAGGGCTTGTCAGGGGCCATTTATGGTGCATGGGCCCAGATGGATAAGGAAGTGCTCAGAACCAAACTGCGGCCATTGATGGATGGGGCAGGGAAATGGATCTCATGTTTTGAGACAAACACAGTGGGGATAAACCTAGCAATAGGCAATTTCAAAAGTCTGCTAAGCAGTCTCATCGGAGAGCAGACCAACACAGTGTTCGCCTGGGCCCTCATCCCAGCAGCCATGCTTACAAACTCCCAGCATGACAGGTCTGCATTCAATTCAGACAGGCACCCAATATGAACAGCCCTGGGGTGAAATATTCCCTGAACGCCTGGATGTAGGAGGATTGATGGCAGAAAGTAGGAATCCTGGGGAGACCGTAACTGACTTTCTAGACAGAATGAGGGAATGATGGAGACAAGAGACAGGACAGCCATGGGCAGATAGGGGCCCCTAGGTTGCATTTTTCTACAGCATTCTCAAAAAGGGGCTGCCCACCAAAATATAAAGTGGATTGGACAGTGTAGTAGGGTTAGACACCAAACCCTGGTGGGAAATGTAGGTCTACATACTACACTTTTATAGAAAGAAACAGGAAAAGGAAAGGGAGAAAGAGGAGCAAGCCCAGAGAGACACCGCCAAGTTGGTCCAGCACAAATTGAAAAAGACCGCCCTCGAGGGGGCTACATTGGCCGCTCACATACCAATGGCTCCTTTCTTGAATGAGGCTCCACCATAAAACCCCAGAGGGTTTAACCCAGTTATAGTGGCACAGAGGTCAGGGAGGAAGGCAGATGCAGGACCACAGGGAGTGGTATTATGCCACCATATGGGCCACATGGCTGACCTATTCCACTTAAAGCGATACCAAAGGGGATGATGGACGGAGCGCTTGAGCTAATCAAACACTCACCCCAGTCAACTGATCTGGGTTTAATCCATCATCATTCTTTAGCTCACTCCACCACCCCAGTTCAGACATGGCCATATGCAAATCAGTCTGACCCTGTGCCTCATGGGAACAGTCCAGCCCGAACTGCCAAGCCATGTCTTCCCTGGACCGGAAACAAGAATCCTGGGACCAGTTTCTGGCTATTCAGCCGTCATCAGCCAGGCTAGCTTGAATCCAGTGGCAAAGTGAGCAAGGGACCCATGTCTGGGCATACCCTGCCAACTTAGGGCGAACAAAGCGATACCAAAGGGGATGATGGATGGAGCGCTTGAGCTAATCAAACACTCCCCATCCTCAAAACCAGCCCAAGGTAACCCGAATGCAGGGTACGCACAGCCCCAGGGAGGGCAGACAGCCATTTCATTACCATAACAGGGAGCAGGTGACTGGTCAAATATGTGGCAATGGCAGCAACAGACAGGGACGTCAGCCCAACAAGGACCGCACAGGGAGGAGTAACTGTCTGGGGAGGCAATGCCTTTACACAATGACAAAACCCACCTGCTCAGTAAGTTCAAACCCCCAATGCAGAACATACACTTCACACACACCTCAAAATACATTTAAAAAATAAAGACGAGTAAGACAACATTAGGAATTCTTAAGTCTTTACTGCCATTTGGGAAACACAGGGCTGCTGTACGTTATGTTGATCGGGAATCCGCACTAGAGTCTACCATTCGGGTGCCCACAGAAGCCTAGGCCCCAATCTGCTGCTGATCCCGCAGGACGGGGTTGGCTGGCCACGCCCTTGGGGTGGGCATGCTGACGAGGGAGCAGAGCAGCTTCCATCCAAGTCCTTAAAAGCGGTCACCCTGGTCCCCTCATCCAAATCCAATTGGGATGGGTTCCAATAACCAGATCAAACGGAACCCACTCTCGAGCGCCCAGCCCAGGACCAAAATTCCTTCATGGCGTGTGATCCCAACCACAGCCAACAGCCTCCAGGACAATGGAGGCCACTTCTCAGTTCCAAAATGAGGCAATGCTGCAGTATCAGGAGCCAGGTTTTCCGCACAATTGGGATGATGTAGACCCCATAGCTTCCACAGCAAATATATAAAACTCGAACAGATCACAACCCACCACATGATGCTGAGTCAGTAGCGAAGGTCACCAGAACAATTGGTTATTCCAGTCCATTAACATATTGACAAATTTGACTAGTTCTGGCCTCGAACTGGACTTTCCATTTAGCTGCATTCTGCCTCATGCTTTCACTCAAAGTTCTTCAAACACCCAACGCCTGCTCATCGGGTCACATCCCTTCAACACAACAAAGGCAGCGAGTCACAGATTGGAAGTCCCTGGCCACAGCCTGGGACAGCAGGCCCAAAAAGCCCTGGGTTGGACTTCGTTGAAGGAAAAAGGGTGTGCCAGGAATGAGAGAGTCTGCAAAACTCCATCAAAGCTCCATGAGCGGTATTCAGAAATAGGCTTACTGCCATACCCTGCCTAGCAATCAAACACACAAGACCTTGCACACAACATCTAGGGGAGAAAATAAGCCCAAACTGCGAAACTGCCACATCAGAAACACATGGGGGCCGCGGACAGCTCTCTGCCCCCCTCCGGTGCGCAACAATGGAAGTAACTGAATCACATGAGAACGTAGGGAAATGCCGAAGATGCCTGCAAAAAGAAAAAAGCTAGCCCAAAACGAACCCTCTAAAAAAAGGGCATAGTCAAGACACCTGGCGCCATTAGGGAGGGTCCCATTGCACGCCACGTGCTGGGACTAGAGGGGTATACACATGACCCCAGAGCACACTGTGATCGCCCTCAACACCTAATCATGGCAAGCCCCTACTTTTCACATCACCATGCACATGTGTAGGTCAAAAGGCACACCCACACTCTCTCACTAGGGAATGTAGGATATTAAATGTCTAGCAACACCCATAAAACATTAGTTAAAAAACCCAGACCATCTACAGTCTCACGACAACCACCCTTAAACAAAATATATCCTTTCCTGTCATGCTGAGGGGGGAGAACGTATGACCCATAACCAAGAATTAAGGCAACCCATGAACAAAAAACACATTGTCTCCAAAATGTACCCACTATGATTGGGGGTCACCTTCCGGTGCCCCACTAAAAATTAAAAAGTATGAAATATAAAAGCACACCCCTAAAAAAGAAGGGCAAAGGAATCCCCAAGAAGGCTTAATGATGATATGCAAATGTTTTCTGAAACTTAACCAACAAACAACAGCTCTTATCCAACAGGTCTGCAATCCACCCACAAAACTGCACCACCTTTACAGGGCCCCACCATCTCTCTGGCAAACACTTCAGTAACCCTAACAAAGACCCAACTTGCAAGTCCAAGACCTCAAACTCTTATAATGAACTTTTCCACCAAACTCTTTCGAACCTTTCCAAAGTAAAGGAATCCCCCAATCACCAGAGGACTACAGACATCTTTCCTGAATCCATCCCCAAGACCTACAATGTTCCACAAGTTATGTATTATTGTTCAATTGTATACCCTCTGTTTACTGTGGGTGTGGCCGCATCCATACATTGCCAAAGATCTGTCTAGTCAAATGGAGTCCACCCCGACATTTGCACAGTGCTTGTGTAGAGACTTCTCCCATGTCACCTATAATTACACTGAATCCAACACTAGTATTCCAAATGCACTACACAGCTCACTCTTACACAACACATGGTAACAGCACTTGATCACCGTGAGTGCCCAGGCATCAGCCAGGTCATGGTACATCTGTTCACTGATATCACAAGCAGTAGGTGCAGACAGGCTTTACTTGTCCCAAGAGATAGCCCCCGAAAAAGGGAAATGCCTTCTTCTCCTGTGCCTATGTAGGATTAGGGCCAGATACAACCTAGCAGAGTAGAACCCCATTGAGTAGTAGTGAATGTGACCCGTTACTAGACCAATCCCACAGCACTGTACCTCAGCGCTGATGCTAGCGAGATTCAAACAGAGCTAGTTATGATGCGCAGGCGGGGCATTATATGGGGAAAATACTGTTTGGCCCGAGACTTTCCAGAAAAGAGATTCTTGGAGGTAGCAAAGCCACCACACCCGTGCACAAACACGTCTGCTCCTGCTTCCGTCTGTGGTGCCAGAGTAGCCCTGAGTGTGTCTGGTGCAGTCTTCTTTAACAACAAAGGGACCCCAGACATGGAGTTCCAGTATAGGACCATCCACCCCGATGATACAAAGGTAAATGAGTCTCGTAGGGGAGGGTTAATACCAGCATAGATAACCCATGTCAGGGAGTATGGGACACTGAGATAGATAGGTACACATTGTTGGAAAGGAAGGGGCAACCCCTAATTGTACGGAAACTTACACTGTATTCCTTGTGTTTCAGATGTAAAGGAATGATCCCACTCAGAACAAATGAGAACTGTGGTGTAATACTGCACATACCGGTCAGGCGATGGGGCACCTCCACACTGATGGATACTTACTGGAAATGCAGTGAATTTGCCTACACCCAGCTCATCCCCAGATGGAGGGGCCTGTGCTCCCTGGTTACCATACACACCCCTACCCTGTTCATTCCTGGAGAAGATCTGACAAAGTTGTACCAACATCCGCTACAGAAGAAAACAACTCCATTGCATCAGGCTAAAGAAAAAAGAACTGCTGATTATTATGTCTGGGATCAGTTCAAGGACATTCTGAAAGAATTCAAATTGTTTCCTGATACAAAAGTCAATGAGGGAGGATCCATACCCTTCTTCACAGTGCAGACAAAAGCCAAAGCCCACTGGTTGCAAATAACCAGATGGGAAATGATGAAGATGAAGAACAGTACTGAGCTCAGCCTTAATGCAATCAAAGAAGAACTATGAGCGATCAGTGTCATGGTGATGCAATATTGATATGTGTTGGACTTGATCACTACAATGGAAGGAGGGTTGTGTGCCAAAATCAGTGGGTCCTGTTGCACGTTTAGCCTAGGCAATGACATGGACAATGGGACTCAGACTCTTGCAATCCAAGCACTGCATCGTTTACAAACCGACATGCGTAAGGAGGGAAGTGGCCCTGAGCAGGACTAGTACATCATCTGGTTCTCCTGGTTTCCCCGGTGGGTGACAGGACTGTGCACGTCATTGCTGCCCATTCTCATTTTTGTACTGTTCTTGTGTGGTTTCCTACAATTGGGGGTTTCCTGCTGTAAAAAAGCAGTCGTCAAAATGGATAGAATGCAAGTAACTAGGGAAGTAGTAATAGTTAAAACTGAAAAATGACAAGCCCCTAACAATGTGACTGTAATGAAGTAAGGGGGTAAATGATGTAATTGAAAATTTAACTAGAGGGGGAATGTTAATATTGATGTTGATGTATGCAATGATACATGTATGTATGAAAACAAATTGAATCACTGTTGTCGAAATCTCCCAATATGACCACTCCATCAACCACGCGTCAAAAATACGTGGTCAGGCAGGCCCTGTGACCTAGGCCTGAGGCTGATTGACAGATCACAGGTGGGGTGGTACATAACCAACAGGACAAACGCACAAACAGGAAACACCTAGATCAGTTCCACAGATAGGCAGTGACACCACAATGGTCCGGGGAGCTTGGCCCCAATAAAATGCACATGGCCGGAAGGGCGCGTGTTCTCAAAACACCATAAAGTTAGATGCCACGGCAAGATGGCGTCTGTGTGAGATCGGTGTCACTCACCCCCACTCTCCTTTGATCCTCGCTGTGCTCTAGACCGTGAAGGATGAAACGAATGGCTCGCATACATGCATGAAACCGACAGGAATTCAAGCACAGGAAAATGTGATGAAAATTTCCGCGGCAGGGCAATTCAAGAGTAATGCGGTGGATAGAAAGTAACCGCTGGCTTCGGAAAGCTGATGGAATCCAGAGGCAGGGGGAGCATTGCTACAACTCGACGTGCTGCCCGAGCTGTACGCGCTGGGAATCACTGGCTCGTTTGCTCCTGACGGCTGTATCTGGAAAGGGAGGCCGTGACGACAACGGGCTGGGGTTGCCCGGCAACGAGGACGCAAAGAGAAGCTACGAGGAATACTGTGTGGAGGCAATGGCAGCGCGAGGAGGTCGAGGTAAGACGCGCTCGAATGCGCTGTCCACTTCGAGGAAGGAAAACGATGTCAAAACTGATGTGGCCATAAAGAAGGCAGAATTAATCACCGCAAAGGGGGGCAAACTAGCTATGAGCAAGGATAAAACGGTGGGCACCAAGAGCACAGAGCTGAGCGGTACATTGGCAGGAGGAGCTGAGGGAAAAAAGCAAGTGGCGATAAATAGCCTTTTCCTACCCCTGGACAGTGAGAGAGAGAAGGGGCCAGAGGGGTCAACAGAGGGACAAAAGGACATACAAAATAGACCAGCGGCCGGGGGATGCATGAGGGGGGAGAAGAATGCTCAGATTATTGCACCAGATGCATCACCGGGCTCATTAGAGGAAGGAAGGCCCTCTTGGGGATCATGTTGCAATGACACTGTACTGCTAGGAACTCTGGAAATACCCGACAAACCTCTACAAAGGGAAGATAAGGCCAAAAATGGAACTACTGCCAAAATAAGATACCCTACAGATAAACCCCCGGAAGAAGGCACAGATGACCTGGCAGGAGACAAAAGCCCAGAGAAACCAGAAAAGGCAGATGACCCCTCCCAGACAGATAAGGGGGGGGCAGTGTGCTTCTGCAGAGGGAGCCATACAGAGAAGGTGCCAAGAGATGGGATATGTATCCCCAGACTCCATGGAGAAATTCTACTCTGTGAACGAAGAAACAGCAGAATCAGAGCTTGAGCTGACGAGCAGCAGCAGTGATGTGGACGTGGATGGGGGGGACTCGTCCACTAGCAACGGTAGCCAGCAAGACGAAAGAAGAATACCTAAAAGAGTCAAACGAGGGTCACTCGGGAAGAAGTGCAGCCATAAGAGACTAGAAGTAGAAGCAGAAGAACTGAGATGGGATTACTCCGCAACGCAGCCACTACCATCTAATAGCTCAAATGGGAGAAGAAAATCCACCAGAGATCTACAGCTTGGCTCATCTATACAAAATACCGAAGGTGAAGCAGAAGAGCCTTCTCTCTCACTGATTCTTCAATCCCTAAGATCATTTCGCGATGAGGCCAAAACGGAGAACCAACAAGCGCGGCTAGTTTCAAAGAAAATACAAGGGTCAATACGGAAAATCGGGAAGACTTGCACAGAGATATCAGAGAGACTTACCATGGTGGAAAAACGTACGGAAGACCTAGAAAATAATGTGGACACACTGAAGGAACAGGCATCCTCGCAGGAGAAAACACTGAAGGATGTAATGTGGAAGCTAGAGGAGGCAGAAAACCGCCAGCGCCGCAACAACCTAAGACTCTTGGGCATACCAGAAAATTGTGAAGGCAATGATATCAGGAAATTTACAATAAACTTACTGCAGGGTTCCTTACCAGAATTAGCCCACTGGGAGTGGGATAAGGAAATCCAACTGGTACATAGATTTCCTTTGACATTATCTAAGCGATCCACGAATACGCAAGCATATCCCCGTGTTATCCTGATATACTTTGGCAACTTCCTGCTATGACAGGCCGTGTTTGAGCTAGCTAGGCCAAATTCAAAAAGGCAGTGGGAGAACTATGCATATTTTGCAAACCTGACTTTGCACACGCCACCGTTGAAAGGAGATGGCGACTTAGGCAACTTATAACACCCTTCCAAAAAACTGGTGCCACAGTTTTTCTACAGAACCCAGCTAATCTGAAAGTCATCTCCCAAGGGCAAAACTATTTCTTTACATCCGAAATTCAAGCACAAAAATTGTTAGATGAGATAACAACCAGGTGCAATAAGAACATCGAGAAAGTATAAATAATGGGCAATATATTTATGGAGAAAGAATAAGGTAGATAAGATCAAGACTTGGTATACACCATAATATGGATCAACTTGGTATAACAGAGATGTTTATTGGTGTTGACATGCCGCATAAGGGAAAATATGTGGGGTGGCATTATGGGTGCATCCACGTATTCTCCACTTCTTTTTTTTTGTTTACACTCTTTGATACTCTACCAGTGAACTTGAGCATGGGGGACTTAGGAGGGGCGGTGGGTGGTGAGGTTGATCCAGACACTATCACACAGGCTCAGGATTGAGCCTGATTGCCATAAGAAGGGTGGGGGGAGGTGGGGGGCGGGGTGGGGTGGGGAAGAGAAACCTCAGACAAGGGACGAAGCTAAATTGTGCAACTAAGAGAAGTGAGCCACGGTATAAAAAACAGATTGGAAATCAGGAAGGGTATACTGAGATGGCAATCATAAAAGAGGTGTATAAGCAGCCGGGTTCAGATATAGCTCTCAATGGGTAAACTGAAGATCCTCACTATTAATATTTGTGGGCTTAATGATTCGAAAAAGAGACAAAGGGTAGCAGTGTGTCTACAAACAATAGGGGCTAATCTGCCTTCAGGAGACCCATATTGAGGGGCCACAACGGCACCTACTTAAAACCCTAGGATATAGACTGATTACGGCAACTACACAAGGGTCAAGGACTAGGGGGGTGGCAATTCTGGCGAAAGGGAATGAAATACAGATCGTTAGATCAGCGGCCGATAAATACGGGCGGTGGGCAATTGTAGAATGTCAAGTCAATCATGATAAAAAAATGACAATATGCTCAATATATGGAAGCGTCCTGGATGACCCAAGTGTGTTGGAGTTCATCTCTAACGAGCTGGCTCACTGGCCACTCCCATTGATAATATGTGGCGACTATAATTTAAACCTCCCTTGTGAGTGGTCTTTAAGTACAGAATTTATATACAAGGGGAGGAAACCAAAAGTATTCCAGGCCCTTAAAGAGCTTTGCCAAACACATGGTCTGGTAGATTGTTGGCAAACAAAGCACCCAAATGATCCAGGCTATACGTTTTTCTCTCACCCACATACAAAACTAGTGAGACTGGACTATATGTTTGTATCCAGTACTATAAATTCACGTTGCACAATAGATAAATTACCACAGGTGTTATCAGACCATAATCCTTTAATTTTGAATCTAGTAGATGGGGGAATAAGAAGGGAAGAGAAAAGCTGGACCTTTGAGAGAGCTCTGTTGCTGAATGAAGAATACTGCCAACAAATGCATAAATGGATTCCAGAGTTTTTGGAATTTAACCTAGGGAGTACTTCGATCGAGGTAGTCTGGGACGCCATGAAAGCCGGAATAAGGGGGGAGACGTTGCGATTTTCTCTAAATCTTAATAAAAAAGTCAAACAGGAAATGGCGGCACTACAAAGCAATTTGGCCACAGTTGAGGAGGGTCTGATAAGGGCGGTACAAGAGGGACATGAGATTAAAAGAGAGTTGGAACTAGTCTCTATTGCTAAAAATGCTATTAATAACATCTTCACAGAAAAGGCAATCATCAAAGCCACATTGAACAAGGAAATAACGTACGAGCTGAGCGAGCAAGTGGGGCATCAGCTGGCTATACGTACGAGACAACAGAATACTGCCAACTTAATCAGTGAGATAAAAGATCCGAGACTTGGACAAATAGCCGACCCTAAAGAGATAATAGCTGCATTCCATAGATATTATCAAAATTTATACAAGGAGACGGTCGTAAGACAGGAGGAGATTGAGAAGTATTTAGATCTGGGTACACCTTTATGATTAGGACAGGAAGATCAAGACAACCTGGACGCTCTACCACAATGGGAGGAAATTCTACTCTCAATGAATAGTCTGGCCAAAGGGAAGGCAGCAGGAATGGATGGGATACCAATGGAATTCTATATACAATTCTCTAAGCCATTAAAAAGAATCCTAAGTGACCTTTTTATACATATATTTCAGGGCGGTAGACCTCCGGGGTCATGGTCCCGTGCCAAAATTGTGGTTTTTCTAAAAAAAAACAAGGATGCTACAGAACTTGGATCATATCGTCCTATCACCCTGAGTAATGGGGATTCAAAAATCTATTTGAAACTGTTAGCCAGCAGATTGGCGCCAATTATTCATAAAATTGTTTCAGGCCGCCAGCATGGGTTCATCCCCGGGAGGTCTACCACCGACCACGTCCAGAGAGTGATTACACTTTTCGATATTACCGCAGTAACAGGAGACCCAATGGCACTCATATTACTAGATGCCGAAAAGGCTTTCGATAGGGTCTCCTGGAACTATCTCTGGGCAGCTATGTCGAGAAGTGGTATTAGAGAACCTTTTATTAAAGCTACACAAATGCTTTATACAACACCAGAGGCCGTTGTGATGGTAAATGGGGCAGTCTCAGACAGGATAGTTATTACTAGAGGGACAAGACAGGGGTGCCCATACTCGCCCCTGCTATTTGCAATTTTTATCGACCCCTTTATTCACAGACTTGAAAATAACCTATCAATATTATCAATACGGACACAAATGTGGGGTACTAAGACACTGGCCTATGCGGACGACATAGCACTAGTCACCACGGATCCGGTTATAGCAATAAAGGTAATAGAGGACGAGGCTAAACATTTTGGAGAGATCTCAGGCTATAAGCTAAACCGAGATAAAACCCAGATAGTTCTTAATAATAAACTTCAGATGAGGGATGATCGAGTAGTAGAGAAAGCTACGTACCTGGGAGTGAAAATCACAGCTAACCTGGATAATTTAGTCGAGGTTAATTTAGATCCATTGATTCAACATACCGAAAAAGATTTGAACAGGCTCAATAATCTACATCTATCGTTAGGGGGCAGGTGTAACGTGATTAAAATGATTTTTTTCCAAAATTTTTATACTTTTTAGGACAATCTGTTTAGAGTTTTCTCCACATTGGTTTAAAATTATAGAAAACATGTTCTCACGGTTCATATAAGGATACAAAAGGCCGCGCCGTGCAATCAAATTTTTAACATTGCCAAAAGATAGAGGTGGTTTTTCCCTTCCCAATCTTAAATTTTATTGGTTGGCCACAATATTGAATTATTGCAACGAACTATTGTCGGTTAATAGTGGCAATCGAATAAGCAATATGATACCAACATCTCAAGAACTTATCCTCGGCGACAAAGTAAACGGATACTTATGGCGATATATGCATGACAACCACTTTAAAAAAGTTCATTTTAAAACACTCATGGGTATTCATAAAGCCTGGAATAATGTGCGGAAAGTTTTGGGCATAGGAAGATTATCATTTTATACATTACTATCTAAAAATAATAATCTTCCGGTAATATTTAATGACGTATGCATGAATAGATGGATAAATTCAGGGATAACACAATTAGGATGTTTTTACTCTACTCTCGGGCTGAAATCATTCGATGAACTCAAAACTGATTACGCATTAGATCAAAGGGACTTTTTTAAATTCTTACAAATTAGAGATTTTTTATCAAAGAAAGGGGGTGGCAGAGCTAAATTTCAAGAAATTCAAATTATGGAAAAGATAACTAAAAACAGAGGTGTTAAAATTGGAGAAATCTACGGGTATATAATGGCAGGAATTCCAGATGATCTGGATAATTTCTCCGCTAAATGGCAGGAGATATTAGGGATAACGTCGGAAACCTTTTTTAAGTCATATGAATTATCTCAGTCTATATTGATGTCTGCAAGACTACAAGCCCAGTACTACAAGACAATTTTTCAATTGTATTATACACCAAATAAGATAGCCAAGTGGGGGTTTGGTAAGGGAACGGTATGTCCACGGTGCGCCCTATACGAGGCCGATAGTGTACATATATTTGCATTATGTCATCATCTACAGGCATTAATTTCTGAAATATCGATGTTCCTATCAGAGATTTGTAAAGTAAGAATAGAAATCACTGTGGGAGAAATAATGTTGGGCATTGACGGAGATATTCGCTCAAAAAGTTTCCAAGGATTGATATTTATGTCAATGGCAGTTTTTAGAATGTGTCTGGCCTCTGCATGGTTGGATCCAAATCCGCCAGTATTCCAACAATGGCATGCCCGCCTGCTGGCAACATACAGCTAGGAGGGTGCTATTTACAGAAGGAAAGGAAGGAAAAAACGAAAAAAAGGGTTAAATATATGGGATCCCCTAAGTCAATGGATACAAACACAATAAAAAAAACAAATTGTAGCTCAGGGGCACCAAGTAACTGTATTATAAGTATCCATACTGTATTTAATATTGAATTTATAATTGTAATGAACTTAGTTGCACTAGCGAGATTTTGTATGTGTTGCTGCTTTATTATGTACTATGTATTTCGTTGTGTCAATAATCTAATATCTGAGGAGGAGGGGGGTGGGGTTGGGGGGGTAACGTATGTTTAAAAAATCAATAAAGAATATTTTTAAAAAAATAATAAAGTTAGTTGCCACATGAAGTCAGGAATACTCAGCCAATCAGGACACAGCACACACAGCACATTCAGTGATCACGTACTCACCATGCTGGACATCTGGACAAGTTACCCACTGGCCCACATTGTGTCCATAGAAGGTCGAGGCCCACCTCACATTTGTCATCAGGTGGGAGTAATTTATGGCTCCATGACTCGGCATGCATTCCTCTCCCTAAGCCAGGATCAATGAATTTTTTTATGATGCTTCAAGAAATGTATAAAAAGATGCTCAAAACAATTCTCAGACCAGTTTCTGTATGCTGTACTCCGGCCGCAGTGTTTAATTAAACCAACTGTTCCTGTTTTGCCAAATGTCTCTTGCCTTTGTTTTTTCAAGGTAAATTCATATTCGAGCAACACCCTTTTGGGAGATGGATCAACTCAACAGTTTAGGATTTTCACCCTACATTTGCAATAGTCACCTAAGGAGTGTGTCGTCTGTCTGAACCCGGAAATTAGTCTCAAACAGATATGGTCTTGGTTTCTTCAGTGCCCGGACCACTGCAAATGCCACTCTCTCAATTTCACTCCACCTTTGTTCCATGAGAAGTAGCCTCCTGCTGATGAAGGCAGCAGGTTGGTCCATGCTCTCACCATTCAGCTGTGAGAGAGCAGCCCCTATCCTATGTTCTGAAACATCTGTCTGCACAAGGCACTCTTTTGAAAAGTCATTTGCCTTGAAAACTGGTGCTGAACGCATGGCTTCTTTCAGGGTGTCAGAAAATCGTTGGCACACCGCAGTCCAGATTACCATTTTGACCTGATTCATGGAAGTCGACTCTGTCAAGGGGGCAACAGTGGTGCCATACCCCTTGACATATCTGCTGTTATATACAATGATGCCCCAAAATACTCTCACTTAAGTCTGAGTCTTGGGTGGGTCCCAAGCCATGAAGGTCTGCATTTTAGCTAGAGAGGTTGGACATGGCTAGCACCAACTTGGTGGCCAAAGAACACTAAAGAGCCCTGTCCTATCTGCCACTTACTGGCCTTGATAGCCAGATAGTCAGGCGTGCCTGTTGCAGGGCCTGAAGCACTTCCATGAGGTGGCACAGGTGTTCATCCCAGCTGGAACTGAGGACAGTAATCTCATTCAGGTAGGCTGCTCTGAAGTTTTCCAACCCAGTTAGGATCCAGTTGACAAACCTCAGGGGGTTGCAGGGAATTTTGTTTAACCCCAAGGGCATCACTTTTATCTGAAAATGTCCTTCTCAGGAGGAAAATGCTGCCCTCTCCTGGGCCCTTTGAGTTAGGGCAATCTTTAAGTACCCTCATGTCACATCAAAGGTACTCATGAACTTGGCAGCCCCTAATCAATGACCTCATTTGCTCTGTAAATGGGGTGAGCATCAGTCTTAGTGACGGAATTTAGGCTCCTATAGTTCACACAGAACTTGAATTCTGGGGTGGTGCCCTGGTGGGCCTTATTCAGTCAAAATATTGAGTTGGAAATATGGACTTACACTAATATCGAGTTTTAAATATTGTGACACAGAAATATTGACAGCAAGAATACCGGGGTCAAGAATATCAACTTTAAGGTCAGAAATATCGATTTTTAAATTATAGAAGTTATTAATATTATTTGTAAAAATATGTTTAAAATATCAATTTTTTAATTAGTGTTATGTATTTTATTATATATTTTAAATGTATGTGATATTTATTTTTGTAGAAGTATTGTTTATGTTTTGTAATATATGTTTTACATTTTTAGTAGCTATTAATTTGATTTTAATAAAATGTTGTGTATTTAGTTGCGCAGCGGGTTGTGGGTTTATAGAGGAATAGGGTGGGAAGTAATTTAATTATAATAAATTAATGAATTCCTTTATTTATTAATACATTTTTAATTGAGATTTTATAATGTTCATTGTGTTTTTAATTTTTTGGGTACATTTTAGGTGTGGGTTGTGGGGTTTATAGGGGTAATGGGTGAGAAGTAATTTATTTTTAATTAATTAATAATTAGTAGTTAATTAATATTAATTAATTAATTGACAATTAATTATGGTCATTGTGTAATTCATTTTAGTTGTGGGTTGTGGGGTTTATAGGGGTAAAGGGTGGGGAGTAAATTAATTTGACTCACTTTATAATTAGTTGTTAAATAATATTAGTTATTTAATTGAAAAAGTTTTTATAATTTTGTAATTAATTTTTTTACAGTTTAATTTTAGGGTGGGAAGTTAATTACATTTTATGTGTTTACATTTGTTTTTAAATTAATTATATTTGTTTAATTGATAATTAATTATGTTAATTATGCAAATACATTTTGTTTATGTTTGACGTGGGTTGTGAGTTGTGTGGTGTTATAACTTATAGGGTAGGGAGTAAATAGACTAAATTTATGTAATAATTAATGTTTTTGTTAATAAATAATTTCTAAATAAAATTATTTTTATTTTGTTGATGATATTTTGTTTGTTTTCAATTTTGAACTGACTAGAGTGAAAATAGTAAATTTTACCCCTCCGCAATCCAACACTTTCCCTATTGATGCACTGACTGGAGTGGGAATAGTAAATGTTGTCCTTCCGCTATCCAACACTTTCCCTATTGATGCACTCACTGGAGTGGGAATAACAAATTGTATCCCTCCCCTATCCAACACTTTCCCTACTGTTGCACTAATTTGAGTGGCAATAGTAATGTTTACCCCTCTGCTATCCAACACTTTCCCTACTGTTGCACTGACTGGAGTGGGAAATTTAAGTTTAAAGATTTTTAAATAGTTTAATGTTTTAATTTATAATGAAATGTTCTTTTTAAATAAATTTTGTTATTGGTATGTGTATATATATTAATTTGTTAAGTTTTTATATAAATTTAAAATGATAAAATACATAAAAATTATTAGTTTAAAAAAATTATTAAACTAATATTTTAATGTATTTTATCATTTTAAATATAAATATATATATATATATATATATATAATATATATATATGTGTTTAACTTTTTAAATTACGTTTATTTGTTATATTTGTTCAAATGTATATTAAATATAAAAAAATAATAATAATTTTATTCATTAATATATTTAATATTTATTAATTTATTTTATATATATAAAAAACGATATTTTGTACAACTATATTTATGACATTGATATTTTTTTGATATTTTTGTACTTACCAATATAAGTATAGGATGCAGATATTTTTGCCATCGATATTTTGGGCACAATATTTTTGTATGGGGATATTTTGGGTGTCGATATTTTGTCAGTGTACCCTTGTGGGCAATCTTTGGCACCAAGACCACTGGACTACATGAGAACTCAATCACCCCCGAACTCCAACATATTGGAAACCTCTTTCTTGATACTGGCCCTCACTTTGTCAGACAGCCAGTAAATCTTTTTGGACATGCATACTTGCCCTAGTGTCAATGGCATTAGTGCCCCCGTCAGTGAGCCCTAGGGTAAGTGAGAAAAGAGAGGCAAACTGCACCAGTATCTGGTGACAGTCCCTCTGGTGCGCTGCTGTCAGTGTGGGAGAGAGAGCTAATTTCTCCAGTGACCTATTCTTTTCCTTGGAAGACAGTAGGTCGGGGGATGTCTTTCCTCCCCCTCACCATCATCTGTCACCATGAGCATGGTTAACTCAGACCGCTCAAAGTGTGGGTTGAAGCGATTCACATGCAGTACACTTAAGGGGTTCCTGGAAGTTTGGAGGTCTACCAAGTTGGTTGCGTCACTCTTCTTCTCCGAGATCTCACAAAATGCTGTCCACTGATCCTGTAAGGCTCGGGGTTCCATGGACTCCACATTTTTTGGCCAGTGTGGTATTCTATCACAGTGGCCTTCTTTTCATACCACTGTGTCATGACTTACTGACTTGTCTCTAGGTTCTCAGTGGCCTCTTGACAGAACCGCTTCAACTGAGACCTGAGGGCTATCATTTCACTCACTACATCTTGAGAGCGTTTCTTGGTTAGCCTGCTCCTACCCCTCCTTGACAATACTAAGAGGTCCTCTCTAATAGTTTGGCCAAACATAACCTCAGAGGGACTAACGCTCACTCCATTCTGCACACTGTAGGAAAATAGAAGGTATGGTAACAAGACACCCCACTTATGCCTCATGGATTCTAGTAGGACGATAACCACGTCTTTCAGGATCTTGTTGAATATTTCAACAACCCCATTTGTGTGAGGTGGTATGGAGTGGAGAACTTATAGGTTACCCCACACTCCTCCTATATGACTTTCATATAAGGCAACATTAAGTTGCTGCTCCCATCAGACATCACCTCCTTATAAAAACCCACTCAGTCAAATAGCCCATTCAGTGCTGTGCCCACCATGGGTCTAGACACTGACCTCAGAAAGATAGCCTCAGGGTACCATGTGGCACAGTCCACCAAAACTTGTTGAACTTGTTGCCTAGGGCTGCCTTTTTGTCCAGAGTTCAGATACCCCAACAATATTAATCCTCACCCTCTCAAAGGGTTTGCCAATCACAGGGAAAGATTTTGCTGGGGGGGGAATTATGCTTTACCCCTGACCTTTGACTGGTGTGGAAGGTAACACAGGATCTATAGAATATATATGAGTGGATCCTCATGTAGGGCCAATAAAAGTGGGTCAAAGATTTTGGACTGACCCACATGTCCTGCCAGTGATGATGTTATGAGCCAACTCCAGTAGGAAGGGTTGGTAGCACTTGGGAACCACCAACACATGTGTTGAACCAGGATCAGTGACCTTTAGCTTTCTATACAGGAGGTCATTCGCCCAATAAATGTGATGGTCACCAGTGGTGTCACCACTGGCCTGGGCTGTTGCCACAGACCCTTAAGAGTGGGACACTCCATCTGTGTGCCTTGCAGAACTCTGCCTGGAATGGTCCTCTGGCAGCTTGACATGCAGCTAGATCAGGCAGGTTTTCAAGGGCAGCGAATGTCTTTCCCTGTGGGTTACGTGGCCTAACGCTCAGGTTCAGCCTCCTCTCGGACTTTGAGATCCTCTGCAGTGTGTTTTCCATGCCCCATGCCCCTTGCCCCTTGCCCCTCCTCTTCCTGGCAATAACCAAGGCCAATGTTTCAGGCTCCAGGTCCTTCTGACTCCCATGACAGGCTACCATGGAAGTTGTGGTCATAAAATCCACTCAGGCAACACCAACATCTCCAGATGAGACCTGAGCCTCACTTCCTTCCGGGTGGTGTACTTCGGGTCAATGCTCAGTAGACAATCAACAGGCATTGCTAGACTCATGGCTACTTTCAGAGTACCTGGGAGAACTAAAGTCATAGGGCAGTGACTTACCTGGTTGTCAGCTGTCACAACCTGATAGATTACATTAGGGATAACAGGAAAAAGCCTGAGGGTTTCTTCCCACTAAGCCCTCCTCTGTTATGTTCAGGATTAGATTGGGACTCCTTCAACTGAAATCTATTTTGGGGGATTTTAGAGAACTGCTTTTGGTTTTCCCTGTTCACCTCATCCTTCTCTGGAGGGAGGGGGTGACCCACATTTCTTGTGGTCCCCCCAGGTACTTGCTGGACACTCTGGTACTGATACAGAGGTCAGCCTCCTTTCCAAGCTGTCTGGGTATAGGTAACTTAGACTCAATTAGGTGCCAACACAAAACTTTGTATGCATGTGTATGTGCTCCATCATTATCAAATTTTAAAGCCCATCATAATCATGTACTTTTCTTTCCTTCACACAACCTCCAGTACCCTGCTTGTTTAATCCACAAAGTCTACCAATTATTGCCATGTCTGCTTCTGGCTATTTCAGCCCTCTCTGCCTATCTGTCATCTATTTCAGCTGGGTCAAGCTGTAAGAGGATACACTGCTCTCTGCTCTGGACAAGGCAGCTGATCTGGCATCTGTAGGCTCATCTTCTCCTGGACCTCGGGCCTCTGCAGTGGCATCCTCCTCTTCCTCCAGCTCTTTCTCCTCATCTTTCATGTCATCATCTTCTTGTTTCTGTATTGTGGACTGTAACAGACAGAGCTCCTACCGTGTTCTGAGGTATATCTGGTATTCCAAATGCTTAGACCTGTTTGTCAGTTGCGGCTCTCTTCCCTTACACAGCTTCCTGGGATCTGCCACGTTGAGGCTCTCAATGCTGCTTAGATCCACTTCCATTCTTTCAAAAATCACAGGTGCAAAACAGGAGGGAAGGAACGAAATGTAGTAAAAGTAAAAATACCCAACTCCAAATAAGAGTAGAATTTAAAAATCAAAAATAGATCATATTATAAAAAAGGTAGTTTTGGTTGTAACACAAATACCTGAGAGGTACTGCAACAACACAAGTCTTGGATCCCACCGCTAAACATCAATAGAAGTTGGGACTTTTTTCAATGCCTCATCTTTGGCTAGCACCTGTGACCACTTCATGTGTACTCTGAACACCCTATGCAGTCTTGCACAGAGGAAAACCTGGCTTGCTCATGCCTTTGCAAGGCACAGTCGACTCTTAACCCATTGGGTGTGGTGCTCTGTGGTGCACAGCGAGCTTGGAATTCAACAAAGACTCAGTATCATAGACCGAGGGCCCATTTCACAAATGTATTTTTGGCAAAGGTAAAGGCATTTAATATTGTGTAACTGTATACAAAGCTACGTACAATTATAGAGTAGTAGTGGTGGTAAATGGGTGGGAGAAAGCATAGTCTTGAGTGTCTAGGAAACCCCTGCTAACTTCTGAGTTGCCTTTCACAAACTATTCTCAACCTCAGACCACCCTGGAAATAATCAGAGATTTCCACCAGCAAAGTGCTGGTGAAAATTCCCTTCCAAGTTGGAAAGAGGGGTGGAACCCACCTAAAAAGCAAAGTGGTGCATCCATTCTACAACGAGCAATTGCACTGTGTTTATAATTCTACACTGGGGAAGTAGCAGTGTGAAAGATGTCACACGACATTGACAGTGAAATGTCTCGAAACCTGAGACTGGTACAGTTTCCCAGCACACTATTGACCATGTGTGTGAATTGAAAAAAGCAGCAAATCTGCATTTGCTGCTAAGTGGAAATACTGTAAGAGCAGAACAATTGTATTTTTTTAATAAGAGACAGCCTATTTTGTTACAGTGATGCTCCCAGTATTGATAAAATAATGTTCGTTGTGTATAACAAAAAAATCAGGAAACAGTAGACAACTGTGGTGTGTCCTGATTCTCCCCTTTATAGATGTAGGAAGCAGATGATTATGTGTATAGGCTAATCACCAGTCTATTAGTCTAGAAGTACCAGGACAGTTGATAGCAGTATTCTTCGTCCTTCTGTTTCATACACATAATTGACTGTTATATTAAAGTAATATAGAGTCACCCATTGTCACTGTGTTTCTGTCTTTTTCTTCTTCTTCCTCGTTTGTTTTTTCCTCTTCCTTGCTACGGGTCAAAGTAATTTGAGGAAAAGTAAGTGCTGGCCTGAAAAATGAGTGCTGTGGGCCCCACCGGCGACCACCATCTCAAATAAAGCACTGGGTAGAGGCATCATGTTGCCTTGTTTTGTACAACTCTATCACAGGAAAAAGAAACAATACTTGCACTGCCCTATGCAACTTTGGCTCCTCCAAAAGATATTTATAGAACCAAAAAACGAAATAAAAAATAAGCTCCACTGATTTCAACCTGCCATGGTGGAGTGGAATTCATGACTCCATATCACAATAAAATGTAGGTGGTTTGTGGTTTAGGTGGATAAGTTCACCTGCACCCAGTCTTAGTAGACCTCATCTGTTATAGATGATGCACAGAACCACAGACAAGTAAAACAAGCATTGGTAATGCATCGGTTTCGCCTATGTGTTGAATAAAGTACTATTTTTATCAATTATCGTCCGGGAGAAGGAAAGAGCTCCCTGTCAACATGGGAGTGGAGAGAATGTTGGGCAGGGGCCAGAGCTGCTGACTCGAGAGCTGGAGATCCCGGTTCGAGTCTCAGCGGCAGCAACATCCTGTGCTTCTATGCAAATCACTTAATCTCCCTGGTGATATATTGTTATATAAATATGCTGCAAGAGTAATAAGCAAAAAGAGGCGAAACTGAATGAAAATATAATTCCACCAAAGGGGTGTTAACAGTATTTGGAGAGGATGAACTGATAAGAGAAGCAGACGAGGAACATACATTGGCAAATGCAGGAAAATAGACTGCAGCCAATAGAAATGGAGGCACGCCCATGAACCAACGGGAAGCCCGGAAAGAGAGGAGGCAGGATCGCAGTCCCTTTTAAGTTTAAATTAAAAACAATAGATTTAGGCGATACCTAAAAATGCAACACAGTCCCTGGCCTGTTGAGAGAAGAGTTGCATCTTCCAACCCAGGTCAAATGCATACACTAATACACACGCCAGCCCCTCAGTTGTAAACATACCCTGGATTTACTCTTAAGAAAAATAAACGTTCTCCATTCAGAACCAATCTGGCCTGATCCAAAAGTGTAACGATGCATTAGCCATATTACTGCCATTCCTAGTCTGTCCCTGTGCAGAGTATCCTCCTAACTCAAAGCAAATCAGTGTTGCTTCCAACAACACGCCTTGTCTCAAATTTGAAGAAAGCCTGCACTTTTCAGACCAAAATCAAAAGGGTTAATATGATTCCTATTAGGCTGATGGAGATTATATTAGTTAATGAATAAACAAGATACTCAGAAGGATAAGGTGAAGAAGGAGGCGGAAAATGTAGCCACAAAGTTATAACTTTATTTAGTCTGTTTTAGGGAACCTGAGACTTCCGCATATGGGAGAACACAAAAAATATTCAATGTAGCATAAACGTGCAGTGTCTCGCCCCTGCTTAAACATTTAACAACCCAGGGGCATATTCACAAGGCGTTATCGCCGCGTTAGCGGCACTTTTCTGCCGCTAATGCGGCGATAATTTTATCGCTCTATTACCAAGCTCTCGCTAACAGCCGTTAGAGACAGTTTTTAGGCAAAAACGTCCGTTGTAAAGAACGCTACTTCTGTTAGCGATAATTATATGCAGGAGAGGCATTCCCGTGCAAAAACAGCCGCAATCCCCACTACTCCATATTCACAAGGGGATCCTTGAAGTTCTGAAGACCAAAAAAACTGTCTCTAACTGCAGTTAGAGCCAGTTACTAAGACCAGAAAATAGCTGGTCTTAAAAATGGGGATAACACTTGGGGCCTCATCTCAGCAGGTTTTGGTGCTAGACAGCACTGCAAGCAATGTTGCAGCACTGCCCTGCGACAAAACTACAGTGCAGGAATGCACACCATCAATAACATAGTGCGCATTCCTGGGCCCCAGTCATGAAAAGTGTTGCAGCGCTGCGACAAGACAGCGTTGCAACACTACTCACTACGCCCTTCTTGTGACAGCATGGATGCGCTGTATTCACTGGACAGCGCTCCATGACGCAAGTAATGACAGATACATCAGGATACCTGACGTATCTGTCTGCGCTAAAGTCAGCATTGCTGCAGTCGTGTCACAACCATAAGGCAACTCCATCAATGCATGCGGTTGGCCTATCCCTGTGGCACTGCGTCACCCTCACGCCTGCCATCAGGCAGGCGGAAGGTACGGACGCAGTGTCGTTCATGAGGGGTGCCCGAATGTCGGCGCTGTTGGAGATCCATCGGTGGTGGTTGAGCGCTGCAGTGTCATCGTTTGGAAGCATTGGTGGAGTGTTGGTGCGGAGGGAGTTGACAAGACGTTCTTCGGTGGCCTTGATCCAGCTGCGAGGGGGTGCGATGATGGAGGTGGCGACCGGTGGGCAAGGTGAAGACGTGATTTTACAAATGATGGTCGGTCCAGGAGAGTCTGGTGTTGTGGCTGTAGTTGAAGTTCCCGCTGGCGGAGGTGACGTGCTCGACCGTGTGTCCTGCTATGTGGATTGTTGAGGTGACTTGCTGCTTGCTTCTGATGTAGGGGACCTTCCCCAGGAGAGGGTGGTGTCCTGGTCACTGGGGTTGTCCAAGTGGAACATGAGTTCACTGAGTAGGATGTTGTCGGTGGATGGGAGACTGTAGTGAATACTCAGGAACGCTCTTAAGGTAAGATAGTGGTTTATTGGTAACCTCGTCCAGCAGTCACGGGAAGCTGTGAACACATCCTCCGCTACACCTCATCTGATCCTAACATTCTCTACCTCTACTGGAATACAGAATACAAGAACACTCTACATTCTACAATTACATTCTACACAGTACTATGCGCTAAACTACATTACTACACATCCCTTCTCTTCAATAAAACATGGCCACATCCCTCCCCGCAAAAGAAATGAAAAGAAGAGAAAAAAAAATAAAAGATAATATGAATTTAAACGGAACAGACATAATCATCAAGTTTCCTAGGTTTAACAATGTTCCTCCCAAAACTACTGACTCTACCTTCATTGATATCAAATTGAATATCAGGAAGACTGACAGCACTGGCATTATTTACATGACTTTGTTCTAGATCTTGAGTAAAAACACTGGGAAGAGAAACTTGGTTACAAGTAGTATCGGAAGTGAGCCACCAATACTTATCTGGATGGATCTCAAAATCGTTATCAGGTACAGTTTCACACGTATCAAAATTTTTAGTTAACGCAAGTTTGCTCATATGATAAACAGAACCATCCGCTAACTGAACTGTATTTTTATTTACTTTAACAATTTTCTTAGGTGAACTAAACCTGTTTTTTCCTTTAGGAATTTTCCTACTGGATTTAACTCGTACCCATTGGCCTTCCTGTATAGTAACGTCTTTGACGCCATGTTTTTTGTTAAAATAAGCGATGTTTTTCTGCTGAGAATTTGTAATGCGTTCTTTGATATCAGCAGCTTGCCAATTTACTTTGTTCCCCTTGTTCATCCAACCAGGGTTAACTTTTGAAAGGGGAATCCTGCCTCTCATGACACCAAAAGGACTAAAACCAGTTGAATCATGGACAGTGACTCTGTAACTCCATACCATCTTCATTAATTCAATATCCAAATTCTTTTTGTTATGCAAAGCTTGTTGTAAAGTGCCTTTAATAACTCTGTTGAATCTTTCCACAACAGCATTTCCCCTAAGATGATAAAGTGCTGTGAATTTATGTTCAATGCCAGCATAACTCAAAAATTCTTCATTTCTAAAGATTTAAATTGAACACCATTATCGGTGAGTAAAGATTTTGGAAAACCTTCTCCAATAAAAATACTTTCAAGAAATTTAATTACAGAACATGTGTCGACTTTTGTTACTACTCTCAATTCTAACCATTTTGAAAACATATCCATTAAAACAATAATGAATTTTTGAGAACCATCGTCCCAAGAAACAGGCCCCATAATGTCCAAGGCGACAACCTCCCACGGTAAGTTGGGACAAGCAAGAGAGCTTAAAGGTGGGTTTAAAGTTTTTGTGATTTGTCTGCTGTTACACAATCAGCACATGATCTTACAAAACGTTCAGTTTCGATATCAATTTTGGGCCACCAATATAAAGATTTTATATTGCGTTTGGATACGGGAAATACCAGGATGTCCTTCATGGCAAAGTGCGATGATTTTATTTCTTAAAACGGAAGGTGGAATAATTTTTTCTCCTCTCACTAGGAACATCCCATCAAAACTCAATTCATTTCGTACCTCCCAAAATGCTTTTAACTCACCCAGAAGTTCATTTTTTAAACAATCTATCCATCCATTCTCAATTTTATGTTTAACTGATTGTAAAGTTTCGTCTTTACATTGTGCATCTAACCACTCTTTTTCTTGCAATCCTTTACAATTTTCATTTACAAAAATTCCAGCGACACATACATCATTCCACGGATTTGTGTCAATCTCTGTTAAGGGCAAAGACATTCTGCTAAAAAAATCTGCAGTTGTGTTCATTTTCCCTGGAACATACTGCACTTTATAGATGAAATCTTGTAGCCTCATAGATAATCTGGCAATCCTAGCAGATGCCCTTGACAACCCCTCAGTGGTAAGTACCTTCGTCAAAGGTTTGTGGTCTGTACGTACCACAAATTCCCTTCCCCAAACAAACTTCCTAAAGTGCTCAAGAGCCCATACACAAGCTAGAGTCTCCCTTTCAATAACTGAATACTTTTCTTCAGTGGGAGATAATGATCTGGAAGCAAAAGCAATAACACTTTCACCACCAGTCTCATTGACTTGAGTAAGGACTGCACCTAAACCTTTTCCACTAGCATCGGTGGTAATGAAAGTTTTGGCAAAAGGATTAAATCCTTTTAGTGTAGGAGATTTTGCAATAGCAGATTTGATTTCAAGAAAAGAGATTTGACAGAGGTTAGACCAAACGAACGTACTCTTGTTCTTCAATAAAGAACGCATTTCATGTGTCTTTTCAGAGAACTTGTCTACAAATTTAGAGTAGTATTCCGCAAGGCCTAAAAAGAGCGGAGTTCATCTTTATTCTGAGGCGGTGGAGCTTTGAGAATAGCCTCAATCAATTTTTCTTTAGGTTTAATACCATCGTGACCAATTTCATGACCTAAGTAAGTAACTTTGGATTCAGCAAACTTACACTTGCTGATTTCACCTGTTAAACCCTTCTTATCGAGTACCTGCAAAACCATTCTTAAAGTGTCATCGTGAAGTTTTTCGTTTTTCCCATGATAAGAATATCATCTTGGAAAAATATTACATCACGGATGTCTCCAAACAACTGTGTCATGAGTCTTTGAAAAACAGCTGCCGCCGATGCCAATCCAAATGGCATGCGACGGAACTGATAACATCCAAATGGTGTACAAAACGCAGTTAACTGTTTGCACTCAGGGTCCAGCATTATTTGATGATATGCTGACGAGAGATCAAGCGTGGAAAACCACTTAGCATCTCTCGTCAAGGACAACATTTCATCAATGCGAGGCAACGGAAATTGATCCACTATGATGTTATTGTTCAACCCTCTTAAATCAACACATAAACGGACTTTGCCATTGGAGCGCCTAGCGGCGACCAACGGAGAGATCCATTCGGAGGATTCGACGGGTTCTATTACATGAGCTTTGATTAATTTATCTAATTCAAGCTTAACTTCATCTCTTTCAATGAGTGGAATATTCCGTGCTTTATGAATTTTGGGAACAGCATCACTTTTCAATCTGATGGAGTGCAAAAAACCTTTCAATTTACCAATTTTCCCACTAAAAACATTAGGAAATTCATTTAATACCCATTTCTTGGTGTCTTCTGCCTCACAAGCTACCAAAACTTGTTCTGGACTATTTGGGTCTAAAATTATATTTAATTTACGTTGGTCCTTCCACCCAAGTACGGATGGACCTTCCTTGGCCACATACAATTTACATAAGGCATGTCTACCTTTAAACCTGAAAACCAATTCTCTAAATCCTAGGATGTCAATCTTTTCACCCGTATAGCTTTCAGGATTTATGTCAGATTCTACTAACTGACATCCAATGATGGAACTAAAGTGTTGTAACCAGACATTTTCCGCAATAATCGTGTAAGGCGAACCGGAGTCCGCAGCGACTTGTACTGTAACACCACCAAAGGAAATCCAACATAAAGGTTTGTTATCTCCTTCTCCAGAAATTTTTAAAACAACCTTTTTTAGAGTCATACTTACTGTTATTCTCATGCTCACTATCATCAGATGAATACTCATCAATATCACTTTCTTTCACACAAGCTACATTACTCTTCCTTTTATAATTCTTGCGCCTGCATGCTCGAGCAAAATGCCCAATTAGCCCACATTCTAAACATTTTGCAGACCTAGCAGGACATTTATCATACCAGGCAGCATGAGAACTACTACCACAGCGGTAACAATTATACTTAGATTGTTTGTTCTTTACAAAGCGATCACCTTTCTTTAGGTCTTTCTTTTCATATTTGTAATCATTACTATGAGAAGTTTTGCTTTTAGTATCTGAGATTTTGTTGACTGTCTCACTACTATCTTTTTTTCTGTAGACAAAGTAGCTTTAGCGCAGCGCTCTGACAATTCAGCTTTTTTACAATAGCTATGATGTCCTTTAGACTAGACTCCCCTTCCACCCACAATCTATCTTGAATGGCTTTGTTGTTGGCATACATAACTATTTGGTCTCTAACAAGTTCCTCATGTAAAGTACCAAATTTACAATTTATAGATAACTTCCTTAGGGCAGAAACGTAATCTTCAATGGACTCATGTTTCTCTTGCTTCCTCTGAAAGAAAGCATGACGCATTACGCCAACGCAAACTGCAGGAGAAAAGTGTTTGTCTAAGTCTAATAATGCGGCTTTAAATACATCAATATCACCGGATCTGTCCTTTTTTGTAATTGACCAAAAATTCGAAGCCCTTCGGGACCAAGGCAATACATCATAACTCTCTTTTTCCTCTCAGGAGTATACGATCCACTGCAGTCCTCAAGATTAGCAATATAATTTAAAAGTACTCTTTCCATTCATTCCATTGAATGATGGGCTCTCCCGGAGATGACAAGAATTCTTTTGGAGTGCTGAGATGCAAAACAGAATCACCACGTGGGGGTGCTTCGCTTCGAGGATTGGCTTCTGTGGTCATCGTTGCAGTAAAATAGAAAGAATTGTGGCAAATGTACTTACTATTTCTTTGTCCTCTTGAAAGGAATGGTCCGGTGTGTAAATTATGTGAAAATCCAAGCAGGAAATCCACCGGTGAGCTTCGAGGGTCTGAAACGCTGTGTTGCCCTGGTAACTGAAATTCAAGATGGCGCCGCGTAAGGTTATGACCTTCGTGATGACATCAATGCGCACGTTTGACTAGCGTACGACAAAGAGGAGAGAACGTCATGAAGCAGAGCTCACGGACAATGCCGCTCGAGCCTCCAGAACGCTGGTATTTGAACCAATACAACTCGCAGCCAAGACAGTTAACCGTTGCAGCAACAGGCAAGCAAATACTTCAAATAATTTCTTTTTCGTATTTTTTGCTTACCGGAAAACGTAGTTTGTTGCTGTTTAAATGTTCAAGCTTTCTTCGAATGCTGGGTGCTTCGTTGTAGAATAATAATTAAAACAAACATGACCTCCGATTGTCCAAGTTGTAAAAATAAGCGTGGATTCACTCGAGGTTACCTCCCGCTCGTCGCCATATTCTGTAGTGAATACTCAGGAACGCTCTTAAGGTAAGATAGTGGTTTATTGGTAACCTCGTCCAGCAGTCACGGGAAGCTGTGAACACATCCTCCGCTACACCTCATCTGATCCTAACATTCTCTACCTCTACTGGAATACAGAATACAAGAACACTCTACATTCTACAATTACATTCTACACAGTACTATGCGCTAAACTACATTACTACAGAGACCCTGGGGTGCAATGAGGTCTACAATGGTATTGGAGAATGGGGGGCCATGGCCCGGGAGGCCTGCACATGAGGGTGCCGCAGAGGATGTGCTTGGGCTTGGTCCGGATCTGGGAGTTGAGGTAGTCCATGGTCACCCTTGGGTCATTAGAGTGCATGGTCAGTTGGAGTGTGCTTCTGTAGGTGATGGCAATGCCTCCTCCTTGATGCTTGGGGTGCTCCTTGCGGGTGATACTGCAGCCGTCAGTGATGGGGAGGGCGATGTCCGGTCCGGAGCAGAGGTTGGTCCTGGCAGGCGAGGTGGCGCCCCGGGTTGATGGCGAGGAGGGTGCTTGTGTCGTAGCGGTGGAGTGTCCAAGAGGAAGGCTCCTTGGTGCAGAGCGCGGTCCAGGGGCAGACGGACGCAAACGGCATAGGCTATGGGTTGCCTTTGGCACGGGAGACGACCATTACAATGCAGGCAGTACATCGTTAACAATGCAACTCCGACAACAGGTGCCTTTACATCGCATTTGATTACAACGCCTTGTGAGGTCAGTAATGGGGTAATTTTAACTTTTTCGGGTGGGTATGGGTTTCGGATGTAAAATATGGAAATTGGGGTGTGTTTTGTGGTAAAATATGGAAATTGGGGTGTGTTTTGGGGTAAAATATGGAAATTGGGGTGTGAATTTGGGTCAAATTTGATTTTTGGGTGTGTTATGGGGGCTCAAAAAAGAATTCCAGAGTTCACGGTTGGGTTTGGGGTGCAAAGGTTAGTTTTGGGTTGCACTCGCTGAAGTGGGAATAGTGATATTAATGTCTCCGCTATGCAACATCTACTCTATTGTTGCAATGTGCCTAGTATTAGTATGCATTGGAATGGAATGAGATGTTATGGCATGCGTCGCAACTACGTATGTGCCTTTGGCACACGAGTGGTATGCCCGCTGTGCATGGCCGCATAGCGGCCGCCATTGAGAAGGCTGGGGGGGGCTGGACAGCTGTGAGGTGGTAAACGCTGGAAAGAACACTGGATTGGGCGTGGACGCGGGGATGTGTGTGTGAGCGGGTGTTGTAACTATTTTTATGAGGGAAGTCTTATCTCGAAGCCGGGTCCCGTGTCTTCGTAGCTCCTGCTCTCCTGCGTCTGCTTCCAGGAAAAGGAAGTAGGCAGCCAGGCTCCCTCCCCTGAGTCAATCACAACTCTGCAATGCGGCAGTGGGATTGGTAATTGGCAACGGGACAAGTCATGCAGCCAGGGGCTGGCGGGGTGGGCATGTTCTCCATGCAGGCTGTAATGCAGCCTGCATTGCGAACAGGGAAGTGCGCATGACTGCTTTGGGCGGACTGAGTGGGCCGGCAAACAGTCATTGCGCATCTGAGTGGGCATGCCAATCCGCCCATGCCCTGCTCCGTGTTTGGAGCAGTCCTACCCACCCTCCCACCCCCTGAGGATACATAGCATGATTACATCAGTCAGTTATCCCTTGTTTTTCCCTTTTGAATCTGTTTTTTAGCTTCTCTGAGCTTGCGCTTCCCACTTCCCACCGCTTCTGCCCCTGCGGCCCCATCCCCCTGTCCTCGCCCGTTCCCGCCTCCCAGCTGATCGCTCCTCCCCCCTCCCCTACTAAATGGTGGCCGGTGCGCACCAAAGGCGTGCCTAAGGCAAGCCCGTCTGCGCCCATCCGCGACCCGACCGTGACCAGCGCCAGGAACCCTCAATCTCGAGCCACCCACTGCTACAGCACAGCCACCCTCCACGCACTCATCCCCGGAAAACTCAGAGACTGCCAACAGGCCTCGGCAAACACGACCCACGCCCAGTTCACCTGCCTCCACTGCCGCCAGACCTTAACCACCACCCCGGCCTCCAAAACAGCCAACGCCAGCACCGGCGAGACCCTAAGATGCATCCTCATCAACGTGCGCTCCGTGCACAAACACCCCGTGGCCCTACTCGCCGCCACAGACGACATCCGCACCCTCCTGGACCAAGCCCACTCTGCAGGCCTCATCCTACTCGACGTTTCAGCGGCCTTCAACACCGTCTCCCACCGCACACTAGTTGCCAGACTACACGACGCCGGCATACAAGGTACAGCCCTAGACTGGATCCGATCAGTCCTCACCGGAAGAAGCCAAAGGATCAGACTGCCACCCTTCCTCTCCGATCCCACGTAAATCACCTGCGGAGTCCCACAGGGGTCATCTCTGAGCCCGACCCTCTTCAACATCTACATGGCCCCCCTCCTCGCCATCGTCCGACAACACGGCCTCAACATCATATCCTACGCTGATGACACCCAGCTCATCCTCTCCCTCACCAAAGACCCCACCTCCGCCAGACTCAACTTCCAGAAGGGTATGCAAGACGTCGCAGTCTGGATGACCGACAGCTGCCTGGAGCTCAACGCCGAGAAGACAGAAGTCCTCGTCCTTGGAACCACCCCTTCAGCATGGGACAACACCTGGTGGCCGACTGCCCTCGGAAGCCCACCTACTCCCTTGGACCATGCCATAAACCTCGGCTTCCTACTCGACTCATCCCTCACCATGAACCAACAGGTCAACGTGGTCACCTCCAGCTGCTTCAACACCCTCCGCATCCTCCGCAAGACCTTCAAATGGATCCCCCGGAGTCAAGGAAGACAGTCACCCATGCACTCATCACCAGCAGACTGGACTATGGAAACGCACTCTACTCAGGCATTAACAAGTCCCTACTCCGCAAACTCCAGACATTACAGAACACCGCCGCCAGACTCGTCCTCGGCATCCCCTGGCACAAACACATCAGCCAACACCTACAAACACTCCATTGGCTCCACGTGGAGAAAAGAGTCAAATGCCTACACAACAACGGACCCAAATACCTCAACGACAGAATCAACTTCCATGTACCCAAAAGAAACCTCCGATCTTCCAACCTCGCACTGGCCGAAACCCCGCACATCCACAGAGCAGGCGGAAGATCCTTCTCCAACATTGCAGCCAAGACCTGAAACGAGCTACCGGCAGACATCAGACGCGCCCCCTCCCTGAACACCTTCAGGAAGACCCTCAAGACATGTCTCTACGGCTAACAGATCTGCGGACCCCCCCCCCTGTGCCTTGAGACCCTCACAGGTGAGTAGCGCGCTTACATTTCCCCTGATTGATTGATTGATTGATTGAGTTATCTTCATGTGATGATTGTTCCTCTTCTGCACTGCTTGAGGCAGTGGGGCAACGCTCTTCCGCCATTGCGGAAGTACCGCCACTGGGGGTGCGTCATCTATGTGTAATAGGCCTGAGCGACTCGCCCCCCGGCCCTCCTGCACTACACGTCCCACCTTCTCCTTACCTGGACATTGACACCGTGGCGCAATCCACTGCACTCTCTCCAAATCTGTGACTCAGCCAGCAGGAGCCTCAGCCAGGTGTCATTTCACTAGTCTGGGTACAGCAGTCGCCACCTAGTCTGCTGGTGGACCTCCCGATGTAGTTGATGCAGCAGGGCACCCTTAGGCGTGAAGTTGCAGCACTCACGCCACACAAGTTCGGCGTAGCACAGGGGCCTCACCCTCCACAGCATATGGCCAGTCCAACATCATGGGGCCTGTGATGCAGGGAGATGGCACACATCATTGGTAATCCCCTTCGTGCACCCCGGTGTAGTGGTGGATCGTAGTATGCGATGCGGACCTCACTACATTGGGGCGCAGGGGCGCCTCTACCATTAACAGCTCCAAGGGTCGCAAGGCGGTCTTCTCACACAGGTCAGCAACGTGTCTCCATGCGACCTGCCAGACTTCACCACCAGGTAGGGGTGATCGTCGTGCCTCAATGTCTACCGCCACGGCTCATCGACTCCACAGCTCCTCCACATCCCACTCCAGGCTCCAGACGCTGGTCCAGCAAGGCATCCAGGCTCCAGACGCAGGTCCAGCGAGGCATCCAGGCTCCATACGCAGGTCCAGCGAGGCATCCAGGCTCCAGACGTAGGTCCAGCGAGGCATGCAGGCTCCAGGCGCTGGTCCAGTGAGGCGTCCAGGCTCCATGCGCAGGTCCAGCGAGGCAGCGAGGCATCCAGGCTCCAGGCGCAGGTCCAGCGAGGCATCCAGGCTCCAGGCGCAGGTCCAGCGAGGCATCCAGGCTCCAGGCGCAGGTCCTGCGAGGCATCAAGGCTCTCATCCTGGTCATCCTGGATGTTGGCTGGCTTGCAGGGGTTGTTGATGTGTGCTGCACTTGGCCCTGGCTGCTCCATTCTGCATTTTATTGGCTTTTATGCCTATTTTATATTGGAGGTTGACTGATAGGCTATTTTTTGCATTAGAGGCAAAAAAAACTCACGTTGGGCTGACTAACATGAGTTTTTTTGCCGCTAATGGGCCTATAGGTAGTTACCGCCCGCTAACGCCGGATTTCCTATCGCCATCGCGCTGATGTTAGCGGCAGTTTTCACCGCCGTTCCCTGATACTATCGCCATGTAGCAACAGCTTGTTAATACACCGCTAACATGGCAATAGTTTTCAGGGTTAGGCGGCGATAAAAAAACTGCTGCTAACTGGCGTTTGCGATAGGTATCGCCGGTCCTTGAGAATATCCCCCCCAATGTATAATTCAGTGCTTACGCAGTGACATGAAAGATTGAGGAAAGTTAAAAACTAGCGCAGCCGAGAATATGAGTGGTATAAAAAAGGTATTGAAAAGCAGTGGCGGCTCGCATAGGGCGTGCTGCGGGCGGTGGGGCGGGGGAGGGGCAGGGTGGGGGTAGTAAACTCGGACATATGACGGAACGGAGGAAAGTAATTATTACGTTCCTCTGTTCCGTCGTATGTCCGAGTTACTACCCCCACTCTGCCCCTCCCCGCCCCGCCCCGCCTCACCACCCCGCAGCACGCCCTATACTGTTGAAAAGGGGAATCTAGTCCAAAACTGTTCAAGCAAAGAGCAGTTTTACTGATTCCGTGATGGAAATCTTGCTTGTCACGTGGTCAAAGAAGTCTTCAAATTTAAAAACCTATTTACAAGGGTGTTGTTTTGAGCCTTTTACTCTCGTTACATTCTAACCCGCCATACTGCCTATAGATTAAATATTTGCACATTCACTCAAGCCCCACTAGGAAATATTGGTCCCGAATTCAAGTCGTTATCGAATTCACGCCGCGGGATGCACTTTTCGCCAGGGTTTCAAGAGCTGGAACGTGTGCAAGTTTCACTCCTTTTCATCTGTGTATCACTCTGTTTCCAAGACTGTGCAAGCACAACGCTTATTTTATGTCCCTGCTCTGCTTGCGCTGTTACATTTTCACGAGGCGCAAACAAATTGCATATTTTCCTTTTTGAGCCCTCTCTTTATTTTATTGAAATGCTAACAAGGTCTTTTCCCATGCAATTTTTAATGCACCGCCATGTTTATGAGAAATTCACTGGCGGTGGCAACTACAAGGCTCGTTCGGTGACATCACCTCGTAGCCTGTCAGGTGACCAGCACAGACCACCCAGCACGAAAACTTAATAAGGTGGCAAAGTAATGCAGTCAGGCAATCACAATGCAGAAAAAAAATCCTAATAAAGGGTACCATTGAAAACAGAGCTTAAATGCATGATTTGACTACAAAGCAACAATACATGGAGACCGAGTAAACCCGGCGAAGGAAGTGCACACAACAACTGGCTGCTAATGTTAATGTTTATGTAATAAGATCTTTTTTTTTCCGTGACTGTTACTTGGAGAAATCAATGCAGCAGTGAGCTTGGTGTGAAGCGTCAGACTTCTGAGACAATTATACTGGAAGCGCCCATTTTGTTTTATGCCTCAGCCAGGTGAAAACTAAATGCCAAGAGCACATTTGGTTTAGTGTTAGGTGATAATATCACACGCTATCAATCATTTCATTTCATTGTCACCTTCTTGGTAAGCAGCATTTTTTTTTCAAGGTGCATTTGAGTAATGCAGGTCTTAACTGCTTGACAGATGGATGTGGCTTCCGCAACGCGCAGCAGGAAAGGCGCAGGTAGCCGTTATCATGCCCTGTACAGATGGTGCATTGTAATGAAGTTAAAGACTATATAATTCATAAAGAACATTTATTGGCTGTCCCCGACACATGCGCACATTTGCCTTACCCAATCAATAGTTTTCCAAGAAGGGCGTTTTAGGTGTTGCACCTGTGTGTTGCTGACAGTATACGATTTGTTTTCTTCTGGGAAGTCTTTTCTGCCATGGTGCATATGCTAAGGTAGCTTGCTCAGCCACGACAGATGACTTATGAATAAGCATATGTTTCACATCACAGACTTTCTTTTATGCACCATTGCACCTGGTGCATTTAGGAACATGGGAGAGAAATGGTGCACCTGTCCTGTGATACTTTTGTGAGGCAATGGCTCAGTAAGTGGTAAAAAAATGATTTCGAGCACTGAAGTACTTTTACACTTTGGGCCTGATTTTGATGCGGTTAGGAAGGCCTCCTAACGGCATTTGCTCCATCCAAATCGGATCGGGAATGTGTCTTTCCAACCGACACAGAAAGGCTTCCAACCAACCGAGTATGAAGTGAGTTAGGCGTTAGAAATATCCCAATCCAAACCCGATGGCATTTGGAATGACCGAGCCGTACGGAGCAGAATTGTACGTCTCTACCGGCCACATTTCCAAACGACCGAGTACGATGCTGGATTTGGACAGCCTTTTCGAATTGTGGCGTCAGACTCAAATCGACAGTCGGAATCAGACTTTGGGGACCCGTAGTGGGCCCCCCTGCACCTGGAGCCTTCCCAATCGGGCCCATGGGGGTACCCATGGGTCTTCCCTTACCAGTCATGTACAGTGTGGCAGGCACCAGGGGGTTCCCACCACAGGGTGCCCGATTTTCCCTAGCCACCCTTTCTTCAATGGGAGCCTATGCATTCGGTCGGAACAAAGGCTCCCATTGAAGTCAATGGGAGTCCAACCAAATCGTATCTGGAAGCATCCGGATGCATCGTACTCGGTCGGTTGGACTCTCCCGATCCGACTCGGTTGGAAACCATTCTCAAACCCATTCGGTTGGGAAGCTTTCCAAATCGCATCAGAATCGGGCCCTTTGTTGTTGTTTTATAAGCGAGCAGTGGTATAGCTGCAGAAACAGTTATTCACCAGAATAATCCTAAAATTGATAAAAACCGCCAGAAGTCCGCAATACACAGCTTTAAACACCTAGGGGCAGATTTACAAGCCCCTTGCAACACTTTTGCGCCGCCGTTGCATCACTTTTGTGATGCAGCGGTAGCATAAAAAATGCAGCCAATTTACAACGTGACGCATCTAGGGAGATGCGTCACGTTGTAAAGCCCTGCGTCACATTATACCTGCATCAGGTATAATGTATGCAGGATGGGCGTGCCCACGCAGGAAAGCCTCGTAAAAAAGTGACGCAGTGAAATCTACAAGATTTCACTGCTTCACTTCTAGGACGCCACTGCGTCAAAACCTTACGCCTGCTTGAAGCAGGCGTAAGGAGTGACGCAGTAAAGTGGGAATTTGGTTCAAAATGCATTGCTGGAGTTGCGTCATGCTAGCGACACGACTCCAGCAATGCGTGACTTTTGCCCCAACAGATGTGTCAGAATTTCTGACGCATCTGTCAATCCTTTTGCCATGGTGTGCCGTATTTTAAATACGGCGCATCCGTGGTGGCGCAAGGGTTTCTCAGGGTGGCGCAGGGAAAGTGACGTATCTCTACAGATGCGTCACTTTCATGTAAATCTGGCCCCTACAATATCTGTGCTCTCTGACCTAATCCAAAGTGTAGGGCCTGTGGAGAGATTGCCAAATTTCAAAGCCCCCATCTTGGAGGTGTTTTTTCCCACAAGGAGATCCATCTGCACGGGGCGCTCCTTCACGTGAAAATATCCATAGGGAAAAATCTGCGATGGCATTGAGGCACGATGGAACTGCCAACATGATGGTGGGTACCTAAGATCTAATGCTAAAATGGGTGTCACCACCATTATACAAAGCCTATAACTTCATGGGAGAATTCAAAGAACCTGTTTCAAACATGCTTGCAAATTTGCCCCTTTTCCCAAACCATCATTGACTAAAGAAGGATTTTAAACCAAAAGTTTTAATTAGAACAATATCATCATAGTTAGTTTGGAATGTTTTATGTCCAGCACCTTCCCTGAATTGAGTTATATTGAAGTGGGAATAGTTAATTTAGTTTGTTTAGTGTCCAGCACCTTCCCTGAATTGAGCTATATTGAAGTGGAAATAGTTAATGTTGTATGTTTAGTGCCCAGCATCTTCCCTGAATTAATTTAAATTGGAGTAAGAATAGTTATTTTCTAATGTTTAGTGTCCACCTTTTTCCCTGACTTAATTTATATTGCAGTGGCATAGGTAATTTTATATGTTTACTATCTTTTGTATGTTTACTGTCCAGCACCTTCCCTGAGTTAATTTGTATTGGAGCAGGAATTTTTATTTTTTAATGTTTAGTATCAATCACTTTCCTGACTTAGGGCCTCATTGGGATGGCGGTGAGACTGCTGCCCCCATTGTAAGGATTACGTTTGGACCAACGCTCTGACTGGCTCCTTGAGCCAGTCGGATGTGTCGGTCGGTCCCTCTGCCCGCGTCGGTCTGTCCGATCACATCGTAATGCAGCGGTCAGACCGCTATGCTGGATGTCGGTGCGCCCGCCATCAATGGCCTGTCGTTAGGGGGGGGGGGGCACCAACATCGGAATGAGGCCCATAGTGTTGTAGTTTATTAGTTATGTGTAGTAGATTATGTTATGTGTTGTTGTAGGTGTTGTTGAATGATTTACTGTAAGATATGGAAATGTACTTGTTTGTGCGGGAGGGCATTGTGTTTATTTTTACAGATCTTTTTGTTCCAGACTTATGGTTAAACATAAGGTGCGTTTTACTTTTTTTTTAAAGGAAATATTTGTTAGTTTATTAGAAACTAGTTGGGGCATATTAGCAAGACCCACGTTAAAATTATCGCCGTTTTAGCGGCAGGAAACTGCCGCTAAAGCGGCGATAATGAGCTTGCTAATATGCGTTATGGAATTCAATAGAAGCCCAGGTTAGATGTCCTGCATATCTAACCTGGGCTTCTATTTGAATTATATAACGCATATTAGCAAGCCCATTCTCACCGCTTTAGCGGCAGTTTCCTGCCGCTAAAACGGCGTAATTTTAACGTGGGTCTTGCTAATATACCCTAGTTTTCTAATCATTTCCTTTTTTGTTTTTTCCTGGAGCTTTTCTTTTTTTAATCTATTTTTCACATGGCAAAGAGGATTACTTAGAAGAATTAATTTTTGCACAGTTAAGTATTTGCATTTTTTTGGGTTGTTAACTTTTTGAAAGTGGGCTTTAAAGGATCTACTTTGGGAATTTCACACGTTGAAGAAAGATCTTCTGCTGCAAAACTGTAAGTAATTTTACATATTTTAATGTGGGTGGGAAATGTTATGTCCTTAATTGCATTTCTATTCTTATATATTAAACGTAATTATTTATGTGAGATATATTGAGAATTATTTAAAGTTTGTTTTGTTAGTTTCTATTTTTGGTATTTACTTCATTTGTATTATTATTTTTATTATAAAATATTTTTATTAAGTTAATTATTATTTTAAAGTTTAAATACTTTTTGACATAAAAATTATATATTTAAATTTAGATTTTTGTAGATGGCGCCATATGCTCTGGTTAAAGTGGTAGTAGCAATCTTGTATAGCTCTGTGGGGGAAAATTTTAAGAATAGCTTGTATCATTGCTTGTTCAAAATCAATGATAATCTTTTGAGGGTAGTAGTTGTTAGTTTGGTGTTTTATTTAGTTTAGGAGTTTTATATAGGTAGTTGTTAGTTTATTTGATAACAATGCATAGATGAAAGGTTTGTTACTGTTGTGCAATTCCCCATGGATGGTATAGAGTTGGTCGAATGGTTTTGGACATACATTAAATGCCCCATCTATCATCCATGTTTTGCATTGCCCCAGTTTTAACAAGTTTGTAAGGGTAGCAAAGATGATAATTTGTTTTCATGACTTTTATTGTCATATAAAGGGAATTGTTTGTCTTTGTGTAATAATGTGAATTTAGGTAGACTTTCTACTTCTCTAAGGGGGTGATTAGGATGGCGGGCGGATCGCCATATTATAATAGCGGGGGTATCGCGGCGGACACAAAATGCGTCCGCCGCTTTTCCGCCGGCCGGCAATCGTTCCGATTGTCAGCCAGGCAGACTTGGCCACTAATATGGTGGCGGTGCCTACCAGGCACCGCCATCCATATTAGGATGTGTGCGGAAACTGGCCTTTCCATGGCGACAATGCCGCCATTGAAAGGCTGGTGGGGATTCGCTTTGGGGGCCCGTTGCGGGCCCGGGGGGGGTGGAGGTGTGGGGGGCTGCACTTGGGGGATTGCCATGCACAAGGTGGCAGGCACCACGCGTTGTCTGCCACGTTGTGCATGGCAATGCACAACATGGCATTTCAACAGTGCGGCGGGTGCTGCAGCCAGCAGCACCCGCCGCAATGTTAAATTCCCAGATGCGACCGCCGCGGTGGCATCATAATTGGGGTGGCGGGACCGCCACATGGCAGGCGGGCGGTCCCGTTACCACTAGGGTGGCGGGCGGACTAAAGTCCGCCCACCATCCTAATCACCCCCTTAGTTTCTGGGACACAAGGATAACCTTTTGGACTTTCCAGTGACCCTATACAAATTGCCCATTGTCTGAGAGCTGTACGCTCCGATAAATGAATACAATTGCATAGTTTTGTAGTGAAACATTGATAAAGGCAGGCATGTAGTCACAGTTTGCAAGTATGCTTTAATTGTTATTTATATTCACAAAGTAATTAGACCTAATGTGAAAATACATGTTTTTGAATCTTACATCTTCATGCACCAAGCAAACAAAGGTGGGATAAAAAAAAGTAAAATTAAACTAAATGCTCTTCGCGACATTCCTAAACCTCAAAATGCAATTGGACTAATATTGGAGTGTATTGTAGACAGGCTGGAGGCACACAGAGCTGTAAAAGAAGAGGGAATGTCCACTTTCTAAAAGTGCAAAAACAACAGTTGATGGACAGAATGCAGAACAATGTCATACATTCACCCCAGTACAGAGATCTGGGCCTAAATCCATCGTTTTTGCTCACCATGCCATTCCAGTTTGAACCCAGCCATATGCAAATCAGTCTTGACCCTGTGCCTCATGGGAACAGTCCAGCCCGAACTGCCAAGCCAGGTCCTCCCTGGACTGGAAACAAGCATCCTAGGACCGGTTTCGAGGTTTCACCTCTCTTCAGCCAGGATAGCTTGATTCCAGTGGCATGGAGAACACGGGACCCACGTCTGGGCATACCCGTCCCACTCGGGGTGACAAATGCAAAAACAACAGTTGATGGACAGAATGCAGAACAATGTCATACATTCACCCCAGTACAGAGATCTGGGCCTAAATCCATCGTTTTTGCTCACCATGCCATTCCAGTTTGAAACCAGCCATATGCAAATCAGTCTTGACCCTGTGCCTCATGGGAACAGTCCAGCCCGAACTGCCAAGCCAGGTCCTCCCTGGACTGGAAACAAGCATCCTAGGACCGGTTTCGGGGTTTCACCCCTCTTCAGCCAGGATAGCTTGATTCCAGTGGCATGGAGAGCACGGGACCCACTTCTGGGCATACCCGTCCCACTCGGGGTGACAAATGCAAAAACAACAGTTGATGGACAGAATGCAGAACAATGTCATACATTCACCCCAGTACAGAGATCTGGGCCTAAATCCATCGTTTTTTTGCTCACCATGCCATTCCAGTTTGAACCCAGCCATATGCAAATCAGTCTTGACCCTGTGCCTCATGGGAACAGTCCAGCCCGAACTGCCAAGCCAGGTCCTCCCTGGACTGGAAACAAGCATCCTAGGACCTTTTGTATCACTTTCTAAAAGTGGCATATCTAAAATAGTAATGTGAAATCAAACCTTACCAGTAAAGAGGATTTATCATTGCCATTCCAAAGATATAAAACATGACACAGCCACTCCTTTCTAACCAGGAATTACAGCTTAAAAGAGTGTATTAAGAAACTCCCAATGTTAATCTATGAGGAGATTAGGTCTCACGGTAGTGAAAAACAAATGTAGGTGATTTTCACGACAAGAACATGCAAAACTTAAAAGTACATGTCCTACCTTTTAGTAACATAGCATCCTGCCCTAGGGGCTACTTAGGGCCTACCTTAGGGGTAACTTATGTGTAATAAAAATGGAAGTTTAAGGCTTGGCAAGGGGTTTTTAATACCAAGTCGACATGGCAGTAAAACTGCACACACAGGCTCTCCTGTGGCAGGCCTTAGACCTGTTTAAAGGGCTACTTGTGTGGGTGGCACAATCAGTGCTGCAGACCCACTAGTAGCATTTAATTTACAGGCCCTGGGTATATGATATACCACCCTAAAAGGTACATACAAGTAAATAAAATATGCCGGTTGTGTATACACCAATGTTTCAAAAAGAGAGAGTGGCCCCACACTCCAAGAGACAGGGTACCATATACAATAAATGTATTCAAAAACAATTTCTCTTGGATGACTTTATATCATTGATTGTATCACACACTCATTCACTCCTGCGATTTTCAAATATCTTCAACGAACTATGGAGACAGGACCCAAAAATCAATTATAAAGAATTTATGTATATATCAACGCGCATTTATTAAAAAACAATTATAATCATAAAAAATGCAATTCATAAACACAATGATATTCAAAGGTTAAAAACAAATCCAAAAGTTGATATCCAATTCATAAAAAAACAATCCAACAACCATTAAAATGAGAGACAATCAGAGTGACAAACATCTATCATCATAAACATGTTAATTCGATTGAATCAATATTATCCAAGTCTGTAAATTCTGTTGTATCTAGACTCCACTGTTCCTCGAATTTAACAGGAAAAAGAGAAGCGTCGACGCATTTCGGTGGACAAAGTATTGATAAGCCACCTTCTTCAGGACTCACAATTTTTATGTCCCTCTTGAGAATAAAATAATATAGTATATGCCTGCATTAAAACAAAATATATACAACTCTATTATATAATACATTACACAAAGATATTATTAACATTTTTCTATGTATACTATTCTCACAATGGTTACCCCGATATTTCTAGAAGTCACTAAACATTTCTTATACATAAAGCAAAAATCATACAATTAATTTATAATTGTTTAAAGGGTCCGTCCTAATGGTTAAAAATAACAACACCTCTTATCCATTCAAACCAACTATCCATTTTCTATCCATTCACACCTCAGTATCCTACTTATGTAACAAAAAGAAAGGATACACCAAATCTAGGAATGGGGGTGTTGCTTCATCCTCCCACCTACCATGTACATGTTTTTTAAGAATCTTATCCTGGTATTCCATTCAGGAAATACCGATGTTATTCCATTATGTATACCTCGGTATTATAACCCCCTTCATTACTATAGATTGGATAGATGGGGTTCCTGTTGGTTAAGACTCCCTCATACCATCTCCCCTAGTGAAAAGATAAATCCTACCTTATGATTAAAGTATTCCTGCTGATTAGGGGGATATCAGTTGTATATCATTCTAATCTGTATAACATTTCCCCCCACCATGACACTGTGGGAAAAACAGAAAACCATTTATTTGAAAAACTGGGGGCGACATCACCAGTAAATCTTACTCTGGTAATACAAGGATCTCTATAATACAATACTCACCTTAGGCACTATGTTACAATATTTCTCCAAATATTTGGGCAATCTGCTCCAATTATCCTCCAGGCACTTAGGAGACCAAAATACAGTATTCCCCACAGAGTTTAAAATCCTGGAAGGCAACCACAAGCGTCATGTTCCCATTGTAAATCAATATATATCTTTCATCTTATATATAATTAATAACCTATAGTATTTGATCAATTCGACCTACCTCTAATTTTGAAATATGGCGATGGGGACTGATAAGCCCTTCAATCGTTTCGAACGGCTTACAACAATGCCTTTCCTATCAATGTTGTGCTTACATGCATTTCAGGGATTCTGAGAGCAAAGACATTAAAAAAACCTCTGTAACCATGCTGAGGCCGCCCAACCTTGCTGTAGGTGTAAAAATAATTAGCCATTGAGAAAGGGCATCTAAATGCCTTAAGTGGTGGCATAATAATATATTGCACTGTTTTTTGTGCGAGAATCTACGTGCATTAAGTGCACCCACTCTTGTGGTTAATTGGTATATTGCACTCTTGAATGAGGAAGACTAACAAAAACAAGAGACCAAGAAACCTGAGTGTTAACTATCACTCACCCATAGCTTCCTTTTCCGGCCGCTCGATACCTTCAGTTGTGATATGGGTGCCGGGAAAAAGTGAAAGCTCTCCGTCTCCCACTATAAATATGCTCACGTTATCAGGAACACCCGAGCGTGTGTTTCCCAAATCGTCATCATTAAACGCACGTCGCACTTGATGACGGTATGCGTCACAAGAAGGTTGCTAATCTCTTTCTACCCTATCAAATCGCATGAATGGCCGTCATCTTGTAGCGGTCGCTGATTCCTTTTAATCAAGGGAGGATTGAGTTAATAAATTTGGAATGTATTTGAATATCGGGAGTGAAAATAATCTTCCTCATGGCACTTTTATAAGATATACAATATATCGACAATTGGCTTATTAAATTTCGTTTATACAGGTCAATAACTTACACCTGGTTTCATTAAAAAATGGGATCATGAACACTTAGAACGCGTGTTTGTTAGTTCAGAGTTACCTAAGTTTTCTTTTCTAGATTGAAATTAGTTATAAATTGGTTTTAAATAAGTGGCACAGCAGTTTGGATAAACATAAACCGTGCTTCGACTTTTCTGAGGCTCAATGGAGGGCTGAAATCTAAAATAATTAAAGATTGAAACTTCGCAGAACCCACTGAAGGGTAAGAATTGTTTTTTAAAAAGGACACTACAGATTCCATCATGCTCAGCGAAAGTAACTCACCTGCGAAAACCCATTAGAGGGTAATTGAATTTGAAAGCATGTAAATGAAAATGTTTCTTGTAGTGCATCTGCGCAGTTCCAGTTTGCCTATCAATAAGGGGCTGGGGGCCCTGAAACGCGTCAGGCAGGATACAATTGATTGGGAAAGAACATGATGGTTTCCCCTGGAATAAATATTCTGTTGAATCAAACTGCAGTGAGTGCGTCCTTGCCTTTTGGACAAAACATGGAAACATATATATATATATATATATTTCAAAAGCCTCCTGACGGGGGGAGCGCCTTCAGCCTCACGGGTTGCAGGTATATATATATACCTGCAACTTTTGGGAAGTGTGAAAAGAGTGATCCAGCAGCAGGAAGAGAAAGAATTGTATTTGCATTTTAACCAGCTTTGCAGTACATGAAAATTTTTGTGGGGGAAGCTGGGATAAGAACACATTGAGAAACAGTACTTGGGCCATGCTTCAGGGAAGAAAACAAAAACATGGAGATGAAGTGAAGTCGGCATGCGTAGAGATGCACTCATCAATGAAAAGGAGAAAAAAAGGGTGACAATGAAGCCAACAAACAGTAAGTAAGAGGGGGCTAAAAGACACTTTATATGTACCTCTCAGTAGCCACTTTCTAAGAGTTTAGCAGGCCCTGAAGCTAAGTTAGATTGAATGACGTGTCCAGGATCACACTACATTGAGTGGAGGTAGAGCTAGAATTAGAGTAAAAAGTTTTGCCCTCACACTGGGGGTAGTGAAGACCGTGTCTTTTCCTCTCATTAAACACAGCATTATTCAGACATAAACAGAAACGAGTAAGGGATACTCTCAGAAGTATCAAGGAAAATTGCTTCTGTTCTCTTGGAAGCAAGCAACTAACATATCAGTTTGTCTGAGGAGGAGCTGTCGCACAACAATCAACAAACAAACAAATCACTTCTAAACTGTGCAGATAGCTGAATGCTGGTGAAAAAACGGGTAGTTTCGCCTACACAAAGAAAAGCAATGAAGAACACCACAAAAGGTTAACCGACATTGGCAAATGTGAACTTTACAGTATCACTGTGGAAAATGAGAACATATGTCCATTACAGCGTCACTGTCAATACTGGGCAAATAAGTGCCCTACTACCCTCCTTTGGAAAGTGTAAACCTAGGCAGACAATCATTCATATAGAATTCTAGAAACATAGCACATACATATTATGGTGGGGTACTCTGTTTGGACTGTTTTCAGAATGCAAAATTATGTTTTAATAATGGGGCATGTACTTATTATGGTTTTGTGCTAACTTGCGCCATCATGAACAGTAATAGCAAATATAATGTGATGTGCTGGCAGTGACATCTATTATATCTAATCTTAAGTAAAGGTATGTCACTGCTGTCACCTCCTGTGACAGACAGATTTGTGCGGAAAATTCTGAGGAAGGTTAAAGAGTAGCAAGGTTCGCTGAGGATTTGGGACAGCTATCTGGTGTAGTGGGGTCTCATTTTACGTGTTTGCATTAGGGCTCATGTTCACCAAGTTATTTAACTGGTGGAAAGAGATGTCTCCATCCAACAATACCTAGACGACACCCTAATCTACCTTAACACGTCATCACCACTGGACATGGTGGCTCTGTACTTGTAAACATTTACAACATTTAAAGAAATTCTTTATTCTAAATCCACAAAAAAATAATTCATCCTGTTCTTCTCCAAGGACAAACAGTCTTTCAACCCTAACCTGCTGAAGCAATTGCACATTATTATTATTTAAAGATTTGGTAAAGCGCAACAGCTACTCAATAGAGTGTCCCGGCACTAAGTAGCAAGTCTGATCCCTAAATAATAGAGGTACTACAAGTCATAACCAAAGAGCCAGGCCTTCAGAAGTCTCCTAAAGTTCAGAATGTCCCTGGAATCAGGGAGCTGAACAGGAAGGGCATTTCACTTCCTGGCAGCCAGATAAGAGAAGGAGCTACTGCTCCACTTTTTTGACTGAAATGAGGAATTACTACCAGCAAGGAGTTGGATGACAGAAGAGACCGAGCTGGTTTGTAAGGTGCGAATCTGTTGACAAATACTGAGATCCTTTCTGGTAAAAAGCTCTGTGTGAAAAAAGTGGTTTGCGCATACCTGTTTTTCAGTAGTTTGTGCCTAAGTTAACCCGCTCATCTGATTCTGAGTAAATTATATATGTTTGGTGTGCTAGTCAGGGATGAGGCTGCCTACCTCATGTGAAACTTATGTATATGTCAAGTGTGAACAGTCACTTGGTACCTGGCCGCCCAGCATAGGGATAAATCCAACAATCTTAAACCAGTTTTGAATCCTAATGCTTGAAGAACGAAAACATTTATATATATTTTACTTCTTTAGTTTTTGAGGTGACTTTGTCACACAAATAAGTCACTCTTTCAAATTAAACAATCTTACATAAATCATACATGGGTAACTCAACATAAACACGTTAACAGAAAATGTAGATTTTCCTATTTAACAGAAGTCATTTCTCTTTTTTGAAGAGATGATCAATGCCCAATGCATTTCGGGATGGAGATCCTTGCTTCGGGGACCACTGTGAAAACAATTGATAAATATTCCTGTTGAATTATGCAACAATATACAGGGAGGAAATGCTCTTGCTCGTGTAGTGTATTAAGGAGTAAAGCCATAAAAAGTGCTTACTGAAAGCTAAGACATTGCTGAATCATTTTGCTTTATTGTAAGAACAGCTAGAACAGATCCTTCACCCACCGAACTGGTGTTCATAACTGTTGACAAATACTGAGATCCTTTGTGGTAAAAAGCTCTGTGTGCCAGAACCAAACCTTTGAACCTCACACATTCTTTTATAGGCAACTAGTGCAGTTCCTTTAAGCCTGGTTGAATGTGGGCTCTATCGGGAAGGCACAGTAGAAGCCTTGCAGCAGTCTTCTACACCAGCTGTAACTCTTCAGGAGATAGGCAGGTAGGACCCAGTACAGACAGATAGCATAATCCAGACTCGAGGTAATCAAGGCCTGGACCACTGTTTTCTGCTGTGGGAGGAGGAGAAGTTAGAGGAACTTGAACATTTTTAGCAGTCTAAAGCAGGTGTCTACTACCCCACCACCACATGGGGGGCGAAAGAAGAAGTAGTATCGAATTTTACCCCAAGACTGTGCACTACCATGGTAGGGGGAGGTGGCGGGGAATATCCTTGGGCCAATGGTCATTGTCCCAGCTGGGGGGGAGGGACCCCAAAGAGCAGAATTTCTGTCTTGTTAGTATTGCATAGGCGGCCACTATCGCACATCCACTGAAACACATATGTCAAGCAGGTCTGGAAGTTATGCAGTGCATTAGGTGAATTTCTGTCAAGGTTGAGGAGCAGTTGTGTATCCTCTGCATAAGATATTGTCTGTACTCCAAAGGAATCAGTTATGGGTGCCAAAGAGGTCATATCCACATTGAAAACAATGCAGTGCATTAGGTGAATTTCTGTCAAGGTTGAGGAGCAGTTGTGTATCCTCTGCATAAGATATTGTCTGTACTCCAAAGGAATCAGTTATGGGTGCCAAAGAGGTCATATCCACATTGAAAACAATGTGGGACTTAGGGCAGACCCCCAAGGGACCCAAAACTCAGTGGTTTAGGATCAGAGGCAAATGGGACCATCCAGACTGACTTGGACCTGTCTGTCAAAAAGGAACAGAGCCATGCCAAAGCAGAACCACAGACATCCATGGCTTTTTTTGGTGATGCAGGAGTGTTGAATGTGAGACCGGGTCAAAAACTGCGGATAGATCAAGGAGGATCAATGTCACCTGCTTCCCTTGATCTACTGCTAGCCTAATTGTATCTGACACCTCTAACAGTGTGGTCACGATGCTGAAACCCAGATGGAAGTCCCACTGGGTAGGGTGAAGAAGCACATTTTGTTCTAAAAAAGCAGAGAGCAGCTTGTTTATGAGCTTCTCTAAAATCTTAGTAAAGGGGTTGACTGTCTTTTTCCTGAGGAATTAACATCTCTGTGTTTAATAGATACGATGTGGTTAGCCACCTGTGTAAGCCAGGAGTTGACCGACTGGCATCGACCTCCATGTCCTCCGTCATAGGTGGAGAGTGCTTGCCCAAGGCAAGACTAAACTCCGTAGAAGAGACAGTAACCTAATTATGATGTGGAATGCGAAACCTGCATCCATGAGGGCCCAGGTCCAGTGACCAATGGAAGTGAATGAGAGCATGGTCGGACCAAGTCTGGAGATTAATGTTGAGTACCGAAACTTGAGTGTTAGAAAAAATGGTGTCTAAGGTGTGACCCACAATGTGAGTGGGCTGAGTCACAAACTGTGACATATCCCAAGATGAATATGCTCTGAAAGAAGTGACCATGTGGGTCAGAAGATGCGTCCACATGTATTTTAAGGTCCCCTAGAACTGTGAAATTCAAGTATCTCAATATATACTTCAAAAGGAACTCGTACAGGGAAGACAGAAACACCCCTGCATGCCGGGTGGGGGGGGGGGGGCAATAGATCAGCATGCCATCCAGGATTTTATTAGTGGACAATGAAATGCAAAAGCCTATGGACTCATAGAAATTGCTGACTACCCATCAATCTCACCTGCTGTTTCATCGCTCATCATCACATTTGACTCGTCTGCATAAACAAAATCTTTAAAGTGGCAATCTATTACCTCTGAGTCCTGAAAAGATTAAGCCATTCTTGTCTCTTTTCTAGTAAAAATACTGTCATGACTGGACTTCAGCCATGCCTTCCTTGTGAACGTCACACAAGCCTGCCTCTTGCCACTGAAAACTGTCCTACATGCCAAACTAGATGTATGTCTTTAGCTCTGAAATTCAATCACATTATTCTAATTCCCATCGAGTTACACTAGCATCTTAATAAGGCAATGATAACATTTAAATGTGATGCCTAACCTACACAACCACTGAAGGAAAGTAGGATCTGCTTTCATGGTTACCTCCACGTTTTGCCTGGTGTCAGTGTGTTTTGAATGTACTCTGCTGGGATCCTGTGAATCAGGACCCCAGCAACTGTGCTCTCCCCTCTAAATTAGCTCTGGTAAGTTCTTTGGTTCATTCACAATTGGCTACTGGTGTACCCTTATAAGTCCCTAGTACAGTGGCGGCTGGTAACATTTGAAAATGGTTGGGCGTAAAAATTGTGTAGGAGTTTAAAGAAGCATGTGAACATAGAGAGTGAGTCTGAGTGACAAAAGGTGGGATTGGAGGGCACTTCCCCGAGAAAAGTATGAAAAAAGAGTACCAAATAGTGCATTTTAAGTATTTTTAATATAGAATTTAGCAACAAAGCAAGGTGGTTTATAAAGCAATTGTGGACATGTAGTCTTGAAATATTTAAACACATTGAATACTGCCCCATATCCTATTGCATTAAATATGTTGAACAGCTGCAATAGTGCGCAGATTGTACAGTGTGACAACTTCAGGTCCTTTAAAGTACGTGCTTGGCCAGTGTCTTGCACTGCATGCGGAATTGAGTACAGAAGAAAATGCTCTAATCAGGCTTGGAGAAGCACCCACAGCTGCAGGCTGCAAGCAGTCATATAGAAATATGTGCAGACAGGGCTTTAGGTGGGATGAAAAAAAGTGGGGCGTGTAGCTCAAAAAGGGGTGTGGCTTAAACATGTAATTTAAAGATTCCCTTTGTGTGCAAGTTGCTTTCTAGCTGCTCTTTGTGTTATTGCATCAAGATATATAACAAAACAACTGACATACAATAAAGGTGGGTGGTAAACTCTGCTTCACCTGCGGAGTTCACTGAGTTTTGGCACTCCGTGCACTGCTTGGAGAGCGGAGTTCAGCAAAAAACTCCACCACCCGCCGGCAGAGCGGAGTTTAACAGTGCGTGCTTGCGCACCCTTATTGTATACTGATTGACGCAGTGATAAATCAACAAAATAAGTATTCAGTTCACCCTACCTAAAAGAATCCCGGTTCAGGCATTTTCGTCGACTGTCTTCCTTAGTAAACAGTATAGGTGCAGATTTGCTGCTGCCGAGGGGTTCCTAATATGTGAAATGAAAGCAGTGACAAAGGTTCCGTGCTCCCTCTGCAGCACACAGGCTTGTCCGACGGCTTGCGGCTGTGGTTTTAGAGAAAAGATGTGAAGACCGATGACTTCCGGTTCTGGGTGGCTGAGGGTAGAGAATGCACCCTTTCAAGTGTCACACAGGAAGTCCCCGGCCGCTGGGGCTCACAGAGGATCTTCAGCTGTTCTGCCCCCCCAAGACCCCTGCTCACTCTGAACCCCACAAACAGCATGAACCAGCTGCCCCAACTCTCAAAGGGAATAGCAGCCCAGCGGGAACCACACTGAGGAGAACCGGGGCAGAGCAGGGGAGACACGCATGGGCTCCATGGCTGTGTCACCCTGGTGGTAGGTGGCATGGCCCCCAGTGGCGCTGGAGGAGGGGGGTCCTTCTGAGCCCCCCGCAGCTGGGTCCACGCCACTGTGGAAAGCAGGGCTAAAGCTTCCATCAGTTCTGGAGAGAATGTGGCTACCCTCGCCTGGCACCCAGCTAGCAGGGATTCTGTGGTCCGGCGGGTGGCCTTCTCTGGGAATCTGGCTGCACTGCCCGCTCACTAGGTCTGAAGTGTGTGGGTCTTCTCTTCATCAGCATCAACCCAGAAGGTGAGTGAAGGGTAGGGGAAGAGGTCATCCTTGGCGTCAGGCAGAAGATGAGTTGTACCCTAGATGTACCGTAGTGTCTAAACTGCAGCCTGTGAATCAGCAGACACAACATTTTTTAGTCTTGGCTACCTTCATTCTACGTACGTGTGCGATCCTGGACATATTGCTGCTCCTTATTGTGCTTCAGTTTCAGTGATCTTTATGGTACTTGCTCTGGTACCAAATGCTCAAACCATAGAAGGGATGCAAAGTTAAGCAATATTAATGGTGGCTGAGAAATACTCTGCCCACGCGCGGAACTCTGGAGAATTCAGTGGAGTTTTTTTGAGACTCAGCGGAATTCCACAGAGTGCAACTCCGCGAGCTCTGCCCAGCCCTACCTAAAACCAGCCAGGACTATTGGCTTTGTCAGTGGTTGTTAGCTGTTGATTGTAAACGAATAACAATAATGATTTTGTTGAAAATAATTGATATTTAAAATGTTAGAATTCTGAAATTGTGAGACTGTGAATTAAATGGTACTGAGGCCAGTGGAAGGAGTACTTGTCTTCAGAGTGTCTTAGTCACTCACATCTGTTATGTTCACTCTATGTTAGACTTGTAGTCCCTTTTCATTTCGTCCTTCTGAATATCTTACACCTTATCTCTTTCCACTTTACCACACCCTTTTCATTCTCTCCTTTATGCACTTTCTCACATCTCCTTCACTTCACCCCAAACACCCAACACACCCACTCACCTGTAAACACTGCAGTTTCTTTTACTTTAGCCCAATATTTTGACAACTTCTTTCACAGACATTTGCCCTGAATCACAGTTGTAACTGGAATACATGACCATTGCTCTCTATGCTTTGCAGAGAGGGCAAGGATTGGATAGCGCGTATTCTAAACACCTTGTTGAACCACTGGCAGGCACTGTGAGACCTTCAGCTTCAGCTCCAGAGCTCTGATTTCTGGTCTGTTATGAACACCTGGAGGCTATTTAGTTCAATGTATGCACTATAAAATTGTGATATTGCCATTCTCAATCATGGGTGGCACTCTCATAAACAATAGATGCGACTCAGATGAAAGTGGGCATTATACGAGAGTAATATCTATTCAACACATAAAATTAAGGAAATACAAGATCTTTTAAATATAAAACTCCTAGGGAATGCAAGATTAAGATTAAGTAAACGCTTAAATAAATAATGGGCACTAAAACGCTAAGGAGAGGATTGACTTATCAGTTTTAGCATTGATTGTTCAGGAATTCTGCAGTGTTCTTGCCAGACAAGACTTAACTGACAAAAACAATGCATGATTTCTTAACATTGAATGTTTAAAATTTTAAGGTAAAGTACATGAATATAGGGCTCAAAAAGGACCCTTTCATTGTCCGTTTTGATTTACCATAAAACACACTTATGTAGGTGAGGCTGAGGCCAGGGAAGTCTTGTCCTCCGCCCAGTCCTAGTTTCTGAGGTCACTGCACTTAAAACCTATGTCACCCCTATGTTAGGCCCTTCAGTCCTGAGGGCAGGGTGCTTGGTTACAAGTATGAGGGTGCCCTGCATGAGCAGGACACCCCTACAAACCCCAGAGTCGATTCTCCAGTGCACTATGTCGACTTGCCGTTGCCAAGGCTTATTGGCTCTGCACTCCAGAGAGCTCCAGCCTCCAGCACCTCATCCCTTGAAGATCAGCGTCCTCACGGCATCCTCTGCACCGTGGGCCTACATCTTTGGTGAGCTGCCTGAGGTCCTCTTGCGACTCCTGTGCCTTCGGTCTGTGGGTCCTCTCAAGGGTCTTTCTTTGCTTCAGTGGACTCCCCTGCATGCTCGGGCCTGCTCTGACTCTTCTGCACTTTGTGAGTCCCTTGGACTTTGCTGGTCCCAACATTTGCATCTTTCTCAGCATCGCCTGGTCCTCACAGCTGCAGCAACAACATCACTGTCTTCACTCCTGAACCTCCCGACATCGGTGGGCAGTATGCTTCTGTGCCTCCTGGTCCCTTCAGAGTGGCATAGACTCTGTCCCCTCTGCTTGCAGGTTCTCCTTTTGAAGAATCCACTCTTGGATGCCACCGAACTCCTTTACAGGCTTCTCCAGAGGCATTTTCTTCCAAGTCTTCTATTGTTGTCTACGGAGGTTTCCGATGTCTCTTCACCCCTATGCACCTGGCTTCCCTGGTGTAGGTAACCTGGTTCCCAGGGCATCCACAGGTGGGGTGGCTCTCCAACCTTCAAGGGAATTCTTCTGGGAAGGGTTCTGCAAAACTGCAACTGCGACTTCTCCATTGACTTCCATTGGGCACACAGCTGTGTTCCCACTCTACACAGAGCCTCTGTGGGGTTCCTGGGTACTTACCTTGGGTGGTTCCCCAGCTCCTCTGGGTCTTCTGGTCCCAAAAAGGACCCATTCGATTGTCCGTTTTGATTTACTATAAAACACACTTACCTAGGCGAGGCTGAGGCCAGGGAAGTCTTGTCCTCCGTCCAGTCCTGTGCAGTCTTGGGCAGTCCAGTCCCAGCAGCAGTCGGTGGTGCAGCCAGATGGATATACTACACACCAGTTCAAGAGCCAAAAGTGCACTCTTGCTGAAATGCTCTAAACAGATACATGCGGCACGGCGGAAGCATGCTCCATGTATCTGTTTACAGCATGTGACCTGAATTATGTCAGGTCACTCAGGGACTGGCATGCCCTATTGCAAAGGCAGCCTTCTGTAACCCCTCCCTTCTTCCAACTCCTCATAGGGTTGAGTGATGTCAGTTATGCTTGCTGACCACACCCCCACTGTGATGACTTGGGAAAGGGTGGGGTAGAAGGCAGCTTTAGCAATGATGGGCAAGCAGCCCCTGGAATACAGGGCTGACACTGTACACTCCCGGGGCTGCTTCAAACTCTGACGCCCCTTCGCGTCTTCAATGGGTGGTCCATGAGGACCCCCGAGTATTGCATGCCAGGGCTAGCACAATGTCAGGCTGCATAGCATGCTTACAAGTCACAATGACAGGCATATGTGCAAATAGGCATGTGTCTTCTGAAAACTCTCTGACCTTCTGCCTCATATGACAACATCTGTGTTAGCGAGCGTCACATCAGGCAAGCAAAGGCACTGTTTTATTAAAGAAATGTGGATGGTAATTTCTTTTCGCAATTAGCATTCACATGGCTTTCCAAAATTAGAAGGGCGTGGCCCCTCCGCCCATTTCCAGGAACAGCCCCTGCCCTAGTGCACGGTACTAAGGTACCAAGGGCATAGGTACACCAGGGGTCTCCCATGAGCTGCAGCATGTATTGTGCCACCCGCAGGAGTCCACTTAAACTCGCTCTACAGGCCTGCCATTGCAGCATGTGTGAGATGGTGCTTGCACCTCTCATGACAGATATAAGGTTCCTAGTATCTGAGGTCACTGCACTTAAAACCTATGTCACCCCTATGTTAGGACCTTCAGTCCTGAGGGCGGGTGCTTGGTTACAAGTATGAGTGCCCTGCATGAGCAGGACACCCCTACAAACCCCAGAGTCGATTCTCCAGGCATTGTAAGAGTGGTTAGCCATTTTAAGGTATATAGTGGACATCAGTGATTTCGAGATGTCTAACTATGTAATGGCTGCACCGAACCTGGTCATGTTTGCTATCAAACATATTGGAATCATACCACAACACCAATTCTGGTGCTGGCAGTACAATCCCATGTACTGGGGGGCTCCTTAGGGGACCCCCCCTGTACTCCCGGTAACAGCCTTTCAGGGTCTGCCAGCAAGCTAGTGCTGCTGCCGACCACAGACACAATTCTACCCTCCAGCTGCTGAGCTGAGGTCAAGCAGGGGAAGGTAGAACAATAGGTTTCCTGTCACAGGAAGGTGTGACCACATCCCAGACAGGACTTAGGGGTCGATTCCGATTCGGGCCGGAAAAAGCACCGACCGACTCGGATCCGGAAAAAATACCGACCGACACGTACCAGTGGCGCCCGACACGCCAAATACGATGCAAGCCGCGATAAATCCGACCGACACGTCAGGAAACCAAGCCGACCGACCGAGCCGCTCGGAAAATAGCAATCCGGCCGGAAAACACGCGAATCCAACCGACCGACACGCACCCGGAACAAATCCGACCGAATCGTACCCGCCAACTCCAACCCGCAAAGTACGATGCAAGGCGCGAAAACACGACCGAGTCGGACGGAGGACAAGCCGTACGACCGACACGCATACAAAACCGAGCCGAAGCAACACAATACACCGCGACCGACGCGTACGCAGCATACAAAACTGCACAAACACAGCGTGAACGAAACGGAAAACACCGTACTGAGACCAATGCAGGGTCCGACTCGGTCACAAGAACGTTTCCAACATACACAAACAGCACAAAGGAAAAATCACCCAAAAAAGGCCAAACAAGCAATTACCAAGCCAATAAATACTGGGGGGTGGGGACAGAGAACAAAGACACACCCACAACTCCACCTATATAAAGGACACAAATCACTACCATGAGCCTTTGCAAATGCCATTTCACTGCCAGCACCCAAGAGAAAGCAACCACACACCCACAGCTCATCCCTCACACAAGCCACACACCATCAGCACACCAACAAATACCTACCTCACATACACCCAGCAAAACACACACTCACACACCCTCACCTGCACACCAACACACACATCACTCACCATCACCACCCATCACCATGCCCCCAAGAAGAATCCCAAGTTCCTAGATTGTGAATTGGAAGTCCTGGTAGACGAGATCCTCAGGGTGGAGCCACAGCTGTTTGGCACTCTGGTCCAACAGACCCCCATGTCGCAGAAAACCAAGATGTGGGAGAGGATCATCAACAGGGTGAACGCCCAATCATCATGTCGGCGCACAAAGACGGACATCCAGAACAGGTGGTATGACGTGCGCAGGAGGGTACGGGACCTGCTGAAGATAGACTACACCAACAGCCAACAGACCGGCAGTGGCCCTCCTGCCAAGCCAATATACCTCAGGCCCTGGGAGGAGAAGGTGCGGGCCATCCTTCCGCCAGTGAGCGTATATGGACTAGAGAACATCCCAGAGCCTGGTGAGTACACAACAAATGTACACAATAAACTGCCACAAAACACACACATCACTGTCAAGGGAGAGTCAAACCATGCACACATGGCAATTACACAGCAACTAGAACAGAATCATCCCAAAATGTGTATGTCAGTCAGATAAACACAACACATGCCATCAAAAAGTCACATCCAACTGTGCCAACACATGTACAAACACAACCACAACTACAGCTAGGCAGTGGCACAAATAGAACTAACACACACATCCACACATGTAGCCACCACAACAACACCAACACACAGTGAAGACTACTCAAAGGAAGGAATTCTGTGTATGCTGGCCAAGTCAGTGTAGCCAATAGCATCATGGGAGTCGCAGTCACACATATTGCCCCCCCACAACTGTCCCATCAACACCACCCTGAACCATGCTCACATCACAGGGAGTGGAGAAGGACTCACAAGATGGCTGACACTGGCTACTGCTGGGGGAGCACAAGGCCCTGCTGCCAACTGTGCACCAACAAACAGCAGGACACCACTGACTGACATCCTGAGAGACAACTTACACTCCCTGCAATGCAAGCACGTTCCATGGTGGGCTATCTGGCTGGCTGGATGGGAAGGGGGACTTGCAGCACTGACCATAGTCACCAGCACCTCCCTCACACCCCCCCAACACAAACTCCACAGTACCCACCTGGTAGAATGCAATGCCCTCCATCCCAACACAAGATCCCACAAAGCACCACCACCCTGGCTTATGTTGTGTGAAGCACAGGGACACTCTTGGGACTCTTAGCCAAACAACTGCCAGGACAACACTCCCAGCCATCCTGTCAGCACAGCCAGCCCACCCCACAGGGAAGCAGAGTCAAAAGGAAGGAAGCATGGGCATGCTGGGAAGGGGGTGGAGGCAATAGCATGATGGGAGTCGTAGTCACAGACATTGCTCAGCCTCACAACTGGCCCATCAACACCACCCTGAACCATGCTCACATCACAGGGAGTGGAGAAGGACTCACAAGATGGCTGACACTGGCTACTGCTGTGGGGAGCACAAGGCCCTGCTGCCAACTGTGCACCAACAAACAGCAGGACACCACTGACTGACATCCTGAGAGACAACTTACACTCCCTGCAATGCAAGCACGTTCCATGGTGGGCTATCTGGCTGGCTGGGTGGGAAGGGGGACTTGCAGCACTGACCATAGTCACCAGCACCTCCCCTCACCCCCCCAACACAAACTCCACAGTACCCACCTGGTAGAATGCAATGCCCTCCATCCCAACACAAGATCCCACAAAGCACCACCACCCTGGCTTATGTTGAGTGAAGCACAGGGACACTCTTGGGACTCTTAGCCAAACAACTGCCAGGACAACACTCCCAGCCATCCTGTCAGCACAGCCAGCCCACCCCACAGGGAAGCAGAGTCAAAAGGAAGGAAGCATGGGCATGCTGGGAAGGGGGTGGAGGCAATAGCATGATGGGAGTCGTAGTCACAGACATTGCTCAGCCTCACAACTGGCCCATCAACACCACCCTGAACCATGCTCACATCACAGGGAGTGGAGAAGGACTCACAAGATGGCTGACACTGGCTACTGCTGTGGGGAGCACAAGGCCCTGCTGCCAACTGTGCACCAACAAACAGCAGGACACCACTGACTGACATCCTGAGAGACAACTTACACTCCCTGCAATGCAAGCACGTTCCATGGTGGGATATCTGGCTGGCTGGGTGGGAAGGGGGACTTGCAGCACTGACCATAGTCACCAGCACCTCCCCTCACCCCCCCAACACAAACTCCACAGTACCCACCTGGTAGAATGCAATGCCCTCCATCCCAACACAAGATCCCACAAAGCACCACCACCCTGGCTTATGTTGAGTGAAGCACAGGGACACTCTTGGGACTCTTAGCCAAACAACTGCCAGGACAACACTCCCAGCCATCCTGTCAGCACAGCCAGCCCACCCCACAGGGAAGCAGAGTCAAAAGGAAGGAAGCATGGGCATGCTGGGAAGGGGGTGGAGGCAATAGCATGATGGGAGTCGTAGTCACAGACATTGCTCAGCCTCACAACTGGCCCATCAACACCACCCTGAACCATGCTCACATCACAGGGAGTGGAGAAGGACTCACAAGATGGCTGATACTGGCTACTGCTGTGGGGAGCACAAGGCCCTGCTGCCAACTGTGCACCAACAAACAGCAGGACACCACTGACTGACATCCTGAGAGACAACTTACACTCCCTGCAATGCAAGCACGTTCCATGGTGGGATATCTGGCTGGCTGGGTGGGAAGGGGGACTTGCAGCACTGACCATAGTCACCAGCACCTCCCCTCACCCCCCCAACACAAACTCCACAGTACCCACCTGGTAGAATGCAATGCCCTCCATCCCAACACAAGATCCCACAAAGCACCACCACCCTGGCTTATGTTGAGTGAAGCACAGGGACACTCTTGGGACTCTTAGCCAAACAACTGCCAGGACAACACTCCCAGCCATCCTGTCAGCACAGCCAGCCCACCCCACAGGGAAGCAGAGTCAAAAGGAAGGAAGCATGGGCATGCTGGGAAGGGGGTGGAGGCAATAGCATGATGGGAGTCGTAGTCACAGACATTGCTCAGCCTCACAACTGGCCCATCAACACCACCCTGAACCATGCTCACATCACAGGGAGTGGAGAAGGACTCACAAGATGGCTGACACTGGCTACTGCTGTGGGGAGCACAAGGCCCTGCTGCCAACTGTGCACCAACAAACAGCAGGACACCACTGACTGACATCCTGAGAGACAACTTACACTCCCTGAAATGCAAGCACGTTCCATGGTGGGATAACTGACTGGGTGGGTGGGTGGGTGGGTGGGAAGGAGGTCTGGCTGTCAACCAAACACAATCAATGCAGACCATGTTCACACCCCAGAGAATACATAGAAATGCCCAAATAATGCAGGACAATGTGCCACACCAATATCAACCCCTGACTGTGACGACTTAGGACAATACAATGTACAGGCCCGCACCCCGAGGCACAGTCACAACTGTCAGGTGTGTCAACCACTGATGCCTGCAGAAACATGACATACATTGTTTGTGTCTCCCAAAAACAGGTGATGATAGGGACACAGCAGCAGACGCTGAGGAGTCCCAGTCCCAGGCTCAAGAGGATGCCGAGCTCACTGGCGTCGTACAGCCTCTGTCCTCCTCGGACGATGAACAACCTGGCACATCCGGTGCAAGTCAACATGCTGCACCAGCAGGACCACCAGCTGCAGCACCAGGAGGTCCACCAGCTGCACCCCCTGCACCCACCCCTCCAACGACTGTCACCACGAATACCATCCCTGCCGACATGGACAGAATAAGGAACAACACCAGCGCAGTGACCCTGGACCAACCTGGGGCCATGGACACCACCACCACCACCAACCCCCAAGGTGGACCAGGGTTATCTGTGCGTGCAACTGCACACACTGCACATGTCAGCAGGGGTGGTGGGAGGGGTGGGAGACAGAGGTCGCTGCTTGCAGACGTTGCTGGTGTGCATGAAGACCCACAACTGGTACGCATAGCTGATGCGTACCAGTCCAGCACCGGAGAGCTCAGCCAGGTAGTGGGGCTCCTCAGAGACATCAAACAGCAGCAGGCTGCCCATCATGCCCGCTTGGACTCCCACATGTCCCAAGTGGAGTCACACATGTCACGTGTGGACTCCCACTCCCACATGACCCGCGTGGAGTCCAAGTGGGATGTACTACATGAGATGACGGCGGTGCACAGGGACATTTTACAATGCCTCCGCCAGATGAACAGCAACCAGTCCACACCTCCCTGTGTGCCAACAACATCTGGTACCGAACAAACTGCAACTGCCACAGGGAGGGAGGAGGACTCTGGCGGAGAGTCCCCTGCACCGCAGCAGCCTGCACTTGAGGGCCCCCCCCAAGAAGAGGGGTCGTCCGAGGAGGGGAAAGTGAGAGGCTGATGGCCAAGCGCAACTCCCAGGAAGCCTGAACCTGTTCTGGATTTTCGCCTTTGTGCACAGACTGTTCACCCTGTTGATGGCAACACTACTCCCACACATTGCATGGGGAGTATAAGTTGGAACAATGTGTCAGACAACAGTGGCCCCGATACTGGGGATCCTGTCTACCTGGACTTTCTATTCATCTAGGAACTTGGGATTGCAAGATTCATGTACAGCACAATCCATCCTATGCACTATTATCACAATAAACACACTAATACACCATACTTGCCTCTGTCGTGATTCCAACGTGGGTGCTGTTATGGGGATGATGAACTGCAAAATTACACAGTGTATGCGAACTGCAACAGCAAGGACAACACAGGCATGTGAGTACAGGCAACGTGACACATATGAGGGAGACACACCACCAGGGCTACACAACACATACACACCTAGGCCATCTGACTCATTGCCTACACTGATGTTGCCAGGGAAGACGGTGCAATGCACAGACACCACACCCATTCCCAGTTGTAGTCAAGTAGCCCACAGGTGCAGTAAGCAAATGGCAGTCAAATGTGTGACCACAGACAACGCACATCACTAAGTGAAGCACAGGTTTATTACACAGTAGCAACATGCCGTAACCACTACAGATGCAAGGTAACCCCACCTGGTAGCGGGCACACAGTCAACAACTGTAGACAGAAGGAAGTCCATGGGTGTGGCGCACATCACCTGTAGGGACACAACAGCTACCAGCCTGGATGTGCAATCACGTCGTCGGTGGACACAGTTGACCAAACGAATCTGAAAGTACCCTGTGAAGGACAGAAATGACACACAGTCAAAAGCAATGCAGTACAGGACAGAACAGCAAAACTCATGCACAATACATGTTACAAGATACCCACCCAGAACCAAGTTAGCATGTCAACACTGTTGGGGAGTACAGCCCACCTGTCACCACACATCGCAACACACATCCTGTCAAGTAGCCCATGGACACACTCCAACAGCACCAGAGCACCACCCACACATCATGCCAACTCACATCATTCACATGACACCTCAGGATACTCACATTCAGCTAAAGAAGTTGGTGATGAGCTGTGTGCGGACATCACCATCACCATCATCATCATCATCGTCACTGGCATCGTGGTCCAGGCCAGGATCCTCCACAGGTGGCGGATGTTGGTCATCGTCATCCTGGATGAGAGGCAACTCCTTCCGCACTGCCAGGTTGTGGAGCATGCAGCAGACGATGATAATCTTGCACACTTTCGCAGGGGCATATGGGAGGGACCCTCCGGTCTTGTCCAGGCAGCGGAAGCGGCTCTTCAGGAGACCAAAGGTCCGCTCAATCACTCTCCTGGTCCGACCATGTGCCTCATTGTAGCGCATCTGGGCAGGTGTCACAGGGTTCCTGAGGGGTGTCAGCAACCACGGCATGTTGGGGTATCCCGAGTCACCTACGGACAGACAAGTGCACATCAGCTGACTTGGAAAAGTGGGCGGAATACTACAGATCAGATCACACACAATGGCACAAAGTCAGTACACACCGACAAGCCAGGCACGCTGGTTCTGCATCTGTGCCATCAACCTGGGGATGCGACTACTCCTCATCACAAAGGCATCGTGTGCTGAACCAGGGAAACGGGCACACACGTGTGTGATGGTCATGTCTGCAAGACACACCACCAGTGCATTGACCGAGTGGTAGTGCTTGCGGTTACGGTAGGCCTGCTCCTGGGCCTGTGGTGGTACCAAAGCCACATGTGTCCCATCAATGGAGCCAATGACATGCGGCATCCTCCCCAGGGCATAAAAGTCACTCTTCACGTCAGTGAGTCGTCGCAGTCTAGGGAAATAGATGTACCGGTTCAGGAAGAGCAACATTGCCGCCAAAACATCGCGGAGCACACGGCTGAACATGGTCTGTGACATCCCACCAGCAGACGCCACAGTATGTTGGAAGGTACCGGTGGCAAAGAAGTGTAGGGCTGCCATCACCTTCACCTTGGGGGTCAGCGCTGTAGGATACGGCCGGCCAGGCTGCAAATGTGGGGACAACTGCACTGCCAAATCCTCAATCAGCTGCCTGGTGAAGCGGTACCGTCGGATGCTGTCCCGTTCCACCATCGTTGCCAGGTCTGGGAATGGCCGATGGACAGCAGGAGCCCTGCAGTGCAGAGGAGAAGTAAGCAAGATCGTCAGTCACCCCACATATGCGGCATTGAACACACTCAAGATCCCAACATACATCATCATGAGGCACAACTACATGAAGTGTGCAGTACCGGAACGACATTTATGGTACATACATGGCCAACATCAGTCAACACGGTCCTACAGGTGGCATCAATTTGTCCCTGTTTGGCCCATTGGATATCATGATGCTGTGTCACAGTCACCCCCAGTGACATGTGAGGACAGATGTGCCCCAGGCACCACAGCTCAACGACAGGCACATTCCCAGGGACCCTGTAATGCCACATGGACACTGGCATCACCTGGAGTATCATGTGTACACCACAACAAAACAAACATGACCCCCACAGGTAGTGGCCACACTTGCCATGGCAGGAGAGCCATGGACGTCTGTGACACACACGCACAACATCAGAGTCCATGCACACACAACGTGGATGTGGAGACTGTCTCCCATTGTGCACATGAAATCAGAGACATTGTAAACACTACATGCACAAAGACTGTGGAGGGCCATCACTATTGTTCCACTGGGACACCCTGGCTCAAACATACCGTCCCACATGGGACTCACGGGGTATGTGACATGACATACACAAACACCACTGTGAAATGTGACCATGGCACATGCACAGATATGAACAGTTGCACATCACAGTGGTCACGTACACGTAACACCCATGATCCTGTCCCCATGAACACGTGCACAGCCTGGGGGTGGCTGCCCACAGGTGACACCCACAGGACAACATGTACACCAACATACACACAATAGGAAATGCAGCCTTACATGCCGTATGAAAAGGTTTGGACAGGCTGTCGTGATGTAGGTGTGCCCCTCACTCCCTGGGAGCTATCTGTGGCTGGCATATGTCCATCTGAGACAGGCATGCTGACATATGCCAGTCACATGTACAGTGATGCGTTGTACTGCAATGGACCGATCGGTGCCTCCGGCCGGCCCATTGCATTCAATGTGTGCGGGTACGCGTTGTACCCCTGTGCGCGTTGAACAGCAATGGACCGATCGGTGCCTCCGGCCGGCCCATTGCATTCAATGTGTGCGGGTACGCGTTGTACCCCTGTGCGCGTTGAACTGCAATGGACCGATCGGTGCCTCCGGCCGGCCCATTGCATTCAATGTGTGCGGGTACGCGTTGTACCCCTGTGCGCGTTGAACAGCAATGGACCGATCGGTGCCTCCGGCCGGCCCATTGCATTCAATGTGTGCGGGTACGCGTTGTACCCCTGTGCGCGTTGAACTGCAATGGACCGATCGGTGCCTCCGGCCGGCCCATTGCATTCAATGTGTGCGGGTACGCGTTGTACCCCTGTGCGCGTTGAACAGCAATGGACCGATCGGTGCCTCCGGCCGGCCCATTGCATTCAATGTGTGCGGGTACGCGTTGTACCCCTGTGCGCGTTGAACTGCAATGGACCGATCGGTGCCTCCGGCCGGCCCATTGCATACAATGTGTGCGGGTACGCGTTGTACCCCTGTGCGCGTTGAACTGCAATGGACCGATCGGTGCCTCCGGCCGGCCCATTGCATTCAATGTGTGCGGGTACGCGTTGTACCCCTGTGCGCGTTGTACTGCAATGGACCGATCGGTGCCTCCGGCCGGCCCATTGCATTCAATGTGTGCGGGTACGCGTTGTACCCCTGTGCGCGTTGAACAGCAATGGACCGATCGATGCCTCCGGCCGGCCCATTGCATTCAATGTGTGCGGGTACGCGTTGTACCCCTGTGCGCGTTGAACAGCAATGGACCGATCGGTGCGCACCCATTGACAATGGGCTTGCCTGGCAACGGACGCGTTTTCGAATATTCGAACGAGTCGGTTGCTGGAAAATCAGTTGGTCACCCACAACAATGTTGCAAAATCATGTATGTCATGAAGTTGAAGATTTGAAGGATGCTGTGGGCGTGTTTTGGTGCTGCTATTCCATGGATTGGCCAGATTCAGAAGATGCAAACGACTTGGACCTATCACTTTGCACACAAGGGACAGTATCTGCCTCTCCAGCACATATATATTGCTGCATGTTCCCCTGAGAGCCCACTTGCCTGCACTACATGCTCCAGGACGACATCTGCCACTGCACTGCTGCTGTCTCTGCCCCTCTGGACCCTGCAATGGCACGTACTGTGGAGAGAGCCCCAGCCTTCAGCCTTGAAGAGAACCAGGCCCTGCTGGACAGCCTACTTCCACAGTACAGCAAGCTGTATGGGACACCAGGGGAGCAGGTGAGTGTTCTGTGCACTGCCTTTCTGAATGTGCATTTTGTCTGACTAGCAAGGCTGAGAGTCAGCACACCACTGGCTAGCAGGCTCACTGAGTAGTTGTCACCCCCATAGTGTGTAGTGACTTGCACTGGACAGGTATGGTGCAGTGACAGTGCTTCTGAACAGGGTTTTACTCCCCATGCTATGATACCATGTAGTGACTTCTGGAAAACTGTCCATGGGCAGCCGTGCACTGCCTGGGTACACCATGTGCCCCTGTGATTGCGACATGTATATGCAACTGTGTCATGCACGGATATGTTGCATGTGTAGTAATGTCCTTATCACTTTGTCATCCTGACAGGCTTCTGCCCATCGGAAGCATGAGATCTGGAAGGACATCGTCCGGGCTGTCCGGTCCGTGGGGGTCTACAAGCGCCGGATCCGCAACTGCCAAAAGAGGTGGCAGGACCTTCGGGGCTGGACCCGGAGGATTGCACGGGTCCAGCTGAAGCTGTCGCCTCCTCGCAGGAGGGGCGGAACACGGACCCTGACCCCCCACATGCTCAGGATCCTGGCGGTGGTCTTTCCAGACCTGGATGGGCAGCTGAAGGCCAGAGAGCAGCAAGGAGGGGGTGAGTCAAAGACTGCACTGTGTACTCTGTCTAACATGTTATGTGCCCTCCTCGGGCCAGGTTGAACTGCCACAGTACAGCAGTCATGTTGTCCAGGAGCCATGTCCCTCTATTGTGCACTGCCCACTCCTCATCTGATACCCAGGTGTGGCCCTTACATGCAGGGAATTCTGTCACTTAGGACTGTGTCCTTGCAGTTTGCTTGACTCAAGGTGGGAGACAGCATCTGTTTCCCTGACTCTGTGGTGGGCATCATGGGTGGGTCCATTGCTTACACAATGCCTGTATTCTGACATGTATTCAGCGTGTTACTTTGATCTGTGGTCCAATTGCTGAGCTGATCCACCACATGTGGCTGGGGTACCTGGCACACACCCATGCTGCGGGTGGGAACAATGTTTGGGCCCCAGGAGTATGTATATGACGTGTGTCACACATACTTAGCCAGCTGCCTACAGTCCAGGGCTCATCCCTCATTCATGTGGGGCTGGACAGTCATGCCTACTCCAGGCCATACAATACACTCTGTACTCCCACTCCCGTGTATCAGAGGACACATTGTGCACAGTGATTTGCCCCTCAGGTGTCTGCCTCTGTGTCAGTGTGCTGTGGATTAGTCGCCAGGACTGCTGTGGTGTTTCTTGGTAGGGGCTCAGCATGCCACTGGAGATGTGACCATAGGAGACGATACTTGTGTGACACATAGGTGTCTGATCAGCTGCCCATGCAGACTGGGGCATGTAAATGTGAAGTTCAGGCAGCTGTTCCCCATGCACAGCAGAGTGTGAGGGGCTCAGGTTCAGAGGGTAGTGTCACAGGTCTCCCATATGTCCAATAGGTATGACCTGGACAGATGAGGGTTAAGAGGATGTGTTGTGGGGGGATGTACATGTGCACTTGTGCAGCTCCAGGACTTGCATTCCCCATGACCTACTATTGTGACACAGTGCAGAGTGTTGTTGTCTGGCTGCAAAGTCATACATCACTGAGACAGTGATGTATGACTTTGCAGTCATGCCTCCGCCATGGCATGTGTCTACTGATTGGTGATCCTGCAGGGGAGTGACATGTGCTACATGCACACCATAGTGGCGCTGGCTATCAGGACATGGGTGCATCATGGTGTCTGTCGCTGGTATGCATCACATGCATTTCCTATTTGACTCTGGGCATCCCTTACATCCGTAAACCTGTACTGACTCAGTGGCAAGAGCTGTGATGTGTCCACACCGTGTTCTCTGCACTGTCCAACTACTGTGTACTTGGTGCATGTGTCAACACTGGGGTGTTGCAATCCAACAGACACCAGACAGATGGGTGCAAGGCCATGTGGGATGTGAGTGCCATGCTTGGCATCAGACTGACAATTGACTTCTCCTGTTCAATTAGTGCACTTTTAGCAATGTACAACTAATGATGCCAGGGCTTGCTCTGTGATGTGCTGTGCTCACAGTGGTGTGTGCGTTATGTGCAGGTGACTGATGTCTGTCTGTTTCCCCATTGTTTGCAGATACATCCACGGCCACGGAAGGGGACAGCTCCACGGACCAGGAGGAGCCGGAGAGCCAGACTGGGTCAGCAGCCGAGGAGTGGTCGGAGGGACCCAGTGGCACGGAGGGCGAGGGGAGCCACACCGAGGAGTCCTCAGCAGCATCCACCTCAGCTGAGGACCAGAGCAACTCGGAGGATGACTCCCTTGTGGAGGCGGGTGTCAGCAGCCACCACACCCCAGCTAGTGTTGCTGTCCCCGCCACCACCAGCACCACCACCGCCCTCCCATCGGCTCCCATTCCCCAGGTCCGTGGAGGCTCCCATGTCCGGGAGCGTGTCTCCTTTGGGCCAGGCACCGCACCCCCTGCCCCTGTGTCCCCTGCTGCCCTGAGTGAGGAGTCTGTGTACCTCCTTCGCCAGCTCCATGTAGGGCAGACAGCCATGCTGAGTGTCCTCCATGCGCACACCGCGCTGTTGACTCAGCTGGTGTCGTTCATGGAGGGCATCTCATCGGGCATGTCTGACCTACAGAGGGGCAATAGGTCCATGGACTCCTCCCTGACGGCAGCAGTGTCCCTCCTCAAACGGTCCCTCACCCCTCCTGCCTCTGCTCCATCCACACTCCCCAGCACCTTACCCATCCCAGGCACACACACACTGGCACACACCAGCACACACACATCCAGCACACTGACACACACGCCAATGACAAAACGCACACGCAAGCACATTCAGGGGACTGAAGCCAGACTCACAGGGGATGGGGCCCTGGAACACACACACGCATCCACATGCACTGCGCAGTCCTCAGTTCCCTCTCCCTCCAAAGCACCCTCCCTTGCCTCACCTGCAACCCCAAAGTCACAGCAGCTCTTCCTCTGTGACCTCGGCCTCTTCCCCACCGATGAAGCTGCTCCAGCATCCCGGGGGAAGAGGAAGCCCACCCACACGGAGCAGAGTGCCCCTCGCCCCCGGACACCCTCCCCCAGGCGCAGACGGACTGAGGCCCCCACCCGCAAGTCCCCCGGAGTGCTAAGAGCAAGACCCCGCCACCGCCCTGCAGCTCAGGCACAAGGTCTCCGTCCTCCATCCCTCAGGCCCCCACTGCACAGGTGCCCCCACCACACCCTGCCCCAGGTTCCCCCACCCACAGATATACCATCCCCAAGATGCTCCGGCCTTCTCCCCCTGCCACTTGCTCTCCCAGCACCACACCCCCGCTGCGCTTGTCTGTGCCACTGATGTGGTGAGGGTGTCCCCCCTCTGTCCAACCCACCTTGCCTGTTCCCCATTCTCCTCCCCTGGAGGTAGGCACTGCAGTGGAGTCCACTACCGCCCTGTCTGACTTGGGCACTGCAGTGGCGGACCTGTCCACCCCATCTGCAGGGTCCACTGCAGTTGTGCCGGCACCCACGACATCTGTGTCATGCCCCCAGTTGTGCCGGCACACACCATGTCAGACACCTCCACTGCAGTTGTCAGTGGCTCTCCAGCACCCACCACCCCTTCCCTGACTCCCCCTGGTGAGCCCTGATCCTGTCCCTGCGGTGCCTGGCCTGCCCCCCGGTTGCCCCTCCTAGTGGATTGTCCCTGGTATTGTGCAGGCATGCGTAGGGTGACATCTGCCAGTGTCACCCTGTTTGAACTTTGACAATGGACTGGCCATTGGCCTTTGCTCTTTTTCAGGACTTCGTTTGGCCTCAACACATATGCTGAATAAAGCAACTTTCTTTTCTCTAGTGCTCATGCTTCAGATGTACATGTTGTTGGTGCAGCTAACCATGCCCTTGCTGCAGTGATGGTGATATCTGGTCTCATGATTATGAAGTGTTACTGTGCAGGAACCCATGTGGTCCAGGGGGAATGTGTCCTATCATGTGGTGTATCCATGTCATCAATAGCAGCATCTGAGGGTGTCATGTGTTCAGTATTTGGCAATGGGTTTCCTACTTACATTGGCAATTTCATATCTGTGGCTTCCACCCCTGCACATCTGTTGTGCCTGCCATCGTTGCATTTGTCTACTTCCCTGACCGTGTTGCCATCTCCAGTGGACATGCAGGTTTGGGCATCAATGGGGAGGGACTCATCCGTGTAGTCAGTGCAACATTGCTATACAAGTGTGTTGGATCTGTGCTGATGATTCCGTTGGCACATCCATGACCAGGCTGATGTGATGGGAGCCCTCATTTGGTGCTAATTGTTGATTGTGTGACCAAGTGCTCAGCTGACATGATGGGGCCCTACTGAGGCAACATATGGCACAGCTTTCCTCACACAGGAGTGGAGTCCCCTCATGGCAGTGTGTACACGTGTGACATTGCCTGCGCCCAAGGTGTGTGTTGTATGTGCATGTCTGTGTGTTCACTTCCATTCATCTGCGCATGCTGTGATCCCTAGTGTTGTACCTGTTTGTGATGCTTGCTGACTTGAGCTATGTTCCCCCAAAGTCTTCTCCCTGTGTTCTCTGTGATGTGGGTGCATGGCACATTACTGGTCATCAGGGTGTCACCCATAGGTGTGTTTGCTGTCAGGGCAGAGTTTGTGTGCTGACGCAGATGGGTCACAGTCAGGTTTCCCTTTGGCACTTGTTGTTTGCCCCTGTCATGTGATTTCCAGTTTGTGTTATCTTTCAGTGATTGTGACACGTTGTGTGTGTGACTGCTGGCACTCCTTAGGGTCCGGGCTGCAATGTTGGTTGTTGTCTATGTGTGTTCTTTGTGGGTGACCTTGGCTTCTTCATTGGTGTGTGACTGTGGCTGGGATCCCATTGGTCGGTGTGGTATTGCCGTCATGTCCATGTACAGCGTAGTGTGCAGTGTGTCAGACATTCAGGAGTCTTGTTGAGTGTCCATGTGTGATGTGTTTCTACACCTTGGTTCCCACCCACCACCCTGGAATAGTAATAGGTGCATGTGCAATGTCACCAGTGCATGTGTACTTCACTGCTGCACATTGTTGGAGGTCGAGGGGTGTGGTCTTGAGTGTGTGCAGATGAGAGTTGTTGCCCGGCTAGTCCCCTGCCTCCATGTTGGCCTTGGCTTACTGGCCATGCTGATTGATTTGTGCTTGTGTAGGTGTGATGGTAGTTAGTTGCTCAGGACACCTGACTGTGGTTCACAGTGTGAACGACATTTAGCTTTGTCATCACAGTGGTATTTTTCTTCAGCCCAGGGTCACCACATTGTGGGGGCCCTGGGGGTGGTGCTGTGGTGTGTCTGTGACTTGCTGTGTCAGTTGTTGTTCCTACGTGCCTGTGTGACATGTGTGTTTTGTGCTCCCTCTCACCTGTCAATGCCTGCTTGCCCACATAGGGGATTTGGATCCATGAGTTACCTTAGTGTGGCAGTGTATGCACATCTGTATGATTGGTATTCAGCTCTCCTCATGTGTTGTGTTGTTGCCTGGGGACAATGGCACCCCCACCCCTCACCTGCTGTGTATGATGACAGTGTTGGTCTGCCTGTTTGTGTTTGTGCATCTGCACCACTGCATTGGCATATCTTGGGTGTGCCATTGGCTGTATGTTGTTTGGTGTGTTTCCCCTGCTGTCCCTGGGACTCCTAGGTCATCGGTCAGCACAGTGATCATGGTTTGTGTGTCCCATTGCTGCCATGGTATGGTATCTGTTCACCTCACATCTGCAGTCTCCACAGGGTATCTGCATTTGTGTGCCCATTGGTGCAAATATGTGGTTCTGCATTCTGATGGTCACTTCTGTCATTGTGTCATTGATGACTGTTGACGGTCTCAGCCACCATGGGTGTTGTTTGTCTGCACATGGCCAAAGGAATGTTTCATTTGCACTGCAGTATTTGGCTCCCCCAATTTATGTTGCAATGGGACACATACACTACTTTGCCACAGATGAGTTTTTGGTTCTGTGACCAGGAATGATCCATGCAGTTTGGCAGTTGCAGCTCTTTCTTTGTCAACAATTACCTTTTGGTCACTGTGATGATGAGGGTGTAGACCCCATTGCCACAATGGTCAAAATGTGCTTCAGCTATGGACCCCACACTTGCCTTTTGGTCACTGTGATGATGGGGGTTTAGACCCCATTGCCACAATGGTCAAACTGTGCTTCAGCTATGGACCCCACACTTCCCTTTTGGTCACTGTGATGATGGGGGTTTAGACCCCATTGCCACAATGGTCAAAATGTGCTTCAGCTATGGACCCCACACTTGCCTTTTGGTCACTGTGATGATGGGGGTTTAGACCCCATTGCCACAATGGTCAAACTGTGCTTCAGCTATGGACCCCACACTTACCTTTTGGTCACTGTGATGATGGGGGTTTAGACCCCATTGCCACAATGGTCAAAATGTGCTTCAGCTATGGACCCCACACTTGCCTTTTGGTCACTGTGATGATGGGGGTTTAGACCCCATTGCCACAATGGTCATGGGCTGCTTGCATTGTGGGTGCCACACACATATATGTGTGGCACATGTGCTAGGGGTCACATTGTATGTTCAATGTCATGTTCGGTGTTGTAGGCATTTGACACAGCCTGCTCACACGCTTGTCATGGTGGTGGGGGGATGTCTTAATCTTGCATTCCCTAGGTTGTGGTGTGCTTGTTGTGTCATGCATTGTCCATCCTATGAGTGGGGGTGGTAGTAGTGGTAGGCATCCAGCCCCCCTGGCTAAGGGTGGTAGTAGTGGTGGGCATCCTGCCCCCTGGGTGAGGGTGGTAGTAGTGGTGGGCATCCTGCCCCCCTGGCTAAGGGTGGTAGTAGTGGTGGGCATCCTGCCCCCTGGGTGGGGGTGGTAGTAGTGGTGGGCATCCTGCCCCCCTGGCTAAGGGTGGTAGTAGTGGTAGGCATCCAGCCCCCTGGCTAAGGGTGGTGGTAGGCATCCAGCCCGCCCTGGGTGAGGGTGGTAGTAGTGGTAGGCATCCTGCCCCCTGGGTGAGGGTGGTAGTAGTGGTAGGCATCCTGCCCCCTGGGTGGGGGTGGTAGTAGTGGTGGGCATCCTGCCCCCTGGGTGAGGGTGGTAGTAGTGGTGGGCATCCTGCCCCCCTGGGTGAGGGTGGTAGTAGTGGTAGGCATCCTGCCCCCTGGGTGGGGGTGGTAGTAGTGGTAGGCATCCAGCCCCCCTGGCTAAGGGTGGTGGTAGGCATCCAGCCCCCCTGGCTAAGGGTGGTAGTAGTGGTGGGCATCCTGCCCCCTGGCTAAGGGTGGTAGTAGTGGTGGGCATCCTGCCCCCCTGGGTGAGGGTGGTAGTAGTGGTGGGCATCCTGCCCCCTGGGTGAGGGTGGTAGTAGTGGTAGGCATCCTGCCCCCTGGGTGAGGGTGGTAGTAGTGGTGGGCATCCTGCCCCCCTGGGTGAGGGTGGTAGTAGTGGTAGGCATCCTGACCCCCTGGGTGGGGGTGGTAGTAGTGGTAGGCATCCAGCCCCCCTGGCTAAGGGTGGTGGTAGGCATCCAGCCCCCTGGCTAAGGGTGGTAGTAGTGGTGGGCATCCTGCCTCCCTGGGTGAGGGTGGTAGTAGTGGTAGGCATCCTGCCCCCTGGGTGGGGGTGGTAGTAGTGGTGGGCATCCTGCCCCCCTGGGTGAGGGTGGTAGTAGTGGTAGGCATCCAGCCCCCTGGTTGAGGGTGGTAGTAGTGGTAGGCATCCAGCCCCCTGGGTGGGGTGGTAGTAGTGGTGGGCATCCTGCCCCCCTGGCTAAGGGTGGTAGTAGTGGTAGGCATCCAGCCCCCCTGGCTAAGGGTGGTGGTAGGCATCCAGCCCGCCCTGGGTGAGGGTGGTAGTAGTGGTAGGCATCCAGCCCCCTGGCTAAGGGTGGTAGTGGTGGTGGGCATCTGGCACCCCCTGGCTAAGGGTGGTTGTGGTGGTTGGCATCCAGCCCCCTGGGTTGGGGTGGTGGCGCGCATTCAGGCCCCTGTGTGCATATGTGGAATTGGTGATGGGCATCCCGCCCCTATGGTGCTGCTGTTGCTGGTGTAAGTATATTCAGATTCCCAGTGTATGTGTGTGATGTGTCGTGTACGTGTTGTATGTGTTTTGTGGTTGGTGTCTGACTTACCTTCTGCGCCGTACGCGTCCGTGCCTGTTCCGGTAGTAGATGTAGAATATTGGTATGATCGGGACGAAGGGATTCATGGTTGGTTCGTGTCGTTCGTCCTTCTCGTTGCTTCGCGTCGTCCTCGTCGCTTGGCTTCGTCCTCGTCGCTTCGCGTCGTCCTCGTCGGTGCTGTGTTCGTCTCGTAGCCGTGGATCGTGTTGTGGCGCGATTCGGAGCTTATGTGCGCCTCTCCCGGATGCTTTGACGTGCCGTGCGTAGCGACGGGTTCGGCGCGTACGGAAGCGCATCGTACTTGTCCGGCCGGACGGGGCTGCATTTTCCCTTCCGTGCGACTCGATTCGGCGTTTCCGGATTCGCCTCGGTCGGAGAACAGGACCTGGTTTGGGTGAGTATGGCTCGGCCGGGATTTTTGCTGTTGTGCGCATCGTACTTGCTCGTTCGGTGTGCTGTACGGATCGGTCGGGAAACAGGCTTTCGCATGGCTTTTTTCCCGACCGAATGGTATTGGGTGCGCCTCCGACCGAGATCGGAATCGGCCCCTTTGTGTATTAGGCTGGGGTGAGGGCGCTTTCCAGCGCCATTAGACTGCTTTGAAGGGCACATTTGGTGGACTCCTTGCATACTCCCGTTTGAGCCAGTTCATGAACCCTTGGGTCCCGCTCTGGCAGGACACTGGACAAAGGACTGGGGAGTGCCCTCCTCTCTGTTCAGCCCCTCTGGGAGGGACCCCCGAGTCATTCCAACCCATTCCCTAAGGTACTAAAGGGCTCCCCTGTGGGTGGATCCTCAGATTCATTGTGGAACAAGACTCACCTCTGAAACCAAGACACTCTTCAACCATCTGGACACTTGAACTTCGACTGGAACCGAGACTGCATCAAGGAAAACTCCTGCTGCTCCTGTTCTCACTGTTCTCAAGTCTTCTGTGTTGTCTATGTCTATGCTTCTTTCATGTTCTCCAGAAGGCCTGTGGGCATCAAGGGCATCTAAAGTAATCTCCCTTTAGAATGAAGGCACTGCAACGAAGCTGACTGGTCTGCTGCTCCTGTTGTCCAACAGACATCCTAAGGCCCAGCAACACAGGTGGTGGTTCTGCAGCTTCATAGAGGCCTGACCTGTCTAATCTGCAATTTGTGAGGACAGTATCCCTCGTCGGAGCTGCTGGGACCAAACCCCTGTACACCATGTTGACTTGTCGTTGCCAAGGCTTATTGGCTCTGCACTCCAGAGAGCTCCAGCCTCCAGCACCTCTCTCATTGAAGATCCGCATCCTCACGACATCCTCTGCATCGTGGGCCTCCATCTTTGGTGAGCTGCCTGAGGTCCTTTTGCGACTCCTGTGTCTTCGGCCTGTGGGTCCTCTCAAGGGTCTTCCTTTGCTTCAGTGGACTCCCCTGCATGCTTGGGCCGGCTCTGACTCTTCTGCACTTTGTAAGCCCCTTGGACCTTGCTGGTCCCAACATTTGCATCTTTCTGCTTTGCACGCTAGCTGTGGCTACCAAGGCTTGTTGGTGCTCCCGCCGGACACCAACCACCTGAACACCGACACCCGACTTGGGAGAGCTTGTGCACAGCTCCTGGTCTTTCTCAGCATCGCCTAGTCCTAACAGCTGCAGCAACACATCACATCACCGTCTTCACTCCTGAACCTCCCGACATCGGCGGGCATTGTGCTTCTGTGCCTCCTGGTCACTTCAGAGTAGCATAGACTCTGTCTCCTCTGCTTGCAGGTTCTCCTTTTCAAGAATCCACTCTTGGATGCCACCGAACTCCTTTACAGGCTTCTCCAGAGGCATTTTCTTCGGTTCACTGACAGAATATCGAACACAGAAATATCGTGTGGACAGAATATCATGTCCAAAATATCGAGGACAAGAATATCGAGTAGGTAGGTGCAAATAGATAGGTATAAATTTACTATTCTTAACTCCAGATCTACGTACCTTGAAGATATATATATCGTCAAAGTACATATATGTGGAGTTATATATAGTAAAACTTTACTTACCCATAAGAAATGACCTTCACGATATTCTTGTCCTCGATATTTTTGACACGATATTGTGTCCAACGATATTTGTGTTTTCGATATTTTGTCCACCCACCTTTTTCTTCCAAGTCTTCTATTGTAGTCTAAGGAGGTTTCTGATGTCTCTTCACCCCTATACACCTGGCTTCCCTGGTGTAGGTAACCTGTTTACCAGGGCACCCACAGATGGGGTGGCTCTCCAACTTTCAAGGTAATTCTTCGAGGTCTTCTGGGAAGGGTTCTGCAAAACTGCAACTACCACTTCTCTATTGACTTCCATTTGGCACACAGCTGTGTTCCCACTCTGCACAGAGCCTCTGTGGGGTTCCTGGGTACTTACCTTGGGTGGTTCCCCAGCTCCTCTGGGTCTTCTGGTCCAAGCCTCTTCCTCCTTTGCAGTTCGCATTCCACTTTTTTTAGTATATGTTTTGGTCTCCCCCTGGAGACCTCTGTTTTTTGTGCTACCTACCTGATTGCATTTGAAGTATTCTTGTGTATTGTGCTAATATCTCCTGGTAGGTGATATACCAATGTGTTCGTGAGTTTTGTGTAATAAACAGAAGTATTTTTTATATAAACACTGTGTGGTTCTTTTTCATTTAACTTGCACTATTGATTAAACTGGTAAAACAAGCTGCTTAATACTCCTTCAAGATAAGCCTAAAGGCTGCTCTTCACAGCTACCACTTTGAGAGTTTTCTATGGTTATCAAAGACCACTAAAATCACCATAATGGTTTCCTGGATTAGTACAAGGTGCATCACTCCTGAGAGTGTGCACCATATACTAAGCCAGCCTCCTACAACCACCAACACCAGTTCTCCATTATACTTCTCCAACCAGGGCACAAGTCCTAAAAAAAGAAGTGGGGCACTAACAAAGTTCTTTTTTTTCTCCACAGTTTTATATAACGCAAACTCGACTCGTAGGTGTCAGAGTGCTTTGCATGAGCACCAGTTGCATTACATATGGACACATTCATTTTTAGGCATGGGGAGATTAAGGGATTTGCCCAGAATCACAGGATGTTTGAGCTGACGCTGAGACTGGAACCTGGCTCCTCAGCTTCAAAGTCGGCCGCCCTAGCTGCTAAGCCACACCCTCTATGTAAGTGACATCTCAGCAGGTGACATCGCACGTGACATCACAACCCATGACCTCAAAGGAAGTATTATCATAAAAAATGACATCAGATTCTAAGACCTTGCATGTGTTAAGCAGGTCTATCATGAGTACATTTGAGCACATTACAATATTTAACAGATTAGATTTTGCATCGGAGTTGTGCCAAAAAAGTGATGTAACCCAGGTGCATGATCTAGACCTCCACTTATACATTTATTTATTGAAACTTTGCCAGAAAGAAATTGGCAACAAGGAGAAACGTGACAGTATATCTGTTCTGCCTAATTGGTTGCAAGGTTTGCCTTTTAAAATATTGTATGGGGTTAAGGCACCTGCCGTATAGATCTTTATGTACCCAATAAATCTCAGGAAATAATAATAATGGTAAGATATCGCTGGAGGTTAAAGCTCTTGCTGGAGGGACAGGTGTTTTGTCTAGTCCCAGTTTTGAATCAAAGTAGCATAGAGGGTTAATATGTCTCCTGCAAAGCACATCATGTGACACACAGATGATGGATTTTTATTTTATGTAGATGGGTAAGTGGGTTATTGATTTTAACACAGAGATCCTTTAGTTACTTGCAGTTCATAAATTGTAATCCTTCTAATATAGCTCAGTGAACTATGAAGGAAAGGACATAGCACTCCTACATCCCGTAACCCTCCCAATTATATGTAACACACCCTGTAAATTGATTTACAAGCATATGATTTATTGTGTAATGTGTATGAGTGATGTAAAGCGCTCCGACACCCTGGATTGGGTTGAGTAGCGCTATAAAAGAAATAAGACAAAATAGTGGTATTTAAATTGTTATTTGTGTAAATAATAGGACAGACCAACACATCTGACATAATGTAAGGCAAGATTTGTGCTTAGACTATGTGGCCGATTACGATTTTTGCCGGAAAACTTTCCGACCGAATTGGTTTTGGAATGGTTTCCGACCGACTCGGGTTGGGGGAGTTCGACCGACCGATTACGATGTTTCTGAACACCGTTCGGTCAGACTCCCATTGACTTCAAGGGGAGCCTGAGTTCCGACCGACAACACAGGCTTCTATTGAAAAAAGGGGTGGTTGCGGAAAACCTTGCACCCTGTGGCGGGCACCCCATGGTGCCTGGTACACTGTGCATGGTTGCAAATAGGGGTCCCATGGGTACCCCCACAGGGCCATTCGGAGGCCTCCCGGTGAAGGGGGGCTTGCTACGGGACTCCAAAGTCAGATTCCGACAGCCGATCCATGTTGGAAAGACCGATTCAGAAATGCGATTCAAATCTGACATCGTATCGCTTTGTCAGAAACGCGGCTTGTAGAGACGTATGAGTTGGCTCCGACTGACTCGGTGTCTCAGAATGCCGTTCGGATGCAACTCGGAACCGAGTCGGACAGTCCAAACGATTTCCGACCATTGTAATCGATCGGTCGGAAATGATTCTGAGTCAGTCGGAAACAAGAGTTTCGAATCAGATTCTGACTAACCGAATGCCGTTCGGAGCCTTTCCGACCGACCCATGTCTGATGCTAATTGTTCTCATTATACATTTCATCAAAATATTAGCCTTTGAGTGGCTGAATTGCGCAGTGTGAAACAGTCAGGACTAAGGAAGGGCAGGATGCAGACAGCAATCAACAAACTACCTCTCTTCCTTCGTCCTGGAAGTGCAGACTGCAGGCGGCCATGGCGTCAAGGACGAGGTGTGAAAAAAGTAATGGAGCTTTGCAGCACAACAAAAGGGAAGTTCACAGGTCAAATGCAGGGCCATTGGTACGTCAAAGCACTAGTGCTTTGACGTGCCATTGGCCCAGCGACTGACAGAAGAGAGAGGAGAAATTATTTTGTCCCCTCGTCCCCCCACCCTTTTCCCCTGTGTCCCCCCTACTACAAAATCTAGGGGGGATATATCCCCTGCGGCCCCCACACTTCCTACGCCCATGACATCAGCCGTAACGGCAATTATATGAAAGCAGGAGTGGACATTTTATCTGCGAAGACATGTGCTGTGAGTCATTGAGGTAAAGCACACGGCCAACTTGCACTGTACATCACTGTCTTAGCAAAGGTTACAACTCGTTAGTGCCAGTTTCACACAAAAATGCAGCAATAAGCCACTGAAAGGTTATTAGACAACTATTGTGAAGGGCCTTCCAGTGCGCAGCAACATGTCACTGCGTTTTTAGGAACTTTTGATCCGTTTGAGCTATAAACAATTTTTTTGTTAAAATCTGCAAATTATGCAGCAGATGATGGATTATGTTGTAAATCCGAAAATCATGTGAAATACTCTGCAACTGCAGAATTGCACACTTCCAGTGGCCCTGCTTATGGGACTATATTAAGCAAAAAAAACACTGACAATAGTAAAGTTTTGTCTTGTCCTAATCAAAATGCTTTACAAGTTTCACCAATACAACATAGATAGTGACTGGGAAGAGGGAGTGCAAGTGTCTAGTATGCAAAGAAAATCACTGGCAACAACTCCATAGCAGCACTGGCAACATGTGCTGCTGCTGTCTTGCCTATTCTCAATCTCCTGAGGTGCTCTCAGAAGATGAAGCTCGCTAATATAATTAGAAGGAAATTAACAAGTTCTTTAATTTTGTCGCAATATAATGCCAAGCACTGGAATAATGTGATTCTGCAGCTGCAGTGTTTTACGTGAAGTTATGCATCTGTCACATTTGCCAGATTATATGGTTCATAATTTGCAGATTTTAACAAAATCTATCTAAAATAGATCAAAAGTTATCAAAAACACGGTCATGTGTTGTTGCTCAGTTGTAGGCCCTTCACAAAGGTTTACATGTCACCTTTCAGCTGCTTACTGTTGTACTTGTGTTTTAAACTAGTATTAATGAGGTAAAACCTTTTACAGACAGAGTTAACTTAAAAAATGTCATAATAATAAAGTAATACTACCTCGCTTTACTCTGCAAAAGGTTGTTAATCCTGCTGCTTAATTTGGTCCTTCTGTGTTGCATAATTCCAGTGGCCCTAATTATAGTGCAGCTATTACCCATCGGGTCCTAAACTGGTAAGAGAAGGAATGGTGAAGTGGAGAGAGGGGAAGGTGAAGCAGAGGGGTAGAATAGTAATAGGGAGAAGGCTGAGACAGAATGTAGGCTAGTGAACAAAAAAGAAGGATGGTGAAAGGGAGAGAAGATGGACGAGTCGAAAAGACAAAGAAGGAGGAGAAAGGGTGAGAGGAGGGTGAGGAGAGAGAAGAGGGGGAGGAACAGAGAGAGAAGCGTGAGGTGGAGAGAGAAGGATGCAGTGGAAATAGAAGGGTGAAGTGGAGCAACAGTAGGTTGATGCACAGTGAGAGGATGGTGAGGTCAGTAGAGAGACAAACTAGGATAAGGTGGAAAGAGAGGCAGTTGACGTGAGAGAAATATGAGGATGAAGTGGAGAAAGAGAAGGGCATAGCAGGGAAACAGATGGATAAGTTAGAGAGAGTAAGATGATGTGCAGAGAGTGAGGTGGAAGGAAGTAGATGGTAAGGTAAGCGGGACAGCAAGTTGGACTGGTGAGAAAAGAGGGTGACTTTGGGAGAGAGGAATGTGGGACATAGAGAAAGGAGGGAGAGGTGGAGAGCTCAAAAGATTAAGTCCATAGGTTTGAACTCTTAAAAATGGGGCTCTCTAGTTGACAGTGGCATGCACCTTGTCCAAGTAGGGACCCTTCCTTCTAGTCAGAGTAAGGGGATCACACAACTAAGATAACCCCTGCTCACCCCCTTGGTAGCTTGGCACGAGCATTGAGGCTTATCTCAGAGGCAATTTGTAAAGTATTTGTACATAACACACACTGTAACACAGTGAAAACACTACAAATGGACACCACACCAGTTTTGAAAATAAAGTATCTTTATCTAAACCAAACAAGACCAAAACGACAAAAATCCACCACACAGAACTCAAAACATAACTTTTAAAAGATTTCAAAAATGTTGTCCATATAACTCTACGGATGCAGTGAATTTACACAAAGTACCTCAAATGTGTCAAACTCCACAAGGCAAAACAGCCACAGAGGAGGGAAGCTTCAGAAAACACTGTGATGTGTCAGTTCTTGAGTCCACGGTGAGGCGATGCGTCAGTTCTGTTGCACGCAGGAGAAGTATTGCATCGAATCCTGACTGTAGGGGGAAGCAATGCATTGAAATCCAAGGTGGTTCTTGCCTTTGGATGATGCGTCGGAAAAACTTGGCACACAGGTGCGATGCGTGGAAATCTGGACGCGCTGGAGATCGATGCGGCGGCGACAAACAGGCACTGTGTCGATTTCTTCAGCTGTGGCCCCACGATGTGGTGATTCTTTTAGCTGCACAGCATGACCTGTGTCGGAGTTAATGCGTGGGTCTCGGTCTTTGGAGACATGGTGCACTGAACTCGGGCAGCAGTGGTTTCCTCAGCCGCTGACAGGTGTTACAACGATTTCTTCGGCCGCCCGGTGGCAATGCGTGGAAACTTCTCCCACACAGCAGTGCTGTATTAGAAAAACAGGCGCTGGAAGGGTGATGCATCAATTTTGATGGTTTCAAGCAGATGTTTGCAGCAGCAACAACCTCCAAGGGCCCAGAACTAGATTTGTCACCACAAGGCAGTTCAGAACTCCCAGCAGTGGAGTTCAGGGATGCTACAGATAAAACCTTTGATGGCCCTGAAACTTCCAACAGGAGGCAAGCACACACAAGCCCTTCGAGAAACTTAACTAGCAGGATACAAAGCAAAGTCCAGTCCTTTTCCTTTCCAAAGCAGATGGAGCAACTGCAGGCCAACCCAGCAAAGCAACACACAGCAAAGGGGCAATACATCTCCTCACAGCTCTTCAGCTCTTCTCTTTGGCAGAGGTTCCTCTTGATCCAGAAGTGTTCTACAAGTCTGGGATTTTAGGTCCAATACTTATACCCCTTTTGGCGTTTGCGGTAGGCATTCTTCAAAGGATTGTTGTTGATGTGCACAAGTCCTTGTCCTGCCTGGTCTTGGCTCCAGACCCACTCCAGGGGGGTGGAGACAGCATTGGGAGCGGTCAGGCACAGCCCTATTTAGGTGCAAGTGACAGCTCCTCCCATCACTCTAGTTCAGGAAGGCCCATCTTCCTGGTGATGGGCCATCAGGATGTGCAGGGTACACCTCAACTCCCTTTGTGTGACTGTCTGGAGTGAATGCACAAACAGGCCCCTGTCAGTCTAAACCAGATGTTAACTCCACAGTCAGAAAGAGGCACAGAATGATTTCCCCAAAAATGCCCACCTTCTAAAAGTGGTATTTTTAAAAACACAATTTAAAAACCATCTTTACTAAAAGATGTTATTAAATTCTGAGCTCAGAGAGCCCAAACTCCAAATCTCTAGCTGTTCCCAATTGGAAGTTACACTTGTAAAATGTTACAAGGCAGCTTCAATGATAGCCTATGGGAGAGCTAATCCTTGTAATAGTGAAAAATAAAATTGCCAGTATTTTACTATCAGGACATGTAAAACACACCAGCACACACCAGTACATGTCCTACCTTTCATATTCACTGCACCCTGCCCATGGGGGCGTTAGGGGTGCCTTACATGTAGTAAGAGGGAAGGTTAGGGCCTAGCAAGTGGGCTCATAGACACTGCAATTGCAGGTCTGAGACACGTTTACAGGGCAAATTATGTGGGCGGCACAACCAGTGCTGCAGGCCCAATAGTAGCATTTGATTTACTGGCCCTGGGCACACATAGTGCACTTTACTAGGGACTTACCAGTAAATCAAATATGCCAATCATGGAGAACCAGCCAGAATTACAATTTACATGGGGAGCACTTATACTTAAGCACTGATCAGCAGTGGTAAAGTGCCCAGAGTACCTAAACCAGCAATAACGAAGCCCAGCATAACATAAAAAATACAGGAGGTAGAAGCAAAAATACAGGGGTAACCAAGGATGCCAGGTCTAACATAAATCTCTAGAAATATACAGTCTGAATTAGTAGACAGAAGCCAGCAGTAGGCCTTGACCCAGTAGGCCTTGACCCAGCTCACAGATACTTGAGAGTCCCTGGCCAACCCCATTTATCTTTATGGTCCACCTATGCTTCTTCCTGGCCCCCCCAGATCCAAATCCTGGACCCGAGCCTGTATATGTGACTGGCAAAATGCACATTTTACTTATTTAAACCCCCAACCAGCCTTCGTTGCCCTCCCTTTAGCTTCTGACTACTGACAAAGAAAGAACTGCCTGTATCATAAACATATTAATTGCACTGTGAAGTGAGATCCAACAGGTACATTTATGAGCAGTGGCAATCCAACTAGAACAACCGGGAATATGTCTGAAATAATCCAAATTTCGCAGTTACTTTTTGAAGAGGGTTGTAAACATTGAATACACATGGGGGTCGTTTCAAAGAAAGAACAGATTCTAATAGTCATTTTTCAATTGTCTTAAACAAGGGAAAGATTAGGTTTTCATTGAAAAGATACACTGAAAGAATAATTGAACTTTCATTTTCTCCCCAGACAAGTGATGGCACTGCAGACGTCTAAAATGTCATATGCGTCCTTAAATGAAAGAAACTGCAAAATACGGCACCTTAACCCACCCGTGCTTTTATGAAAACACATGTGTGGCATCCCTTAAAACACTTTGGGGCATATTTATAAGTGCTTTGTGTCATGCTTGCACCGCGACAACGTGGTACATGCATGACGCAACCCTCTAAGTCATATTTTTGAAGCCACGCAAAGTCACTTTACTCCGTGCAAGTGAGGCGTTCAATGGGCTTTGTGGTGGGTGTTCCTACGCAACACCCATGTTTTTTGATGCGTTCCCAGATTTACCAAACGCCGTTAACCTGGGAATGCGCCAAAGAAATACACCTCCCTAGGTGAGGTGTAACTAGGTGAAATATGTTTATTTCTCCTTGTTTTTCCTCTTTCTATGTGTGCTACATTCTGCAGCACATATTGAAAGAGGAAAAGTCTCTCAGGATTGTTTCTGTGCAGGAAGGAGCCCTTTCCTGCATAAAATCAATCCTGCCTACAACACAGCCACCCTTGCACCGTGGTGCCAGGTGCCTGAGTTGGCGCTAGGCTGCCAAAATGGCACTAGCGCAAGGGGAAAAGGACAGGAGTGCACCATATTCAATAAATATGGCACATTCCTGCCCTTTCCCTGTGATGCTGTCCCTTCTGGAAGAACACTGACCTTAAATATTCAGATTTGTTTTTAGGTTTGGTGTTAGCTAAGACCCTTTGATTTGATTTCTACTAAATATCAGCCAGCCCTCTTCATCTATTGGTCTGTTATCGTGTCATTCACATTTGTCTTTCATCCACTACAGCCTACAGCATGGGGCATTGGTCAGGCCACTTGAGTTAGTGGCTAGCTTCACTGTGAGTGATGGTATTATAGCTCTTTCACAAGGACCACATCCACATCCAAAACAATTCACTTCATTGCCATGGAGTACTATGATATGAGTATTTTGAGACGAAAAAATATATTTTTTCATATTATCAAGGGTCTATCAGCTTCCCCAGCCATAACGTTTTACAAATACACGATAAAGCAAAACAAGCTCTTACATGCCAAAAGGCTAACAGCAAAAGCCAGACCAATTGCCTTTGCCAATGCTTGTTATTCGTTGCTGAGCGCTGTATAATCCAGTGGCCCGCTATTTGGTAGGGCGCTTTTTAAAAAACATGCAGTACTACAATGTAACTACAATGTAACTCATTGACTTTTTTAAATATCCTTTTATCACTATGTGTTACAGTATAATAGGTGAGCTTTCTATTAATTTTTACTTGTATATTTTATTTGTTTTTTATGTTATTTTGTGATTATTTGATAATAATTGAATAAAGCTTTGATTGATATTGTTTTCATAATAAATAATTTTTTAATTTAAGAATTTTTTATAGATTTCAGTTTTGTGGGTTTATTGTTAAACTGTATTGTACATGTTGTTTTTATAATTATTTTAATGCGCTGTATCACTTTCAGCTGCACACCCTCGTGAAGAGAGTAGGTTCTCAGGTAATATGCACTTCATACCTAAAGAAATTCATGAGCACTCCATGGGTTTTTCAAAGTCCTGGTTCAATCACCTTGTAGTAACTTACAAACAAACAAACGTGTTTTGGCTAAACAATCCTTGGTGACTGTGTTTGTGTTATGTCTCCCTCTTCCTTAAGGGCAAAACAGCTGAAACCATAAAAAGAAAATAAGGCTGTGAAACGGAGGTAAGATAAAGTTCATACATTTCAGCCATCTTGGATACCTAATAAAAGTTCTACTTGCTTTCAACAGACTACACATTTCATAAAGTGCACACAACTATCACAAAAATGTAACATCATAATAAAGGATGACTTCTAGGAAGAATAATAAATGTTGCAATAAAGCCTATTGTATAGCGTAATTAAATTAGAATTAATTGGGGTTTACTTGAAAGTCATATACAGTTATCCAATGAATCATTAAACCCCTGAGAGCAAATTCACTCCTTTTGCTGATAAGTACCCAACCAAACAGGAAAATTATCAGGCTCATCCACAGATACAATAGGATCTGGTCAATAATTAATTTCTAATCACCATTTTTATATCTGTTTCTCTCCAAGGCAATCATCATATTCAAATATATACAAATTATATCACTCCTGCAAATCAAGCCCTCATGGGCAAACTTCACACTTGTTACCCCTTCCTTTTCTTGTGGTGCATACAGCCTTTCAAAGGGTAATACTGCACACCTTCTAGCCCAAAGGCACAGCCAATTCTTCTTCACTGTTGAGCCTATGGGGAATCTTGTTTGCAAGGTAATAATGAATTTCGATTCAAGACTTCTCCAGGCAATAAAACCTCAAAAGATTTCAATTACGGGCATGTATCAACAGGGTAAGTCACTCACCACTTTTTTTGTTTTAATTTTAATTTCCTGGAGGCTAACAGGGCCAAGGTGGATCACCCCCACCTCTTTCTTTTAAAAAAAAAAGTCTGGCGTGTCTATTCGGCTTTATATCCCCCCATGGGCAGATTGAAAGCCAACCCTCCAATGTGCCTCTTTAGTGGGCAGAGAGACTGTCTTTCCCCCTTTTGGAGTAGAAGCATGGCCCTATGCCACGGTGGTCCGTCTCTGCCATATTTTCATTGTATTACTTTCAATTCCATGGTGAATAGTGGGATTTCTGCCCCTCCAGGGTAGATCAAGGTTGAACACCACCATTGGTCCCCCCAGGGGTCAGATCATGTCAGTTACAGGACCATCACACCCCATGTCCGAAGTGGGAGAGTCTCCTGCTCCGACCCCAGGGCTGTGATGGTGGGGGCACCGGAGAAGCTCACAACATGTACTACACTAGTGTCAGATGCTTTGACATGACCTATATACATCAATAGCACCCAGGTCATGAGCACTCTTGATGGGGGGGTCATGTCAATAGCATCCAAGGGACTAAACACAGGTTCTGTATGTCAGGTCACCAGATCCAATGGCTCAAAAAGAATCTGACATCATAAAACACAGAAGAAATGGAAACATGAAGAATGGAAAAAAGGGGAATGGAAAATACAGGCGCACATAGACCTAGCAAATTCTTCCAGAACAAACAATCTGATACACCAGCCAAACTAGAAATGGCCATAGCAAGTAGCACTTCTGGGACAATAGAGGCAGAGTTATAATAGAAAAATCTATCACATGCAAAAGCAGGCATTTGGCAACAATGGTTGGTATGATTTCACTCATGCTTCATTTCACACTTGGCCTTCCATTGCCATTTATGAGCTGGTGGTATCTACTTATGCCCCCCGCCCCCTCACTGGGACACATTGAATCTTTGGGGATTTCTCTCTTTCTGCCTCACATGTCTTATGCTGGCGGGGATACCCATAGATTCTGTGAGCCTCAAGCACAGCCCCCATCCTCCTCCCACCCAAATACATCATTGCACTCCTAATGATATGCGGTACACACAGGGGAATCCCAGGGATTACACTTTATCTCTTGCCAAATTAAAGGTGTACTCAAACAACATTAAAAGTGAGCAGAGTTTGTATCACAATACTGCAAAGTAGAAAAGTATCAGTGGAAATGTATAAATGCTTATCATAACCACTGTGGCAGAAACAAATAATACTAAAAGAACATAGCCATTAAATCTTGCATGGTTATCCTGCTCCCTGTAACAGGAAATAGAACAAACAAATGCTTCTCAATTTTGTACTACCGAAAGATTTTTTCACAACTTTCTAGTTTAAATGCATCCCCCAGAAGATACATTTTCAGAGACCACCCTTCCAACAAATCCAAACCTTTTTTAAGAGTGAACTTTTGATTCTGAATAATTGTTTTGTTAGACCTGACATCTTTTGACGTGATATGCCCTGTCTTTTTGCTACTGACCTCCTGTTTTTGACTGTGTCCTGCATTTCGTTTTTGCTGGTTTTATTTTAGGACTCTGGGCACTTTGCCACTGCTGACCAGTGCTAAAGTGCAAGTCCTTACTGTGTAAAATGTATTGGTGATTGGTTTATCCATGATTGGCATATTTGATTTACTAGTAAGTCCCTAGTAAAGTGCACCAGGCATGCCCAGGGCATGTAATCAAATGCTACTAGTGGGCCTGCAGTACTGATTGTGCCGCCCACATGAGTAGCCCTGCAAACATGTCTCAGACCTGCCACTGCAGTGTCTGTGTGTGCAGTTTTAAACTGCCATTTTGGCCTGGCAAAACCTTCCCTAATACTACATATAAGTCACCCCTAAGGTAGGGCCAAGGCAGCCCCATGGGCGGGGTACAATGCATTTAAAAGGTAGGACATGTACTGGTGTGTTTTATGTATCCTAATAGTGAAATACTGCTAATTTCGTTTTTCACTATTGCAAGGACTATCTCTTCCATAAGGTAACATGGGGATTACCCTGAAATATCTTGAACGTGTAATTTCCCATTGGAAGCAGATAGCGATTTGGAGTTTCGGGTCATCTTTTGGTGAAATTGGTTTTTAAATTGTTTGTTTGAAAAATCCACTTTTAGAAAGTGGGCATTTTCTTGCTTAACCATTCAGTGCCTCTGCCTGTCTGTAAAATACATGTCTAGGTTGGCTGACAGTTGGGCTATTGTGCATTCACTCTAGGCAGTCACACAAAGGGAGCTGAGATGTGCCTTGCACATCCTGATGGCCCATCAGCAGGCTGTTGGTCTTTCCTGAGCTAGAGAGGTGGGAGAAGTTGTCACTGACATCTGAATAGGGGTGTGACTGCACTCACACAACGCTGTCACCACCCCCCTGTAGTGTGTCTGGAGCCAGGTTAGTGAAAGGCAGGGTCTTGAGCACTACAAAGACTTTCCTTCGAAGTTTGCCTACCTTAAAGGCAGAACGGGGTACAAATATTGGACCTGTGACACCCCAAAATCAGAACACTTCTGGACTGAGGACATTCTGCCAGGAAGAGGAGCTGAATGCTGTAGGAGGGACAGCCACTGTACCTGTTTCTTTGTTGTGGTGGCCTGCTGTTTGCTGCTTCTGTCCCGGGAGTGAAAGAACTGGACTTTGCTTTCTAAGGGCTTGTGTGTGCTTGCCTCATGTTAAGAAGTCTCAGGGCCATCAAAGACTTCGCCTGCCAGTGTGGGGGCTCTTCTGCTGAGAGTCCCGACTTGCCAAGTGGTGCCAAATCCAGTTCCTGGGCCCTTTAAGTGTAACCTGGTGATCTTAAGGTGAAAATCCACTCATTGACTCCCAGTGCCTGTTTTCTTGACGCACCACTGCAAAAGATCGATCCATCGCTGCTGCCTGCACCGAAGCGTGGTTCCTGCTTGAAGCATCGACCACAATTTTCACCACAGGCCCCAGCTCACCATCGCAGCACGTCAGAGCAATCGCCGCAGCTAGAGTTCCGAACACCATGTCACCGACGTCTGTGGCACCCGCTCCTATGCAGCACCTGCTTCACGGCTGAGGAATCGATGCAGTGCCTGCTTTGCGGCTGTGAAATTGACACAGCCCCTGCATCGCCACTGTTAAATCTGCACAGTGCGTCTGGATTTTCATTGCAGAGTCCCTCAACGCCGATTCTTCATCAACACCGTGCCACAGTAAGCAATCAAAGTTGCGTGTCTGGAAACCGATGCAATACCTCCCCTGCCAATAAGGAACTGACACATCACCTCCCTTTTTGAAGGAGAAGGAGCACCAGGATCAAGACGGCAGGAAAAGCGGACATTGGTTGTGGATAAACACCCAACTCGGTTACCCAGACTCTGAGTAGGTGGGCCCGCTGTTGGTATCAGAAGCCTAACCTTCACCATAAAGAATAAATGCACAACAATTCTCCCGGTTACTCTAACTTCGGGATTGACAGCACTTTTCATAAGACAATTGATTGGGGACCACACACCCTACATCTCCCTGTAGTGCTATATGATATCTATCCCTCAGAACCGAGGATAGAATTTAACCATACCCGGTAGAGATAAGAAGAAGCACTAAATTTTAAAACTTTTTAATGCATGGATCACTTGATGCCATTTAATAACACATCACCAATTTTGGATTTATCTATTTTTAGCCCCTCTAAAAGGGAGGTTATTAGCCCTTATAAATCTTTCTGGTCCTGAGGAAGGTGGGGCTTATAGTGCCAAGACCACCGAAACGTGTCGAAGCTGTGTAAATTACTGAATCCAACCACGAGAAAGAATGTTTCAAAAACAATGATGGACAGCAACAAAGACATGAATTCTACGCAATAAGTTGGATCAGGCCTTGTAACAGTACCTCTTTTGCTGTGCAATAGGGTCTCCCTACTAGGTTTTATAATTTTCTCTATATCTTGACTGTTATTGTATTTCCTTGTTTCAAATGTTTTATTTTAATTGACAATTTGTTTTTATAGGATGTGTATGTGTTACAACACAAGGAATTAGCTGGTTTCAAATGTACCTTGTATATACTGTGCTTAATATGAAATGTTTTGATTGTACATTAGAGTCATTGTTTTTTTAGAACTGCAAGACAATTTGGGTTTTTAATTGAATACTGTGGTACCTATAATAGGAATTGATTTTTAAGATTTTATAAATAAAGACTCTGCCACTACATTCTTGGTCTTGGTGGTGTTTCAGTTGAGTGTTCTCAGTATAGGTGCAGTCCCTGCTATTTGGGGCCTTTGAATGTGATTGAAGTCTAGCCTGTGTGAATCCGAGTTTGTTTTTCTCACCAAGGGACATACATTTCTTTCTCACTATTAAGTAGTGCCTTGGTCCCTTTGGTTGGTGGGGCCTCCTCTCTTTCTTACTCAAAAACATCACCTCCCTTGCCAGTAAGGAACAGACGCATCATCTTCCCTGCCAGTAAGGAACCGATGCAATACCTCCCCTGTGTAGTAAGGAACTAACGCTTTGCTTTGTTTTTCTGGCGCCTCACTTCCCCTGCGTTTTGCACCATCTTTGATTTTTGACACATCTAAGGTGCTGTGTGCTAAAACCAATGCATCCATTGATTTCTATATATTAAACTTGATGAATCTTTTAATAGTGATATTTTGACTTGTGTATATTGGATTTTTGTCATTTTGGTCTCATTTTATTCAGATAAATATTGGCTATTGTTCTGAACTGATGTGGACTCCTTTTGTAGTGTTTTCACTGTGTTACTGTGTGTGTTTACAAATACTTTATACATTGCTTCTCAGATGAGCCTGACTGCTCGTGCCAAGCTACTAGGTGGTGAGCAGGGGATATCTTAGCTGTGTGACTCCCTTACCCTGTGAGGGTCCCTGTTTGGACAGGGTGCAAACCACTGCCAACTGGAGACCCAATCTCAAACATGTATCAATAAGATTGTCACCAAAATCTATGCCCAAATATTTCAAGTATTTTGTTTGCCATGCCAGCTCAGTGTTACCTAACATATCTTTGATACTCAAATGGTTTAACTTCTGACTTGTCTCTATTAATCTCATAACCCTCTACTAACAAATATGCTTCTATTGTGTCCATAAGGGCTCTAATAGAGGAGGAGTCTTTTTTAATAATTATTACTATATCATTATCATAGGCTGCGGTATTAACTGTGATGTCATTGAATTGTATGCCCATGGTTTTATCAAAAAGCTTGATGTTGAAACAAAGTGGCTCTAGTTCTTGGAGGAAAAGTGATGGGGAGAGCAGGCAGCCTTTTCTTGTACCTTGTTGAAGGATGAAGGGTTCTGATATAATTCTACCTCCATGAATTTGGCTTGAGATGATGATATAAGGCCGTAATCATCTTAATGAAATCTTTACCCAAGTTAAACTTATGCAGGACAGCTTCAAGGAAGGTCCAAGAGACTTTGACAAAAACCTTCTCTGCGTCAAGAACGAATACTACTGTTGGTGAAGAAGAGGCTTTAGCCTTCTCTTTTGCATGTCAGAGTAACCTTGTATTGTCACTTGACATACTATTTTTCATAAAGCCCACTTGGGATGGATCAGTCAACTGTTTCAGAAATGGTTTTGACCTTTTAGTAAGTATTTTAGTGTAAATCTAACAATCAATATTTATTAATTATATTTGCTTGTAGTTTTTGTATAGTTGAGGCCTTACCTACTTTAGGTAGTACCACTATCATTGCTTCAGCAGGTATGCCGGTAACAGCTCCATATTCTGCAAATTGCACAAAAAGTTCTTAGGAGGCATATTTATTGACACAGAGAATTTGGCTAAGAACCAGTCTCTGCCTGGACCTTTATCTGATTTCCGGGATTACATGTCTCTTGTGACTTCTTTTGAGAAACTCAGTCTGTTTAGGAAACATGTGTCTGCATCTTTTACAGGTGGCAGGTTAAGTTTACTTATGTTTTGGATTTTTTTGTTTCATGTTAGATTTGATAGCTGCTATCTGTGTTTGCATTGTGTCAGTATTAGCTTTGGTGGATTTGGTCAAGCCATACACTTCTGCTTGTTTCTTTAAAATGATTTTCATAGTGCCGTTCATGTCTATTTTCATTTGATGGGAGAATCCATGTTAGGAGGATCCGCTTTAGAGTGCTTCAGGCTCACTTTTTGGTCTTCCTCTGCCATTTTGCTTAATGTAGTATGCACTATAATACTATGATTTGGGAGCTGGTAAGCAGATGACACACCATTTGTTTGCTAAGATTGCTGTTGGATCAATAACTGCAGCTTTGAGAGCACTCTGTATTTTACTATTGTTTATGCATGCAAGTTTGTACCTCATACCTAGCCTGACAATGAAGCAGTGATTGGAATTTGCAATTGGTGGGTTTGCGCTACTACTGTTCTGCCCGATCTGCCAGATCTAAACCATGCCCTGGATCTCGATTACCTTAGCGTGTGGCAAACATTGTGAGAGGGTTCGAGGACGATTGGTACTGCAGAGAACTGCAGATTCCTAATGTTTCAGATATAGTGTGGCAGAGAGTCACAATCAATCGACAACTATCAAAAAGTTTTGCTTTCACCCTGTTATTGAATCGAAGTGGCCCTCAAATTAAACTACAATTTAAACAAAGTGGAATGTGGCTATTTCTTTGTTCCCCCAAAATGTTGCCTCAAGTCGGGCTGTTGTGGATTTTGTGTAGCATACAGTTAGTTTGCACCCTCTCCACTAGACATTTCTTTCCTTTTTTACAGTAGATATAGGGGATTGATGTTTTAGTAATCTACGAGCAAGTAGTACATTGTTAAACACTGTGGGCCCGATTCACAAAGGTATTGTTAGACCAAAAGTCTAACTTAAACCAAAAGTATAACTTTACTAGTTTTCGGTATCTGTGTTTGCATTGTGTCAGTATTAGCTTTGGTGGATTTGGTCAAGCCATACACTTCTGCTAGTTTCTTTAAAATGATTTTCATAGTGCTGTTCATGTCTATTTTCATTTGATGGGAGAATCCATGGTAGGAGGATCCACTTTAGAGTGCTTCAGGCTCACTTTTTGGTCTTCCTCTGCCATTTTGCTTAATGTAGTATGCACTATAATACTATGATTTGGGAGCTAGTAAGCAGATGACACACCATTTGTTTGCTAAGATTGCTGTTGGATCAATAACTGCAGTTTTGAGAGCACTCTGTATTTTACTATTGTTTATGCATGCAAGTTAGTACCTCATACCTAGCCTGACAATGAAGCAGTGATTGGAATTTGCAATTGGTGGGTTTGCGCTACTACTGTCCTGCCCGATCTGCCAGATCTAAACCATGCCCTGGATCTCGATTACCTTAGCGTGTGGCAAACATTGTGAGAGGGTTCGAGGACGACTGGTACTGCAGAGAACTGCAGATTCCTGATGTTTCAGATATAGTGTGGCAGAGAGTCACAATCAATCGACAACAATCAAAAAGTTTTCCTTTCTCCCTGTTATTGAATCGAAGTGGCCCTCAAATTAAACTGCAATTTAAACAAAGTGGAATGTGGCCATTCCTTTGTTCCCCCAAAATGTTGCCTCAAGTCGGGCTGTTGTGGATTTTGTGTAGCATACTGTTAGTTTGCACCCTCTCCAGTAGACATTTCTTTCCTTTTTTACAGTAGATTTAGGAGATTGATGTTTTAGTAATCTCCGAGCAAGTAGTACATTGTTAAACACTGTGGGCCCGATTCACAAAGGTATTGTTAGACCAAAAGTCTAACTTAAACCAAAAGTCTAACTTTACTAGTTTACGGTGCTTACAAAGGTAAGTTACAACTAGTAACTTTGCTACTACCAATTTTACTGGTAGTAACTTTACTACTAGTAAAGTTACTGGCAGTAACTTACCTTTGTGAATACCAAAAAGTCATAAAGTTAGACTTTTGTTCTAAATTAGACTTTTGGTCTAACTTTCCCTTTGTGAATCGGGCCCTAAGTTTAGACCTGAAGTCTCAGGGCTAATTATTAGTTTGAGGTTCCCATGGGCCACCAAACCCATGGTGGCGGTGTGGCAACTGCTGCACAGGTGGTCTGACCGCCCTATTAAGAGTTTGGCGGTCGGACTGCCATTGGACCGCCACAACCGCCGGGGATCCATGATTCCTCGGCAGCGGCACAGTGGTCAGAGGCTCGCAATATGTTGGTGTTGCCCCTGAGGCACCGCCAAGCATATTACAAGTTTCCTCACACCACAGGTTTCATGGCGGTGAGCCCGCCATGAAAAGTGTCGCTGTGAGGAAACAAAGGGGATCCTACAGGGGCCCCTGTTGCTTCTAGGCCTGGGGATGCATGGCCCCCCCTGTGCATGCACCCCCTGTTCCTGCCAGTCCATACTGTGCAGGAACAGGCTTTTGCACTCCCATGATGCTGTCTTGCTAAGGCTCACACATGAGCCTTAGCACGGCACCACTGTGGGACCGGCAAAAGACTGCCCGCCAGACCAGCAGAAAACTCCTAATGTGGCGGGCGGGAGGAGGTCGAGTTTCAAGGTGTGGGAGCGGGGCAGTGCCGTGGCGTCCCACTCCCACACAGCCAAACTCGTAATAAGGCCACAACTTTAGACCTGAAGTCTAAACTTAGACTTCAGGCATATTGTTAGACTTCAGGTCTACAGTTAGATTTCAGGTGTAAAGTTAGACTTCAGGTCTAAAGTTAGACTTCAGATCTAGATTTTCCTTTGTGAATCAGTCCCTGTGCCATTGGGTTTTCAAGCAGCTGCGAAAGTGGAAATGTATGTATTATTTAACTATTAAGGATCTGTCTTTATTATTTCCGTCGCACATCTCTAACTGCCACTGTGATGCTTATTCAGTGTGCTGTTGCTCGGCAATGCCATAACTAACCTTGTTCAATGATAGGGATGTCTGGGACTGGGTTGGAGCCTTAGCTGTGTGAGTTCTTTAGATTCAGCATGCAGCGCCATCTTAGCTCTCTCCCATATGCTGGTTGCTGAACATGATCCTAAGGCGGGAATTTCTTTTCCGCTGCTTCAAAAGCACTGAAATTAAGCACAAACCTTTCAGAGGATGTTGGAAGTTGAAATCTGAGCTTTGGGGGTTCGCACAGCGCATTCAAATTGCTGCTTTCTTGTAAATGGTTCCGTGAAGGGATGGTGCATCACGGCTAAGCAGCCATTTTCTTCTCCCTCCATGCTACGCCCGAAAGTATACACAATTTTTACTAGTACAAAGAAAACATACTATTTTTTGGAAATAGTATAACTGAAGACCTAGTTCAAACACATAAGGATGAAATTAAAAAGGATAAATAATCAAAGTAAAAACATTGCAAAGCATAGTATTGGCCCACGAGCCTAGTCCTGACTTGCACTTTATTTTAGGAAGATGCTCATATGTCAACAGATAAATGCTGACTCATACATTTCAAAAGAGCCAAAGGCTGAAGTTGAGTTATCCACTGACCCATGCCGTGGTGGGAAGAAGCAAAATGTGACTGTCAGTTAACCAGACCAATAGATGAGGAGGGTTGACCCATTGCCACTCTGTCTATGTATATATGTATGCATGTTTTTTATTCATGATCTTTTTTTAGGTCGAGCCTATACAGCGCTTGCGCTTTTAGGCGATCTATTGTATGTACTTTGAGGAGGTCTGACTCCTCCCACGCTTTGGATTGGCTTTTGTCTGTGTCCTAAAAAAATCGTAGCCTGCAGATGGCTATGGTGGGTGAATGACCCACCTTTTTTCAAAAGTGCACTCCCATGGAGTATTGCCACAGGAGCGAGCAGTGGCGCGCACGGTGCTTGTGTGCCTTTATCTTGTTTTCTTCCTATGAGCATCATGGCCTGCCCCCTGTTCTCCTGTCAGATGGAACAGCGGCTATGCACTGTGCATGTGTTTCACCGCTCCGGGGTTTTCTGTGCCTTTTGTTTGAGCCCCCTCCATTGCCAGCATGGCTGTGCTACTCTTCGCACCCTGCTGTTTGAGGTACCTGGCAAGAGCGGACTTTGGTGGGCCATCTCAACAGTGAAATTATATTGTTTTTAAAATACGGAAGTACATAGTACAGTCCAATAGCAGCAGTGAAAAGTAGTCACACCGCTTTGGGGCTTCGGCACATTTTTGTTTGAAACCCAACGAATGCCAGCTTGTTACTTGCTAGAGTCTGTCCCTCTTTATCCTCCAGCTGGAGTGGGCAGGAGCAGACCTTTGCAGGCCGTCTCAGCTGTGCGATTTTAATCACAAAAGTACACGGTCTAATAACAGCAGTGATCAAAGTAAAGCACAGCTGAATATTGCTATCGAAGCACAATGTCGGAATGGGTGTCCCATGGTACTGTACAGTGTAAGGAAATGGAAGCAATAGCCCCAAAGTCAGAATCAGTACAAGAATCTTCATATGATCTCAACATTAACACGTCACAGTTTACTTACATAGTGACATATTCTGCTGTCCATTTAGTGGTGGAAGGGCCAATGCCATTTGCAGGCAGTGGTATTTAGATGTACCTAAATTAGTGTGTGTCATGCTTATCTTGAAATGCCGGCCCCCAGGGGAAGCAAGGGTCGCAGACCAGTCTTCCCCTGGGGTACTTCATGCAGGCCGGAAGGACAAGGTGGGAGGGGGTCTCAAGGGAGGGACTTAGGGGCGGGTCAGTGGTGGGCTATAAAGGTGTCAGGAAGAGAGGTTCCGGCCTCTTCCCTGACACCTCGCACCACCGGGTTAGGGAAATTTAAATTAGTGATTAAGCGTAGTTAGCAGCAGGTTAGGCTAGCCTGGGGCACCTTTAAACAGAGTCACCCCCTGTTTATGTGGTAGTGTAGTGAGCAGTAGGTAACAACGTCTGCCTACTTAGCCAATCGGCAAAATGATGGTCGAACTGGACAGCGACACGGTGTGTGAAGCACTGAGAGTGCTGAGGCAGGCAGGCCGGGCGGACCTCCTCTGACCCGGTGGGCTGGAGCAGGCGTGGGTCGCATGGTCCGACCCATGCGGTTCATGTCAGTGGGTGTGGCGGCAGCGGTAGCAGCGTGCGTCGAGGAGCCGCTAACCGCCAAGAAGCCCCCTGGGCCCAGAGGGCGGGACCAAGCCAAGACATCGCAGCCAAAGCGCGGAGGCAGGAGGCAGAGCCTGCCCGCACGTCTGCCGGAGGACGGAGAGCAAGGTGAGGAGTGCAGCGGGGGGCGGGGAAGCTGCAATACAATCCGGCGCCGCTGAGCACAGGTGCCGGCAGGCAGCTCAATGAGCCCGGGGCCCAGGGGGGGGAGAGCGTCCCATTGGACCTCTCATGTAGGCCTCCCCCCGGGACTGAGACAGTGGAGGAGAGGTTGAACCTGGGCCTGGCACTAAAGAAAGCCAAGAAGGCGGGGACCCAGGTGCCAGTGCAGGTTGTGGGACGCACAGGCAAGGGGTGGGGGGCCACAGCAGGGTTTTCTGGGGGGGCCGGGGCAGGGGATATTTACCCCCCTTCTTTGCCTCGATGGGAGGGGCTTTCCTTGGAGGAGAAAATACGGGAGCAGAGGCAATTAATACAGGAGACTGAGGCCAGATGGGAAGCCATGTGTGAGGCCAGAGAGAGGGCTGGTATGGGAGATTCAGAGTGGGGGGAGGAGGCATGGTGTGAGGAAGTGGACATAGCCAGCACTTAGGAGCCCAAAGAGGAGATGGCAGGGGGTAAGTGGGTGTGGGTCATTGCTGTGCGGCAGGTGGGCAAGAGGGCAGGGACAGCCAGCACAGCAGTGAGGCCCAGAGGTGCTGGGGACCCCTTAGGTTGGAGCAGCCTGGGGGGAGGGAAACACCCGGAGGCTGAGGCCGGGAAGGGGGGGTGACACCGGCGGGGCACACAACGGCTTTGGGATGCTGGCCAGAAGCAGCGGGGGGTCTGCGGTGGCAAACCCGCCAACGAGGGAGCACGCAACGCCCGCGGCAACAAAGGAGTGCGTTGGGAAGAGTGTTGTAGTTGCGATAGGTCATATAGGTCAGAAGAGGGTGGTGCAGGAGGAGGTGAGAGAGCCAGTGGTGAATGAGGCTAAATTGGTGTTGGACTATGAGGAGGAGAGTGACGAGTGGGAGGAAGGTGAAGTGCGAGATGAGGATGAAGCAGTGAGGGGGTCCCCTGGGGTCCCGGAGAGGGCAAACAAGAGAGTTGGTGTTTTTCAGGGGACCAACACGGTCAAGGATAAGGCCAAGACAGGCGAAGACAGTTGCGCAGAGAAAGCCCAGCTGCCGGGTCAAGGACAAAGAGACCCAAGGAGGACCCTCAGATATGGGGGATTGGTGGGTAGCCTGGGGGGATGGGGCTGCAGGTAAGAAGGGGAAATCCTGCCGGTCGGTGGGTGTTGGTGAATGGAAGGTAAGAGATTTGGGGTTAGCAGCAGATGCAGCAGCGGTGCCTGTAGAGCCCAAAGAAAATGGAGGTGCATCACGCTTAGTAGGCGCAGGTGTCCAGACAGACAAAATTGAGGGGGCTGACGGGACGGAGGATAAAATAGGTGACAAGCACCACAAGAAACTGCCTTATATGGGTTTGGCGATGCCATTAGGTTCACACCTATCTGACAGGACAAAAAACAGGATCTGGAAACACGAATACGTGGACGTTTTTAAGCTGTTACATAGAGAGATACAGGCCAAGGAGGGGTCGAAGGAAGAAGAATGGGAACTGACAAGAAGACCGAGGGTGCCCATTAATTTCGAAAACTGGACCTCGGCATTTCTGATATACGCTAGTATTTACTGCGAGAAATACCTAGATAGGGCGATCGCATTGTTGAAATATATGGACATTATACGAAAGGCTGAGATGCATTTTGGGGGTTTCGCATGGCTCAGCTATGATGAAGAATTTAGGGTCAGGGTTAGCATCAACCCAGACAAGCCTTGGGGGGAGGTGGATCAGGAGCTATGGATGCAGTGGATGTCGTCCATGCAATCATCGGCATCCACGCATACAGCCAGCGGCTTGCCGGTGACATATCAGTCCTTTCAGGCACATCTCGCCCAGCAAGGGGCGGGTGGGGCTAATTCTGGGGCAAGCAGAACGAGTGGAGCGCCAAAGACGGCGGGAGCCACAACCAGGGCCTGCTGGAATTTCAACAAAGGTTTCTGTTCCAGGCACCCATGTAAATTCAAACATGAATGCTCCAAATGCGGGGGCAGACACCCACTCACTCAATGCTTTACCTTGGCCACACCAAGTGAACAGTGGAGGTCAACGAAGGGGAGGGGACAGTCTGGACAGAAGGGCCCCTACTCCAATTAAGATTGAGGCCATGGGCCCATGGCTCTCAATTTACCCCGACAGGGAGGCGGCCCTGCGTTTGCGATGGGGGTTTATTGAAGGTTTCCGGGTAGGTTACCAAGGGCCAAGGGCCCATTGATGGGCAGACAACTTGAAATCAGCCAAAGAATTGCCGAATGTGGTGGCAGAAAAATTGGGAAAAGAAGTCGAGAAGGGAGTATGGCAGGCCCATTCACGGACTGGACATTTGAAGACCTGATTGTGTCGCCCTTAGGAGTGGTCCCTTACAAAAGTCTTGGGGGAGTTCAGAATGATTCATCACCTATCATGGCCAGAAGGGGGTCAGTCAATGACTTCATTGCTGAGGAGGACTCTAGGGTACTGTATGCCTCAATGGATGATGCTGTCCACTTGGTGAGGGCGTGTGGGCGGGGAGCGGAAATGGTGAAGTGTGATGTCAAGTCTGCTTTCCGCCTACTGCCCATACCCCCGGTGGATTTTCCGCTACTGGGAATGCAGTTTGAAGGGGCCATCTACGTGGACAAAGTCTTGCTCATGGGGTGCGCGATTTCTTGCGCACTTTTTGAAATGTTCAATACATTTCTGCAGTGGGTGTTCGTCAGAAGCACTGGTCATAGAGAAGTGTCACATTACCTGGACGACTTCTTGTTCGTGGGGAAGGGAGACTCTGAAGCCTGTGAGAGAGCATTGCAACAGTTTGAGGGTTCGACACGAACATTTGGGGTGCCGTTGGCACCGGAGAAGACAGCTGGGGTAGGCTGCAGGTTGACATTTCTGGGCATAGAACTGGACTCTGTGCACTGGATGGCACAATTGCCCAAAGAGAAAGTGGATGACATGCAAGCCTTTTTGTTACAAGTGATGGGGGAAAGAAAGATTGAGTTGAGGGCTGTGCAGAAGTTACTCAGCTTCCTGAATTTTGCCTGCAGGGTGGTGAGAGCAGGGAGGACTTTCTGTAGATGGCTTGGCATGGCCATGTAAGGCGCGGTATTACCACACCACAGGGTCAGGATTTCAATGGGGGTCAGGGCAGATTTGGGAGTGTGGCAGACTTTTTTGGCTGAATTCAACGGTGTATCCTGGGATTTCGTGGAAGAGAACACAGTCTGGCAGGTGCAGATATTTTCGGATGCTGCAGGGGCTTCAGGTTTTGGTTTGTTCTGGGATGGGCGTTAGTGTGCAGAGAGGTGGCCGGCGCATTCGTTAAGCCAAGGGCGGAGTATTGCATTCCTGGAGTTTTTTCCGCTGCTAGTGGCATTGGTGGTGTGGGGTGGTGAACTGCAGAATCGGACGGTGCTTTTTCACGTGGACAATACCACAGTGGTGGAACTGGTAAACAGACAGAAGGCGAGGGACTTTTTTTAAACATAAATAAAAGGCATTGTCATTTACAATGCCAATAGCTTAAACTCTCACAAATGCGAGACCTATTACATTGCAAATGCTTGTATTACATGAGGCGAGTAACATATAATGCTCTGTCTAGGCCAGCCTGAAAACAGTGGAAATGCATTGCTTTGCCTACAACCTAGTCCCATTTTTAAGTGGAGAAAACACATTTGTTCCATTATTTATCATGCAGGTGTAGCAAAATCTGGGTGTAGTCAGTTTGCCCTATGTTTTGCATCCACGTGAATAATTAATCCGGACTCAATTTGTGTACCAACATAACAGAAGAGCAAATATTATACATTTGTTTGCACATATTTACAGTATTGTTTACACCATTCCAAAGACTGTCTGAAGTCACCCATATTTTTGTCTTCCAATACCAGAACGCTTCTACCTTTCCATACCTACATCCATCCAAACACGCGAAAAAAGATTACATATCCTTTTCAACCTGCAAGTTTGCAGTTGTTGCTCGACTCATTTGAAAGAATTGGCATATTTAATGTTTACTAGTAACAAAAATATTGCTCCAAATGATCCTTGTCACAACATTCCAGAAAATGCACTTTTTAATATTAATATTCTTGGGTTCTGGCCTCAAAATGGAGGCAAACCTGACACAGGATCGACCAATGCACTTTTTTCACTGCAGTTTGCAACAACTAGAAATATTAAAGCAAACTTTGAAAGATCTACTTTATAAGAAGATACGATGAAAAAAGTACTTTGATTTTTCTTTGTGTCAAACTCATGCCATCCATGATTCAATGAATATTTTACAATGTCACATTAATAATGGCCATATTCAGTTCCAAAACTCCTAATTAGGGTGAAACCTGATTACATGCATACATATATAAAAAAAACATAATTGTCTTCTGCTATACGATGAATAGATGTAGAATCCTCAATAACGAAATTACATTAATAGCATTAGTGATTAAATATGACTGATGTTAAAATTGCCCCCCTGCTGTTTCTTCACCACATAAAAGCTTGGGCTTCTCTTGCAGAAGGCACATTTGCGTGTCAACAATTGTGGTAAAAAAGAGACATCCTAGAATGGCAGCAGCAGGAATTAATTTAGCAAAGTATTGAATTCGTGTGTAGGTGGTCTTACAGTCTTTCAATGTTCACAAAACACAGAAAACAGTTTAGAGTCTACTAGACTTTAAGATCCATGCAGTGCTGCTCTTCTAAAAACGTTTTTTTTAAAAATGAGTGTTTCCTACCCAAGCAAGCCAAAAAAACTATTCTATCTCATGTGTAATCACTCATATTAATATACACTAGAGCATCCTAGCAATTGTACATTTTACACAAACAAACTTATACCTGAGAATACATTACCAAAGGGCCAGGATCTTCCACCTATTGCCATATTAGGCACGAACAACCCAACATACATAAGGAAGGATGTCAAACAAATACCAAATTCGCAGGCGGATTTGCTATAAACAGAGTTATACACAGTACCAATGTGCACTGTAAAGAGTAATACTAAAATGATACCCTTCTGCACCATCACAGTGTGGACAATATGTTCTTATCAAGGTTAACCTCCTTCCAATTGGAAATGTGCCCATGTGCATAAAATAGCTGAGCAATACTCCAGGTGAAAGGCATACCCACATAAGACCAAATGGTCAAGTCTTTGATAGAATTCAGCGAGCCCAGACCTCATATACATCAGATAAACATAAAAAGTAATAACATCATTCATCTAACTACCACCCCAATAACAATGCAGTCTCTGTGTTTTGGGGAAACAACTGTGCATGGTACAGGAGACACAAGAACCTACATGAGACTGAAGTACAGACAGGCTGCCTGTGAAGTATGACGCACATTAGCACCACTATCCACTTACACTTCGTGGTTCACATCACATGCATACCCATACAATCTGTTACATTGATTGTGTTTCAATTCATAATAATACCAGTGGTCCCTTAGCTACTGATCTTCATATTGGACCCAGAGAATCAAGGCGACAACTATGGAACAAACCAATGGATGCCATAGTACCAGAATAGACTATCATAACCAGCAAGCTAACTCTGTCCAAGTTTGGGACACTTTATGTATGAGACAATGAATATACAGGGGTGTTATTAGACAAGGCCGATTGCACAAACAGGATGTCGCATCGGAACACAATTCAAAATCATCACCAGCCTTCCTTTACACAATGGTACTTATAAATTAATTCACCACTTCAAATTATAACGCAGTCAGAAGATCACACCTCACTGCCTTCCAGGCATTCCTCACATCCACGGTAAACCCACTGAAGAAGTATCTTCAATATGTGCCTATGAGAGCATGGGAGTAATACTCAGTGATACATTGTTTTTGAAGATGGATTTGTAAGGGCACCTGCTGTCAAGGGTAACGTTTGGGAATGTATTTCACTACCCAGTCTCTACTGCTTGCCTGCCTTGTGATATCCCCTGCAACTTATCTCTCCCCTGCTCCTTGTTGTTCTTCATGGTAGGTGGGTGAGGACTCCTATTACCAGGGTGCTTACACTGTTTTTCATAGCTTGAAGATGTATGGTTCTTAGCCCATGGAGCACTGTACTGTTGTCATCGCCGACAGCTCTGTTAGTTCCTTGTATGGACAGACGACCTCTGCCATCCTTCTTGAACATAGAGTTTGAAGAATATCCATACAGTGAAACGTATGTGGTCTCCTAGAAAGGTAGGAACGTCTGAGAATCTAGGGTCCTTTCTCAATTTAATTCTAACAGTGGGCAAATATATCAGCACACTTTGTGCAGGCAATTTTATTATCCCCGCTCAATGATCAAAAAGCTTTATATTTTTTCTGTCCAGATGTATTACGCTTACAATTGAGGAGTTCATTATAGTGACCAAATAGAGCCCCTGTAAAAATGTCTGTTGGAAATGGCGGTCTCTAGTTGGCAGGTTTCTACCCTGTCCAAGTAGGGACCCTTCTTCCTAGTCAGGATAAGGAACACCAGACGAGTTTTAGAAAAATAGCCGATATTTTTCTGTGTAAAACAAGATCAAAACAATAAGAATCCAACATACAGGTATTTAAAAATATCAATAAGCAAAAATAGACTCTACAAATCTTTCCTTGAAGTCGATAGCTTTGTCCGGGGCTATCACAGTGTTGTGAACAAACAAATCCAACAGTTCTGGCCGGCCGCGGCATAGCGGGCCAGCGACAGTGTCATGAAGACCCACAAAACGCAGAAATGCAGAGAGTCGGGGACCTTGCCGTGAGCTCCGAAGAGCCGGTGTTGGCAGGTGTCAGTTCCGGAGGCCGTTGCAGGAGTCATCCGGCCCTTGAAGTCACACACGTTGCAAGTCGAACTCCGTGCAGTTGAAGTAGGGAGCACCGGTGTCGACGGGTGCCGGGCTGTGGTGTGAAGTGTAGCAGTGCAGCGTGTGTTGCCCTCAGGTTACGGTGCAGGCAGAGGCTCGGTGACGGTCATCCAGCGGTGTCGGTGAGACCAGGGCTGCAATGCGAAGTGGGGCGGTGCTAGTCGTGGTGCATGTAGGTCACGATGCAGGCAGCGGTGTCATTGTTACTGTGGCACTGTCGTCGGGAGACCCAAGGCTGCGGTGCGTGACTGGGCAGTGCGGAGTGCAGGGCCCAAAGGTCACAGTGCAAGCAGTGGCGTCAGTAGGAGATCTCGAGTCGATGGTGCTGGCATTGGTGGGGCAAGGCTGCGGTGTTAAACGGGGCGGTGCATCGTATAACTTACGAGCGGTGCCCCCAAACCATGGTGCAGGCAGTTGCGTTCAGGTCCACTTGGAGCTTCTTTCGTTGGTGAGACCGGGGCTGCTGTGCAAAGCGTGACGGTGCTCTGTGTTCTCCACAAGCTGTGTCCACAGGTTGCGGTGCAGGCAGCGGCATCAGTGACAGCATCGCACCATCGTCGTGGATACCAGGGCAGCAGTGTGAAGCGAAGCAGTGCCTAGTGTGGTGCCCACAGGTCATGGTGCGATCAGCAACTCAGTGGCGGCATCAAACGGCATCGTCGGTGAGACCAGGGTTGCAGTGTGAAGTGCGGCAGTGCCTTCAGGTCATGGAGCCGGCAGCAGCGTCAGGGATGGTGTTGTGTTGCTTTTTACTCTGTGGCAACTGAAACACCTAGTTACAGAAGCTGGCACCCAAAGGAGCTTGAAGTCTTTGTTGTTCCTGAGACTTCTTGAACAGGGGGAAAACTCTACCTCAAGCCCTTGGAGACACTCAGGAAGAAGTTGCAGAAAGTTCAGTGCAGTCCTTTATCTGCCTAAGACAGAAGCAGCTACTGCAGGCCAACACAGCAAAGCACACAGCAAAGTGGTAGTCTCTTCTCACAGCTTCTCCAGCTCTTGTTCTTGGCAGGTTCCTTGATCCAAAAAAGTTCTAAAATCCTGTGGTCTGAGCCCTAATATTTATAACACATTTCCCTTTAAAGTTATGTGGTGCTGGCACAAACAAAGTTCCCCTGGCACACATAATCCAGTTATGTCCTGTTCAGGCCAGGTTCACTACAGAAGGTGGAGACAGCATTGTGGAAGGCACATCCAGTCCAGTGCATGTGGCAACTCCTCCCACCATTCTAGGTGCAGGACAGACCCATCAGCCAGGCTTTGAGTCTCCCATGACAGGCAGGACATAATTCAGCCCCTTTTGTGTCCCTGTCTAGTGTGAATGCACAAACCAGCCCCAGTCAGTCTAAAACCCAGACAGCTAATAAACAAACAGGCAGAGGCACATGGATGGGTGGACAAGGAAATATCCACTTTCTAAAAGTGGTATTCCCATACACACAATATAAAAAATCATCAGTCTAAAAGATGCATTTTTAAATCCTAAGTTAAGGCATACTAACCTCCACTTTTCTATCAGCTATCCCTGGCAAGCTACATTTGTAAAAGCATTGCAAAGCAGCTCCCATGTTAATCTATGGGAGAGATAGCCTTTCAATAGTGAAAATGAAATGCACAGTATTTCACCATGAGGCACCAGTACATGCACCAGTACATGTCTTACCTTTACCTCACACTGCACCCTGCCCACAGGGGTACTTTGGGCCTACGTTAGGGGTGTCTTATATGCGAGAAAAGGGAAGGTTAGGGCCTGGGGCCTGGCAAGTGGGTGCAATTGCCAGATCAACATGGCAGTAGAAACTGCATGCAGGCACTGCAGTGGCAGGTCTGAGAACCTTTTGAAAGGCTGCTTGTGTGGGTGGCACAATCAGTGCTGCAGGCCTACTGGCAGCATTTGGTTTACAGGCCCTGGGCACACACAGTGCACTGTACTAGGGACTTAGGAGTAAATCAAATAAGCCAATAATGGAAACACCAATCCATAAGCACAATTTACTGAAAAAGCACTTGCACTTTAGTACTGATCAACAGTATTAAAGAGTGCAGAAACACTAAACCAGCAAAAACAAGATCCAGAGTACCACAAAAACCAGGAGTTCAGAAGCAAAAAGACAGGCGAAACATGCCAAAAGATGCCAGATCCAACACAGTCCTCTCAAAAAGTGTCATGCAAATAATAATAACAGCAATGCCTTTCTGCAAAAAGGGGTGCACATTATTCCATTAAGGTCTTTATTTTATAATTTACTGTATGGCACATTACAGGTATCCATATTTTGGGACGTGGTACTCTAACTTTGACTCTGTGGGTTCCTGTACAAATGTGAAATGATTGCAGGAATCACAATTACTATACCTAATGCCTGGGAATGTTCGTAATTTTCTGCAGCGACGGCTCCTCCGCTAAGGCGGAGGAGCGTCGCCCCACTGCTTTGCAGCAGTGAAATAAAGGAAACATAAATTGATAATAACTTGAGGTTATTATCATTTTGTTTTCCTGCTGCAGCAGGTTTGCGCGCGGGGCGGGGGCGGGGCTGCTCTGATGACAGAGTAGCAGGGGGAGGAGTGGTTTGCCCACTCCAAGTGTGCATGAATGTTCTCCACGCAGGCCGCATTACAGCCTCCGTGGAGAACATGCCCAGGCTTCCATTCCCTGGCTGAGCGCCGAACTACAGTGCTCATACCAATCACAACGTTGCATTGCAGCATTGTGATTGGCTCAGGGGAGCCTGGGGGCTTCCTATTCCGGCCCCAGGGGAGAGAAGGTGACGGAGAGATGGAGGAGAGATGCGGTGATCAGGTAAGTTTTTTCTTTCTTTTTAAACCCCCTTACCTCGCTCCTGCCCTCCGCCACACCGCCCCGATCCGTGCCAGCCACCACTGATTTTCTGCCAGTTACCCAGAGTTTTCATCAGGTTAGATGTGGTGAAAGGATCAGAGAACGGGGTAACAGGAGGAATACAATTATACTAAGGGAGTTGTGATGCTGATTTGTCTGATATGTTTGAAGTTGGAATGAAGGCATAAGAAGAGAGTTACAATAACAACAAAATGTGCCAGGTTCTTAATAAGGATCAGGGAATCCATAAAAATCTACAGCTGAAAGTCTGCAACCTTTCAGATTTGTGACTTTATGAAATACAAAAATCTTTCCAGGAGTACCTCTGCAATACTGCAACAGCTGCAGCATTTCAGTCCTAATGACAAAGTCATACAAGTAGCTTTTTCTGTTTTTGCACACACCTTTTCTCAAAACAAATTTGTATGCATAGTACAATTCCACATTGTGAAAACCAGCTCCCGTTCTGTGCAATGGCACATTTCTTATACATTAATACCCTCGCAGTAATCCATGGATTCCAGCAGAGTTGTTCTGACATTTCTTGTAACAAACCCTGCATTCGTTTTCTATTTCTAACTTGCTTCACTGGAGTATCAGTGGAAAGGTAGAAAGATAACCTTCTACTATATGTAACCAGTGCCTCTCTTCAGCTTACTTTTTGTGTCATACACTTATTGAAATTTCAGACTTTTTTCCTAGATTAGTTAGATGAGAACAATTTCACTATTAATGGGTGTAGAGAGCTTTGACTATCTTCTTTTACTCAGAAATTCTAGACACTGTAAATATGTAATTGACCAAATTTTCCAATTCAGATTTAGTATGCGCTACTGTTATTTGGCGTGATTTACTTTTATGTGCTGCAACATAACTGTATATTGTTGTCAAAATTATCCTCCGTTACTTACTTTCCTTAGTGCACATATGCATTTCTACTAAAACACAAATTAAAGTTTTTTATGCTCTTCAAATGAGACATTAGTAATTTAGAACCTTATTTGACTTGGAACATGATTCGTCATCAGCGACGCTTATTGAGTTATTTTAGGCTGAATCTATTTCCGCATTTAGTTTTTTTAAATCATGGCTGTTTTAAGGATTCGGAACTGCCCCTATGTGACTGTGACAATGTCTCGGTCAATGATACACTACACATTGTTATGATTTGTCCAAAATATAATACCCTACGATATAAGTTTTTGTGACCAATTTTAAAATCTATGAATTTTATGCAAGTTAGGCCGGCTCTACTGTATTTACAGTTTTTAAAATCACCCACAGTTTGTTTCTCGGCTCTACTGTATTTACAGTTTTTAAAATCACCCACAGTTTGTTTTTCTCTTTTATGTTATCTTTCGGGGTTTTAAAGCAAGTGTGACTATGTGGATGTCAATTTTTGGTTTTAACTGACTTGTCTTTTATGATTTTATTCCTAAAATCGAATAAAGATTATATGATGATGATCATGAAATGAGACATGCTTCTTACTTTAATTTTAAAAGTTTAGGAGGGCATTTACATTGCAACTCTCAAATTTATCTTACTTGAAGGTGCATGTTTCCTCACACAGAAACCCATCCCCACAGACCACCACAAACTTTAGGGGTACTTCCTGACAACTTCCACCCTGAAAAGGGTTGAATTATATTCTTAGCTGTTTTTAGGATAGAAATGGGTCAATTGAAAATGTGTAAATCCCTACAGACAGGTGCAACATTGGTTTCCACAACATTCAAGCAATTCATAACCTAGAACACTGCGTTTGCATTTACACGCACGCAAATCTTTGCATGAGAACATCTGTTTATATTGAGATGACCACCTTTTGAGAATGTCAGCAGTGGATTTGAAAATAGCTATTTGGTAAGCTAACAGCACATCTGATCTTGTCTTAATACAACATCCTCCCAACACATGCTTGCCCATACCTCATTTCTCGCTCCAACTGCAGAAAGTTACATACCTTGGTTGCTCTTTCTAACCTATTCTTCCCTCATTACTTAAATTCCTGCCCCTGTCACTCCAAAATATGCACAACAGCAACAATCAATAACTGCAGGTTTACTCTAAATATTATGTATGCAGATTAACTGAGGGGGTAAAACTAGATAATAATGCATTATGGTGATCCATTAAAATGTTTTATCATCCATGCTCACTTCAAACCTTGCAGGTCCTTTAGCTAGATAATGCCCCCTAAATACTGTATTTTATCAATGAGTTGCCACTGTCCACCTATGATTTCTTTTTCAGATCATCAGGGGATACCAGACACACAATGCAACATGTCCTGGGTTTGTTAGAGGTGAAAGCAAGAATACTATATCTTCTGTGAGAAAGCACAATATTTACCCTTGCTTTAATTTCTCTTTGTCTTTGCTTAGAAGAGAAAGCCTGTCAATGCTCTTCAAATATTGGCTGGTGTTGCTACTAACACTCTGGTAAAGTGTTAGTCAGCAGGTTCATAATGGATTACTTCCAAGAAAGAGCATTTCCCTTTTCTCTGAGAGAAACAAACAAAATATCATAATGCAGATTCACTATTATTATTAATCATGCAGCACATTATGGGAAAATATTATGTTGTGAACGCTCAAGTCTTCATTTGCATCATATTTATGAAGGGTTCCCCTTCAATAATGAACCATGTATTGTGGATGTAATGCATAATGAAACAAAGTAGCATTAGTGACCCTATGCACCATCTGCATCATACTATTTGTGAATAGCATCATACGAACCATACAAAACACCAATATCAACACAGAAAAGCACCACTACTACTATGGCTGAGAAAGATAAGGATCTTTGGAAGACTACTGCATAAAGTACCTTTATTGTGTCAGCTTAAAAGCCATACAATATAAAACATTACAAAATTAAGCTAAAAACAAATCCAAGCTACAAGAACTTTTTATAAAATTTAACAACTTACAGTCGGTGAAGCACCTTTAGTTTGCTCAACATGAACAGCTATCCTAAAACTATAAATTTATGTCTCTTGTGATTTTCTATGCTGTAAAAATATGTAAGATGCAACAGGCATGTAAATTGCCTTTGAATCAACGTGATAACTGTAAAAACAATGCATTCCTGCAACATCTGATATTGTGCTCAATAAACAAGGGCGTAGATAAAATCTTCTCACAGAAATTATTTTCTCACAAAGCAACCTAAAGTGCATAACAGATTCCTCTCCTCCAACCGCACAATTGCACAGACTTGGAAGAGTTGAGACTTTAGACCAATTTATAGTGTACAATAAGATGGGAAGAGCTCCTAGACAAAATTTCACATATATAGATCTTTTAGCCTCCTGAAATTTATGATCCAAATATGGCTCGTTAGAAAGACCAGAGTCTATTTTAAGAAATGACGACCATAATTTGCCTTCATGTGCAGCATTCCTCTTTTTAACAAACCCCCAGTGCTATTCCTTAATAGATCAGGGACTCCCATTGCTCATCGACTCTGGTTTGGTCCAAGTTTCCTGACAACTTATTTCTGTAAGAATTTTAGATACCTTCTTGAACCAGAGTGACAATAAGTGCTTGGCGCTCCCCCATATTTCCTGTAGAAATTTCTGAAAGATGAGCAAATTTGAGTTTGTCTGAGAGCTAAGACATCTTCAATTTTATGCATGCCTTATTCTGCTCTCAGTATGGACATTGGAGATCCTAGGCCAAATTGTAGTATGCATCGTAGAAACTTGCTTTCTGTTACTTGTAGACCCGGGAACTTCTTGTACCCCCAAATCTCAGCACCATAGAGATTGACAGCCATAGCTTTCAGTTTATACATAGTAAGGGCTGGCTCAATTAACTTATTGCTGAATTTACTGGAGAAGCATAGTACAGCACAAGCCTGTTTGCTTAGGGACAAACTGCTTTTTGTTATTTGATCAGTTCATAGATATTTGGCATCAAGTCGAACACCCAAATAGTCATAGTAGCTGACTCTTTCTATTCCGATGCTATAGCTTTCAAATGTTGACTTCAAGGGAGTTCTCGGCCTTAAAATCATAAGCTTAGTTTCACCTCTGTTGATCGTCAACTTTCTTTGGGTACAAACTTTTTCGAAGATGGCTAGTAGTTTATGCATTGCCAGTTCCCTACAAGCCAACAGAACAGTGTCACCAGTGAATAATAGTATAGGAATAGGACATCCACATAATTTCTAAAAAGATTGAACAATATAGGTGCGAGTACTCCACCATGCCTGATGCCGTATTTGCAGGAAATGATGTTGTACTTTCCCCTTTTGGTCCAAATCTTTCTTTAGCCATGTTTCCACTAACAAGATGTTGAGTATTTCCCCTGGGAGACCATCAACATTCAAACTTTTCCAAAGTATAGTTCTATCTACTGAATTGAAAGTGGTTTTCAGATTGATAAATACCAAGTAAAGTGATGTTTTTTTAATAGAACATATTAACAGTAAATGAAGTATAACCTCATTACCTGGACAATAGTTCCTGAGCTCTTCTAAATCAAGCTTAAAGGTGGGTTAAGATCTGAGCAACAGTGATCCAGGTTTGCAAATTTGTTCGATCCAGTTTTCCAAAGATTATTCTGACCCCATCCTATAATGAAATGCGATGGTTGATCACTAGATCATTTCATGGCCCTTACTTGTGCAATTGAACTATAATTGCTGCTTTTTATGAAACAGGGATCTCCTCTTGAGTCCAAATTGTGTTGAAGTCAGAGGATAGAGCAGGAGCCTATTCAGAAACATTGTTCTGTTATAGATATGAAGGAATTATATCCAGAACCGGGGCTTTTTCAAGTTTTTGACTAGGGATTGCTTTTTTGACTGTGCCCTCTGTAGATTCCGCAAGCTGATGTGTGAATAGGTTGCATGCTATCGCGTGGCCAAGAGTTTGTTTCCAGTTGGATTTATAATCTGATTTGGATTAGCCTCAACACAGTGGTTCACTAGGGATGGGATCTTGTAAACTTAAGAAATGTGCTGTACCAAGACTGCTTGGCGGATATTTGATTCCATCTCACTGAGTTCCTGAAGTTTCTTGGGTTTTTATCATTAGTTGTTGACCGAAGTGCTGACTGTGCTTTATAGTGCAGCTGAAACTTTTTGAACCTGTGTATTTGCTTGTACTCTTTCCACTGGTTATTTAAAAGCTCCTCACCTGCCTTATTAGAAAAGCACTTGATAGAGACAGTTTCATTTTATAGCATTCCGACTCATACCACTCCAACTGTAATGACTGGTAAACATAAGACTGGCTTTTGTTAGTGGTAGCTTTGAATTTGCATGTTAGTTTTAAGAGAGACTCAAATAGATGGATGGCATTTCCATTGGGTATCTGATGTTGGAAGACTAGTAAAAGCCAGGTGATCACCAGAAAGTACGGTCAGGCTATTTTTTTTAATGTATCACAATACACAAGTGATTGTGCAGATACACACACAGTAACCAACCCTTGATGCAAAATCTTATAAATAGGAAATATTGCTCATAATAGTTCTTTAAATAAAACATTGTTGCATAGTAAAGCTGACATGTTGTGTTGCTTTATCAAGCATTTAATTAGAACAGGTGCTAAGTCTTAAACAATGTGGCACTTCATTTGTCATACCATTCTCCTCCACACTCATGTGACCTATGTCAATGTGTAACATTTATTAACCAATGTAGATCAAGAAGAATTTGAGATAATGTTATTCTTGCCCAACACATAGTCGGTAAAGACAAAAAGATTACTTTTAAGTTAATTAAATTGTTTTTGGAGTGAGCACTATTAGAATGTATCTGACATTCATGTAACAGCAATGTATTTGAAATAAATTATTGGACTATAAGGTCTTACTTAAAGTAACAGCACTGTTAATGCATTATGATTCACTTACTATGAAGAAATGTTGTTTCCACTCTTCCATACATTGTTGGGCCACTAGGGCAGTACAGAAGGAACTAGGGATGTATATCCAGAGTATGGTTGCCTAGATGGTTTTTTATTTTCTTCTTTTTTAAATGAATCTCTTGGTTGTCTGTAGTCCAAATGTAGCTTTACCAAAAGTGTGGCAAGCGCCACTACAAATCTGTCATCCAGAATGTAATGCCTATTTTTGTGACATATTTATATTAAGTAAATAGATTTGATTAACTAGTCAACTTCTATCAGGTTTGGGATGATGTGATCATAATTCATCCTCATTGTAATGTGCTTCTGCATGTAGAATGTCCTTAAGGAGGAACAATATCTTAGAAATCATTTGTTGTATCACATACTGGTTTTCCTTTGCACATGCAGCCACTTCTTGAGATGAATATACATTAGTAAGCCACTCAGCATACTCATTCCATCAATTTGAAGACATATACACATTCATTTTTAAAAATGTTGCAGGCGAGGACACCCCCCATGAAACTGAGAGATCACCATCTAGGAAACTAAAACAACAATTGTTCAGGCAAACAGATGAAGGCAACACAAATAAATACAAATGACTGGAATAAAGAATTTGAATTTTAAAACCTCAATTCAAGTGTCATACAGCATACTGTGTCAGAAATACATAAAGCATTTAAAATGATCACACAGCCCTTGACCAACATGGTTAAGGATATTAAACACATATATTTGAGCTTCCAAGGGAATTTGAACATCATGCTGAACATGAATGACTTATGTGTTGATACATCTACTATGGAAGAATGTTTTCAAATAATTGAAAACATTGCGTCTGCACTTCCACAGACAATATTGAATCATATTAAAATCCCTCTGCTACAACTTGTGGAGGCAATGGAAGCAATTGTAGAACAAATTATAATCCTCATAGTTAAAGTGAGATATGTGTAGAATCATTTCCACCATTCCAACATCTGCAGGGACTTCTATTCCTGCATTAAAATATTTGTGAGTTTCTGATTCTGATAAGAACTTTCCTGTTCAGAATATTAAACACTAGTGGATGTCTTTATAGTAACAATGCTACTTCAATACTTCTGTGTTCTCTCATGTCTTCACGCATAGATTTACAATATATTTGTAAATTTGCTTTGCATTGATGGAGCTGCTTAATTTGTTTTATGTCACATAAGAAAAACAACATTCCTTGCATGTGCAACCTTGTAAGAATCATATAGAGGCTTTGCAAACATATTTCATTGACTTGTTACTCGGCTCACTGTTGAACATCTTGGGGCAGATCTACAAGAAAGTGCCGCAGCGTGGCGCTGCAAGCCCTTTGGCTGCGCCACGCTGCGGCACTTTCAGAGCACAGGAATGCGACATATTTACAAGAATATGTCGCATTCCTGTGCTCTTCCCTGCGCTGGCGCACAAACAGCTGCCAAGCGCCGGCGCAGGCACCCTTGCACCATGGTGCAAGGATGCCTGCGCCATGGGGAGATTGTTTCTGTGCAGGAAGGGGCACCTTTCTGCACAAAAACAATCAGTACAGGCTTTTCCTCTTTCAATGCGTGCTGCAGAATGCAGCACGCATTGAAGAGGAAAAACGAGGAGAAATGAAAACATTTCTCCTCGGTGCGCCTCGCTACGCCACCTCTAGGGTGGCGTAGCTTTCAAACGCATCTCCAGAGTTACGATTTCTCGTAATTCTGGAGATGTGTCTTGTTCCATGGGTGTTGCGTGGGAACACCCACAGCAACACCCATGGAACGCCCCTTCACCGCAAAGTGCTGCGTGTGAAGGGACGGTATTTACAAGGAGAGGAAAAGTCACGCATGGTGGCTTTTCCTCTCCTTGTAAATATCGAGGAGCCCCTGCGCCACCAGTACGTCACGAAAAGTGACGTACTGGTGGCGCAGAAGCTGTAAATCTGCCCCCTTGTGTGTGAACATAATGGCCACTTGACCTTTTTTGTTTCAATAACATTCTTATCTCTAAAGCAACATGTTGTCCTATTCTTCATACAATACGTCTGTCTTTAGTTCACATTAATATAATTAGTTACTTTATATTTAAGTCTATATCATTTTTAAATAAAGTTAAAAACACTTATATCGAATAACAATCATGGCAAACACAACAATGTAAATATTTTCAATCAATAAATTATTTTTTTTTACTGTGAATATAACATTTTTCAGAAATTCATACTAACCTCATTAAAATTATCATTCATCATTTGAATTCTAAATTGTTCATCACCATGCACATTTAATCTTCTGTGACCTACATTTTCTCCAGATTGTTTAGGAATTTTCTTATGTTAATAAAAAACTTCATGTTCATTTCATGCCCTCCAGTCTTTTTTTTCTTAAGGGGGTCATAAGCCTTCGACATTCTTTTCAGACAATCCTGAGTTTTCATTATCTTTCTTGAGACATTTAAGTTTGTTTTCTTGAGTGTGTAAATTTCTTTTGTGTTGGAACTGTAAATGTAGGTAGGTGCATTTGACTGGATTTTTCATTAGCATCTCCGTCCATCAGTAGGCCTCTTAATCTAAAACCACAAGCAACACACTCTATATGTGTATATCTTTTTGGTTGTGGTTGAAAAGTCATATCGGATGTTTTGTGTGCATTTTGAATATGTTTTTTTACATTTCCCACACACATCTAATTATAAAGCAAACATGCATTGAATTTGAAGACATGATATCAACTATTCAAGTACTCAGAGCCACAGCACTTATTCAATTATAAAGTGTGCCTCACCTGTGAATGTGGGCCTATCACACAAGACACGAAAGCCACAATAGCACACAATAGATACATCAAGATTTTAGAAGTGGAGTCCATCAGTTTGTGGAATGAATTAGCTGTGACATTAGGGCCTGTAGAGCCTGTTAAACAAATCAAACCAACCATTGCAGACACTTCATATAAGGACACATCTAGAAGAGTCTATGTGAGTTTGGGTTGTGTAGACACTACCAAGTTTATTTATCCAAAATCATTTGTGAAATCAATAAATATTCCTTAAATCACCAAATTTGCTCTCACTGTAAATGGCGAAAATCTGAACTTTTTGTGCCTAGGGCTGGCTTCCTCCCATGGAGACCTATCAACACTGTGTTTTCTTGGCCAAGAGGAATACTTGGTACTGTAGCTTGCATGTTTCCTAATGTCATAAATGTAGCACGAATGTAAATGAATGCATTACCAAACTCAATTTCCTCATATCAGTCTGTCTTAAAATATTATAGTGCAGGAAAAATTAAGTCCTACTTTCATGCATTTCTGACATGTAAGTGGTAGACAACATTTTTATCTATGACCTGTCGAAAATGTACCTCTTTAAAGACAATGTATTATCAATGCAGTGATTTAATTTTAAACTTAAGCATAAGCACACATTTCAAATATTATTTTAACAGAAAAAAGTATGTTACTGCAGGATGTTTCAATTTCAGTCATTTTGTATATTTGGATGATCTCTATGCCATATACGTGCAAACTATATCATTTTTTAGAAGCCATATTTTGAGATGTGCAGTTCATTCTTCATAATAAAAGATTTAGTTATCAATGTAAATCACACCACCCTGGACTATCAAAGGTCTTTATGTAGCCTACCCTGGGTGGAAGCCGACCTGATTACAAATACTGCATTCCCCTTCCATGTCATAAACACATTTACAATGAATAAGAATGAAGCGTGTGTTTTTCTAAAATGATAAATGTGATTTAAATTACTTTAGAAATAATTGTCCCATTTTTGAGTCATTCTATATACTTTTAGACATTAATGCATTAGGTAGCAGGGATTATTTTAGTGTTTAAGTATTCTGCCAAGTCGATGGTTTTCCGCCCACCATATTTAGATGCATGCAGGCTGACTTTCCGTCCGCGCCAACGGAGTGTTTCCCGCTGCGGTCGGGGCGCACCGCTGCCAACGCGGCAGACTGCAATGCTGGTAAATAGTACTTCATTGTCGTCAGGGCGGGCGGGTTCCCACCAAGCCTATTTGAATTTCACTGTTTTGCTGGCAGTCTCCTAGCGGTGGGTCCCTGACAGAGGGAATCCGTTGCAGTACGAGTTCAACAATGCACCATCACTATTGCCATTGGAACACACCTGAGGTCCATTGGCCAAATGCAACACCTGCATACCACACTATAAAACGCACTCCATCTTTTGCCATTCCACTGCACCAAGACATTTTCTACCAGAGATTTTGAGTTAAGTGAGGTTATTTTGTTCCTTTTCCCTGTTTCTTGTCCCTTTATCGTCTTTCATTTAATACCTTGTGGTTATTTTTTTTGTTTAATCAAGTTTATTTGCTCAATGCCAGGCCCCAAAAATTCACGTTTTACTGAGGGGGAATTTTCAGTCAGGGCGGATGAAATCATAAGAATAGAGCCACAATTGTTTTGAGCTCAAGTCCAAAATACACCCCTATCTCAGAAAGGGCAAATGTGGGCCAGAATAGTCAACAGAATGAATGCTCTAGCCAACAGCCTGCACACACAGGGGGAAATTAGGAAGAGGTGGAATGACCCATGGGGGAGGGTGTGATACCTGGCCTCCAATCGCCACATGGAGGCCCGGAGGACTGATTGTGGTTCTCCCAGGCTCCCCTTACAACAAATGCCCTGGGAGAAGGTCTTGCAGATCTTGCTTCCTCAAGGCTTGACAGGAACACCTGGTGGAGTGGAGTCTGGTAAGTTACACTTTACAAAGTCTCACTAAACCTCAATGTCCTGTTTGTTCTCAACTCAGCTGTTGCCAATGTGTCCTGCACATATTTTCATAACATAGAAACCTCAAACTATCAGTATCTGATAATTAGGATTGTTTGTATGAATGTATTGTGTTGCATTAATATTACAGGTGTCAATCTCCATTACATGACACATGATGGCATGGTGCCTGCAAGTGTTAGAACAGCAAAAAAAACATTACCCATATGTGTGTCATATTGTAAGTGTCTGTCCCATTTCAACATATTTTCCACAGGCATGTTCCATTAACTATTTTGCAAGTTTCGGGAAGTTGTCTTTGAAATGACTACAACTAACATGATGCCCTATTTCTGTTTTGTCAAAACAGTATTGCAATGTCATATTGCTCATTCTCTCTTGTCTAACATATTTCTACATTAGGTAAACTGTCATGTCTTTATCAATCCCTATTCAATGCTCTCTTCTGAAAATGGTTTGCATTATTTTCTGAATGCTATCCTGTTTTTCTCAATCAATTGAATTGATGTCATGACTTTCACAAATCAAACTGTATTGACACAAAAATGTAAGGTAGGAAAATTACTATGCTGAATATAAGTGGTACTTGCAAAAATTGACTCTGCACTGTTCACATGATGACTAATGCCAAACATCCATCCACGTTGTGTAAATGTCTGTTTTGATGTCAGCTAGGCCTTGGAATTGTTCATTTCACATTTCATCCATCTCTCCACTGTGTTGGGTTAAATGGTTGTGAGATGTGATCTATACTTCCTAATCACTTCATAAACATTTCAGGACATCTTATTACCTCCTTATTTGAAGTTGCACTGTTTTAAATTCAAAAAGTTAGAGTAATATGTTCAATACCACTGAAACCTATAATCAATCAATCAATCAGGTGTTTGTTAAGCGTGACTACTCACCCGTAGGGGTCTCAAGGCGCTGGGGGAGGGGGAGGGGGTTTGCAGGTTCCAGTCCATCAAGGAGGGGGTCTGTCGAAGAGCCAGGTTTTGAGGTTTCTTGCGAAGATGGGGAGCGAAGTTGTCTGTCTGAGGTGGAGCGGAAGGTCGTTCCAGGCTCTGGCCGCGAGGAAGGAGAAGGAGCGGCCTCCCGATCTGGTCTTTGTGGTGCGGGGGACCACGACGTAGGAGAGCTGGGCTGATCGTAGGGTCTTTTGTGGTGCGTGGAATTTGAGTCGGCTGTTCAGGTATGCTGGTCCGGTGTCGTGGAGGGCCTTGTGAGCGTGGGTGAGCATCTTGAAGGTGACTCTAGCTTCGATGGGGAGCCAGTGGAGTGTGCGCAGGTGCTGGGAGATGTGGCAGTGTCTTGGCAGGTTGAGGACCAGTCTTGCGGCGGCGTTTTGGATGTTCTGTAGCTTGCGGGTGATATTGTATTTGTTTATTCCGGCATAGAGTGTGTTGCCGTAGTCGAGTCTGCTGGTGACCAGGGCGTGAGTGACGGTCTTTCTGTGTTCGAGGGGGATCCATTTGAAGGTCTTATGTAGGAGGCGGAGGGTGTGGAAGCAGGAGGACGAGACGGAGTTGATCTGGCGGTCCATTTTGAGCTCTGAGTCCAGGATGAGTCCCAGGTTGCGTGCATGGTCCGTGGGGGTGGGCGGGCTTCCGAGGGTGGGGGGCCACCAGGTGTCGTTCCAGGCGTCGGGGTTTGGGCCCATGATGAGTACTTTCGTTTTGTTGGTGTTTAGTTGTAGGCAGCTGTTTTTCATCCATTTGGCGACAGCTTCCATGCCTTCTCGAAAGTTGTGTCTGGCAGTGTTGGGTTCATTGGATAGGGAGAGGATGAGTTAGGTGTCGTCTGCGTATGACACAATGTTGAGTCCGTAGGTTCTGACGATGGGGGCGAGCGGAGCCATGTAGACGTTGAAGAGTGCAGGGCTGAGGGAGGACCCCTGGGGGACTCCGCAGGTGGTTGGTGTAGGGTCCGAGAGGAAAGGGGAGAGTCTGACCCGCTGCGTTCTGCCAGAGAGGAAGGAGCGGATCCAGTCGAGGGCCTTGTCTTGGATCCCTGCGTCGTGGAGTCTGCGTATTAGGGTGCGGTGGGAGACTGTGTTGAACGCCGCTGAGAGGTCGAGGAGGATGAGGGCTGCTGTTTCTCCTTTGTCCAGTAGGGTGCGGATGTCGTCTATTGCGGCGAGGAGGGCGGTTTCCATACTGTGGTTTTTTCTGAAGCCGGATTGGAAGGAGTCGAGGATGTTGTGCTCTTCGATGAATGTGGCGAGTTGGCTGTTGATGGCTTTCTCGATGACTTTCGCTGGGAACGGGAGCAGGGAGATGGGTCTGTAGTTTTTGAGGTTGGTGGGGTCCGCCGAGAAGTCTAAATGACTAGCGACATCAGTACTAATAGCTACATTTTGGAATCAAAACATATCCAAATTATGTTTAGCATCAGAAATACTGTTTCATGCATGTTAAAAGTGACAGATTAGCATGACGTCTTACTCCTTCACAAAGATGTATGTGTAAGCCAGTCTGTGTTTGACAAATAATAGTGATAGATATAAAATTTTTGTGACAGATTGACACATACCCTAAACCATTTCTCAATGTTTTTTGTCCTGTCCAGATGATAAAGCTACGATAAATGGCAAACTTAAAGGGATTTTGCAAGATGGAATGTTCCATCACATATATGTAGGAGTATCCCATCAGGAAAGCTCAAAATCAGGCCTAACTCATGACTCATTAGGTAACTGTTGAAATGCATCAAGGTGTAATATGTTGCACATTGTGATTTATATGTGAATCTTTGAAGTAAGTTTTATATATGAATTGAAGCTGTTTCTTGCTGTGGCTCTTGTCGGGCCGCTTTGGGGGCACTTACCACCACTCTGTATCACCCTGGTGGGACGCCAGTCCCAGGGTGCACCTTCTGTTTGCCGCCTGCACCACTGCAAGCACGCTGCTCACCCTGGTGGGACTACAAGTCCCAGGGTGCAACCGGACTCCTTCCCGCTGCTGCTGACGAGGGGGAGGCACCAACACCGCCCTCAAAGTGCTGCCTCTTCCCCCGCGGCATGGGACGCACGTGGGCCGGGCCCGGGCAAAGCCCAGGCCAAGGGCGGGCCCGTCCTTGCCCGTCATTGCCAGGAAGAGGCAGGGCAGGGCCACCCCTCTTACGCCTGGCTGCCCGTAGCCCACTGCAGGTCGACACCTGACATCTGAGGTACTGTGCCCTTTTTTCTCTTCCCTTTCCACCTGTTGGCTCTGGGCAAGGTCTGGGCCAGTACTTCCCTGATCATAGGCAAACTGGGACTGTCTGCTGACCCACTCTACGTTACTGTTATGAACTATTGAAGCTCTTTGCTTGTTTTTATTTCTGCCATTTTCTGGGTCCCGCTCCCGCCAAACTAGCCATCTCCTTGTGGCAGCTCTATTTCCTTGTTTTAAATGCGGTCTTAGCCGTAGGGGGAAGTTATTTAGGCACCCACTGCTTTGTGCTGCCTGGAGAGCAAATCCCCCTGTCTTGCTTTAAACCCTCAGTACTCAGCTACTGGGCTACAGCCCATTGATTGTGTGACTGTGTAGGCTACTTCTTGAGCTGAGCGTCCGCACCATCATTGCTCTGCTTTGATACTTTGTTACACATTGCTGGAAAAGGGATAGGTTGTAGTTAGTCTCCATCTGCCTTGGCCCATGTCCCCCGAGGTGCGAGTGATGGGGAAGAGAAAAACCATGGAGGGTAATGGTGGTGGACAAGCGGGGAAAGGTAAAAAAGGTCAGAAAATCGTAGAAACACCCAGGCGGTAATTGCGTCCTAGACAGTATTGATAGCTTGATTAACGAGTGCGAAGGCATTTTAGAAGCTGAACCAGCTACCCCTTCACGCACCCCTTCTGGCCAACCTTCTCCCAGAAACCTTAGCCCCAGTTGTTCACCTGCCATCCCAGCAATGTTAAAAAAATCACTCTCAAAGGGGACCCTTTCACACAATTTGGAGGCATCATCCCACACTGTGAGGGTTCACTCCCCCCTTACTAATTCACATGATACTTTTAGTAACACTCCATCACAGCCAGAACCCATTATCTCATGTGCAGACAGGTTCACTCCTTTACTGGACCTGTCTGATGACCCCAAGGAAGATATTCTCCAGCAGCCTCCTGAGATTACCAATGTGATAGCACCAGCACCAAACTCAGAACCCCAGAACACCCATCAACTTATTAATATGCTTAGGGTCAAAATAGGGACCATGAGATCTATGATTGAGGGCCTCACCACCCTAGTTAAATCATTAATGCAGAATGGCTCATCTCCCCAATTGCATGCTAAACCTGGGTTAGGAGCTCACACGCAACCCATTAGTAACCATCATATGCCCCACCAGACAGTTATCCGTGGAAGGGACACTGCTTCCCACGGGGCCACCCAGCTCCACCCTGCTATTATTCCCTACACTCAAGCATCATCCGAACCCACTTCCAATCGAGTCAATCATTCAACTAATCCAGTGGTCGTGCTCGGTCCCTATAATCATTCTGGGACTAGAAACACCTCCCTACCCCAGGGACAACCGCTGCCATGTAATGGCCTGAACCAACTGACTCAATCAGCTATTCCATGCCTGCCACCCGCTCAGAAAATCTATATGGTCAATGTCCCGAAACTCGACAAAAGGAAGGGGTATGAGGGGGGAGATTATTTGACCAACAAAGCGATTCACTGGATCTACCACATCAGGGGTTGTCGCTCAGTAATTCAAGACACATTATTAAGGCTCAGAGGTGCACTTTTCATGCCCAACCATTCGATTGTATTAAACTTACCCTAAAAGGGACAGATCTGGCTGAAAACCTCCTTGCCCTGGAATACCAAACTTGTTTCCCTGACGCTTCTTTAATCCAGTTTAAGAGCTCCACACCCCATGACCAGAGCAAGCTATTTGCACCTCAACCACCTGGCCAATTAGCTGGTGGTTCTAATTTAGAAGCTAACAATTGACTCCCAATGGAAGACTATCAGCATCCTGGGTTATGCTCTACCCCTTTTAAACATGTAGATAGCCTCCCAAACATTGAGGCTCAGCAGAAGTTGTGTCACCAAAGGGAAGTTAGACCCCTAGCAGAAGCAGGTACGAGCAGCGCCCCTACCAACCTTAGCGAGATGGGGGGTGTGGATTCTTGCACAAGTCCCAACTTCCAAGCTCCATTACAGGCCATTGTCCTCCATTTCAAATGCTGTCCTTAGCCCAGATTTACATCGACAGCTTAGGTTAATATCATGGAATGTGGCTGGGTTAAATAGCAAATTGTCACTCCCTCACTCGAACGATTTAATTGAGGGATATGACATTTGCATTTTCCAGGAGACTTGGAGTTTGGTTCCTCTATTTAAATAAGGTTTTGTGTGCTTCTGCTCACCAGCAACAACAATAGGGAGAGGGCTTTGGGCAGGGGGATTGATTATCTGGGCGAGCATAGCCCTGGGATGCCGGATCACTCTCCATCCAAGTTCTAGCCCGGATATCCTGGGGATAGCATCAAGGGACCCAGGGGGGGAGACCCCATCGAACTGTTCAATGTTTATGTGAGGGGGATTAAAGGGGGTAGACCCTCACCTACCAACACCCTATTGGAAGAGAGCTTAGCTAGAAGTTCATCACATTCTAGAGTAATAGTAGCAGGCGACCTTAATAGTACCTTCGAACCACTCGACAAAGAAGATCTGTTAGGCACTGAGGATGACAACACTAAATGGGCTGTCCCCTCCTTAAACCTATCCCCTGTTAAAAGATGGACGCAGACGGCACTCCAACTTAACGCCCTTAATAGCGAGTTTGGCCTGAGGGCAGTAAATGGCAGAACTCCCTCTGACAGGCAGGGTGCGAACACATACAACAGAGTCAGCTGCCCGTCTCGCATTGATTACATTCTCCTCGATTTGAGGCTTTGGGGAAACTTGATTGATATGAGTGTGGGTACCCCTACAGAGAGTGACCATAATTCTCTCTGTCTAAGCATGAACCCTTTGTGGGAAGCCCCCTACTGCCTTGAGAGCAACTCACCTCCGACCCACACTAGGGAGATCGTTCCCTCGAATTATAACAGATCTTTAAAATGGCAAAAGGTGGCTTTGCAAGAAAATAAGATCATAGGCATATGGTATGACCTGGCAGTAGGTACACTTGAGCTCCAGTCTGTGGTCGCTAGTGAAAGTGGGCTGGCCGATGTAGCTTTGGTTCATTCCTGTATTTTCGGCTGACTTAATGTATACTTTTTCAGCTCCCAGGTCGGACCATAAGTCCAATATGTCAACAAGAGGGGCTCAGTCGTCCTACACCAAAGATTGTAGGCACGAGCCATCCCTCTTAGCTGCAGCAATTAAAGATAAGAACTGCCCCTTGATCAAAACCGCCAGGAAGCGCTATAAGGCCGCTTTGCATTCAGCAAAGTTAGCATGGGATGAATTCCGCTGGCAGCAACTTAAGGAAGCAAGTGCAGCAAAGGACGGCAAGTCATTTTGGTCCCTAGTCACCCGGGGTAGCAAATCAGGAGCACACTCGCCCCTAATTATATTACTGGCCAGGAATGGTACGACCACTTTCGGAAGCTCTACCCAACCTCTGAGGACACGCTCCCAGTGGAGGTGGCCGAGTTCTATGGCCATCCCTCGGATGACGAACTTTTTACCTTGGGTGAAATAGAGGCCGCAATAGGCAGAATAGTGCCGTCTAAAGCAGCAGGACCAGACGGCATCCCGGGAGACTTATTCCTAGCTGATATTCCAAGCTGGGCCCAGTATATTCTTCTTTTGGCAAATGCAATAGCCAATGGCGCCCCAGTTTCTGGGTCTTGGAAAGGAGCAGAGGTGGTGCCGATCTATAAAAAAGGAGGTAGAGATGATCCCTCAAACTACAGGCCCATAAGCCTGATCGATGCCCTGCAGAAGGTCTTCAGCAGAGTGCTGCTGCAGAGGATCCAGTCATGAGCAGACAATAACGCCATCCTATCGCAGTATCAGACTGGCTTTAGGGCAAGGACGGGGACCAGCGACCAGGCATTTCGGCTACTACTCAACTATTGGAAAGTGTTGGTGATTGGTAAGGGCAGTCTTTACCTAGCATTCATTGATTTGAAGACTGCCTTTGACTTAGTCCCCAGGAGCAAACTATGGTTGGCACTCAAAGACATGGTCATCCCCTCATTCATTCTTAATCTGGTAGTTCGATTACACGAAGAGAACTACGCACAGATTAGGTGGGGGGTGCAAGGACAACTGACCGATCGTATTCCTGTCAGCAGGGGAGTTCGACAGGTTTGCTTTCTGGCTCCCACTCTATTCTCCCTTTATATGAATGGAGTGGTCAGCTTTCTGCAAGAAGATCCAGCAGATGCACCAACTTTGGGGGGGCGATAAGGTACCGACCCTTTTGTTCGCAGATGGCACCCAGCGGGGTTGTAGCGGCTACTTAATAGGTTCCAACTTTTCTGCGACAATAAGGGGCTGGTTATTAACACCTCAAAAACCAAATTCATAGCCTTCTACCCCCACAAGTCCTATAAAGGCAGCCCCTTGCTAGGTGGGATTCCTTTGGAAAGAGTTGGCACTTTCGACTATCTTGGTGTCTGACTCTCAGATAAAATGTCATGGAATCCCAACCTAACTAAGATGCTGATGGGTCACAAGCGAGTAGCGGGATCTCTTGGGAAGGAACATCATTCCTCACATAGTAGACCGGAAGCTCCAGCTCTCCAGGTCTACGACGCAAAAGCAGTCAGTACAGCACTGAACGGAGCAGAGCTGTGGGGATTCGACAAGGCCCACAACCTCTGCAGGTCTGAGCACAAATTCCTAAGGGATTTAGTGATGCTACCTCAAAACATTCCCCTCACTCCCCTTATGCTTGACATGGGTAGGCGATCCATTGGCGATATAGCAAGGCTTCCCCAGCTGCTCTTTTGGGCTCGTATTAGGCGGACCCCAGAGCTCCTACCCTATGGGGAAGCCCTATCTGAGGTTATCCGGATTGACACAAGCAGCAAAGTAGGCTGGATCTCCAACGTTAGGAAATTGATGTCAGCATTAGGGCTTCAAGCACATTGGGATAAGCAGTACCCACCTAGGAAAGAAGAGCTTAAATGTCTCTACTGGGAATGGGTGGAACAACAAGAATCCAGCAAACCAAACTTGGGGTGACTAACCGCAGAATTTTATCTTCATAAACAGACCAGACATTTAGAGCCCTTTTTAGATATAATCCAGGTCCCTCAGGACAGGATGTTATACATCCATTTTAAGTTTGGCACACTCCCTGTCTGCGAGACAACAGCTAATTGACATCCTTGCAACCCACCACCAAAGGACTGCCCATGCTGCAGGGCCCCGGTAGAAAGCGGTGCCCATGTCATGTTTGTCTTCCAGGCATACACCACGCAGAGGATGAAATGGTTAAAACCGATCTGCTGGCAGCTGGGCACACGGGACCACCGGGTCGCCCTGCGCATCCTTAGATCAGATCCAAGACCACTCTTTGCCTGTAGCGTGGCCAAGTTCCTAAGCCGTGCATGGCTCATTAGGTGAAAGATCCAAACAGGAATGCTACAGTACCCATTAGTATGAGGATTACACACAGTTGCCGTAGGGCTCATAGGCTGGCAATCTATGGTTTATATATATGCTATGCATGTGCACTTGATTGCTTTTAGTCTCTCCATGATGTTTCCCCCAGGAGGGTTGGATATTCTAACTAGGCTTGCCGGGGAGTGCAAATTGGGCCCAACAGAAGATGCACTACATTAGGAAGCATTGTAACGCTTCTTCCTCCTCATTTATATGTGTTCAATGTATGTTTTTATTGTATCGTGTTGTATTAACTGCTTTAATGCTGATCTTTCGAACCGTATATTGTACTTTGGTTGCAGCTGGGTACTAGGACGGATCGCTCATATATGTTTACCTGCAATATGCTGCTGTATGAATTGTTTACTTTTTATCTTTTTTATTTAAAATTGTGTTTTTATAGCTTTTATTATGACATAAGCTGTCGAAATAAAGCTTTTACAACAACAATATGAATTAGTGTATTTAATAATTACTGTGATGTTCTACAAATTTTTTACTACAGTGAAGGCCAGCATATTTAGTGAAACAAGTTCACTAAGATACAACAAGCTTCAAATAACTAGAGGTATTTAGGATTGAAAAGTCAACATGTGTTTTGCTCTATGCTGAAGTGTATTAGAAATGTTTCAAGTGCTATGTATTTATTTCTGCTGTGGAAGTCATTTGTCAATCCGCCCAAATATTAGTTTCTGACTGTCTTCAACAGCATAGGTATCTAAATAGTATGTGAAACATTGCTAAGCTACTTCAGTGCAGAATACCTTAATAATTTTTGACAATTGACATATACTTTAGTGACTTTAAGTAAGTGTTACCATGGTGAAATGCCCAAACAAAGGTAACCTGCTTTCAGTTTATGCTAATATTGGTACAACATTGCAGTGTTTGTTGACACACATGTATTCATATTTTACTTCTTGAGAATGGAAAGTATGCAGATTTTAGGGCCTAGTGAACACACTGTACTAACATATTTTTGGTTGATATCATTTTTGGTGACATCAGTTCACTATTCTAAACAACAAAGTCCAACCATTCAGAGATGTGAAACAGTTGCCTGAGAGACAAAATAATGGATGAGATAAGATCATATATGATATAGGAGCGATCATAGGGAATGACATAACTGTGACCAAATTGTTTCTGACAATGTTGCCTACATGCATGAGTTTATGCTAATGTAGGAACAACGTTTGAGAGCCTTGAAGCAGGTGAAATCTAAAAACCTGGGAGCTGTTTTGTGATCAAAGTTTATGATCAGTTCTGTTTACACAGATTCAATGAAACTATTGTATATGTCATTTCAGCATCATCAGGAGCAGTTGGAGGAGACATTGGACACGGTGACAGGGAAGCAGCTGTGCCCTGTGGTTCTGGTGCTGACACCACCGACACTGAGAGACTCTGTGGCACAGAGGGTGAGGGGAGTGCAATGGAGGAAACTAGCGATTCCACATCTTCTTCAGATGCCTCCTCCAGTGAGCACTCTCTAGCGGTTGCGAACCCTACTGCATCTGTTACAATTGCATCCTTGTCCACCACCCAGAGTACCATCTCCACCCTCCCTCTTACTCCCCCCCAAGTTGGCCAAACCCACCCCCTAAAAGGGATGGCATGTCCTTCGCTCCAGGCACCTCACCCTCTACTCCAGTACCCACAGTTGCGCTGAGTGAAGAGGCTAGTGACCTCCTGAGGAACATCTTTGTAGGTCAGGCTGCACTACTTAAGGCCATTGAGGTGCTTTGCTGCCAACTGAAATAAATGGTAGCCTACTTGAAAAGCATTCACAGTGCTACGTCTGGCCTACAGAGGTCTTTTTAAGGTCTAGCCCCTTCACTGACTGCTGCCTCCCAGCCATCCTAACCTTGTGCCCCACCTCCCACCTCCCACTCCGTCTCCATCCAAATTCTCTATTCCCAGACCTGTCCGAAGCACACACACCTTTGCATGCCCCCACTCACACAGACACAAGCAGCACACCTACACAGAAATCCAAATACCACAAAAAACACAGACACACATCCAAACAGACACCACCCCCACCACCAGCACTACCATAGACACCACAGCCATCACTACACTCAAATGCAATACCACCACCACCACCAGCACATCCCAGACACTGCACTCACAGCCACATCCACCACCACAAGTGCACCCTTATAAACCACAGCCAGCACCATACTCACATGCACTACCACCACCACCAGAATACCCTCAGACACTGCACCCACCACCACACTTCACTTGTATACCACAAGCACACCCCCAGACACCTCACCTACCACCACAGCAACATCCACCACCACAAGCACACCCCCAGACACCACACCCACCACCACAGCCACATGCACCACAACCACAACCTGCACCTCCACAGCACACACACCCACAAAAAAATCCCACACTCACCCAAACAACACACACCAACATAGCAACACACACCCAAACATGCACGACCTACACCAGACCCAGACACCTGCACTCTCAACAGACACATGCACAACAGACACTTCCACTCCCTCTACCTCCCAACCCCAACAACTTCCCAAACATTCTACACATTTTCCCTGTGAGAGTCTTATGTTTGCCTTTTCCTTGGTCCCTGCCACACCCAAACCCACCCCACCCAAACACACACCTACCCCTTCCACCCCCACCTCATCCCTTCCACATCCCAACCTACCCCTTAAAAGACAGGGGCCACCCCTACTACCCCCATGAAACCCCTAAAAAACACAAAGGCCCCATCCTAAAACTAAGACCACCACTCCCAAATCCACCTCCTTCCCAAGCCCAAGATCACCTCTCCCAAACCCAACCCCCCTTTCCAAGTAACATCTTGGAGGTGCCTGCTCTGCCCATCTTCCTGGAGAGTTTCCCCTGGCAGTGCAATTGAAGGCAAGCTGAGTGCCATGGCACACCTGTGCAAAGGACTTTCTAGACACCATTTGGACTGGCATGTGCTTTGTTTAAAAGAAGTTGAGAGACTTATCTCATTGTGAATAAATCACAATTTTTTATTTTCACCAAGTTTGTCATGGCATTAATTTGCCTTTGAAATAGATTCCTAGCAATGTTTCAGTGTAAAATGTGTAGCACATATTCTTCTTTGGCATGATGGAAGGAACTACTACATACTTTTTAAATGCCTTCTATGTGAAATGCATACACTGGTTCACATGGTATGTGATGGTCATTTGAATTTAGGTGCAACCATTCAACATAGTAGTGGACACTTGCACCAATAAATAGATGTTGAGACATTATTTAAGAATATTTTACTACAGGTGCGTTTGTTTCACCTTGATTATGGATAAGTATGCACACATATGTATTGCATCTTCTAATATAATGTGCAGATTGAAATTGTATACAATACAGGACTTGCACTAGACAAAGGGAAATATTACATGGATGATTATGGAGAGTGCTTCAAATCTGGGACTATAATTGATTTTTCAGGTAACCTTTGAGGTGAGAGTTACAGCTTGTCCAGTGCAATTTCTACATTGCACTTATCCCAATGATGTGTGGTGCATATGTTTATATTGTGACAATTTCTGTAACTTATTTAAAAAAACCTGTATGGTGAGTTTTTGATTTTTGATTTGATATCCTTTTTCTTGCAAGTTTCCTTTTTTTGGAAGGTAGCTGGCACCAAATTTATGAACACAATGTGATGATACAGGTGTGTTACTTTAACTTTCTAAATTGTCAACATTAGAGACATATGCATTGCACATTGATATGCGATTGCGTGACTGAGTAATTTAAAAATGCATACGTGTTGAGCAAATGTGAACAGCCAAGTGGAAAGGTAACAGGTAATGGGGGAGGTTACCTTCGGCTCCGGTGACGACGGTGTTGATTTGCATCATGATCAGCCAGCAGAGGCAGGACGTATAGGATCAGGTCCATGCGGTACAGTAGGTGGGAAGGTGAGTTTGTGCCTTATATGCTTTCCATTCCGCCAACTCAAGTGTGGAGGTGTCCCCACCACAGTTGTGCCAGCAGGAAGGCACATCATGATTGGTCTGGCAGACAAAGTGGCTGTACCAACTATGACAGCCACTTTTGCCTAACCCGCTATCAACACGGTCGAGATTTCCTGGCAGTGACAGTGGGACCACGACGGTCTTTTGTCTATGCAATTGCCAACTTCTAAATAGTGCGGGGGTGGACCGCCAAGCCAGTTGGCGGGAAAACCACTGAAAAAGCCATGGCGGAACCTGATCTGCCAAGATCTAAATCAAGCCCTGAATCTTTGGTATCATAAAAAAATGTGAAGCATGAAATTACAGTAGTATCAAAATCTAATTTGCATTATTTTAGAATATTTAAAATATTTGTTATTTATTAGAATAAAATTTGATATACTTCCTTCTGATGCTGTGATGCTGAGTCAAGATGTTCAGGAAGTAAAGGTTGGGGTTCTCCTACAAGACATAAACTGGAATAAATGAATTGAAATTATATTTCAATTACATCTAATTGCAATATTTGATGCAAATAAATGTTAAACAATCTTTATTGTTGAATGTGCTTCACATTTTTTTTTAAATGAAACAAATTACACTCAATGCATTTAATATTTTTTTAAATGTCATTCAAACATTATGTCCAAAACATAAAGTAGATTACAAAATGATAATTTTGTATGCAAAACATGTATTGTTTTGTGGATGTTTGTTATGTTAAAACATTAAAACCATATTTTAAGGTAAGGGAGCATCCTTTCTTAACAGAGCAGTTAAGTATCCTAAGATCTTAAGATGGTGAGAGTACATCCTTTCTGCTGTCCCCTCAGTAGCAAATATTTTAATGACCATCTAGTTCTGTGATTGCTTAAAATTCACAATGAAACTCATAACTCTTTTTTTACATAACTGGTGACATCAACATAGAGAGAGAGGGATTTCTATTTAAGGGCTATTGTTTTTTCATATTACCATATTAATCAAATGTTATACATCCTGAAAGAGATACATTTATTTTATATTTGAGTAGATTTTAGTACTTTCCATACTAAGTATTATTGTTTAATTTATACTCTATGATTTGATAGGTGAGCTGTGGTGATTGTTAAATAGCTGACTAATAAATATATTGATATACCTCACGTATAACAGAGTAGACATAGGACAGCCCTTCTTCTTTAATTATCCATTATATTGGTTGTATTATGTGTAGACTTTTAACACCCTATGCAAACCTATTTGTTTTATTAACTCCCACCCAAATGGACACTCCACTTGTAAAAGGTCTATTTTGCATCTCGTGGTATGAAATGTAACAGTTTGTTGTTAGTTTCAAATCCTTTAATTAATGCTAATGGAATGTCATTATTATGTTCCATGTTCTCATCCAAGGTATAAAACAATAATGGCAAAGTGAAATGATGTGTTTGACTGTGCCTCAAAGTGTCGTTGATAGGATACCTGCAAATATTTTGCATATGCATTTAGCAATGAGATGTGTCGATAAGGGCTGTTAAGTTGATGGGTTTTCAGCTTTTAGGAAACACCATTATGTTTAAGCCCGGGCGGAGACCTCTGCTCCGCCCGCGGAGTGTGCGGAGATTTGCCTCCTCCGCGTTCCGCGGAGAGAACGCGGAGAAGGCAAATCTCCGCACACTCCGCAGCGGAGCGGAGTTGGCCAGCCCCCGCCTCCACCCCCGTATATTAACAATGAATTCTACATTACTTAAAGTAAATTAAAACCACTTACCTGTACTGTGGCGTCCCCGGGCTGCCCTCCTCCTCTTCCTCGCTGTCTGGATAATCCTGGAGGAAACTGCGCATGCGGGCACACCCGCGCATGCGCATTTCTTGCGATTAATTGTTAATATAGGGGGGGTGGAGGCGGGTGGCGTAGCATAGTGGAGTTCCACGGAGTTTTTTCACAACTCCGTGGACCTTTGCGGAGCCCCGCTATGCCCACTACGCCCAGGGTTAATTATGTTGGCACAGTTCTGGATTGAGGAGTAGCTTTGTCAGTGCCATTAAATTACATTCAGTAATTATTATGCATTAAAGTGGACGAAGCGTCATCTAACAGTTGTTGACGTCTGCCAGGATCCCATCAGGGCAAGCTTTAGGTGCTATGAGAATAGATTACGTAACTTCCGTAAGAGTGATTGCTATGTAAAGCATTTACTTGTCAATCGAAAGTTTGTGAAATGTGCTAAGTTTTATAAAAGTTGTGATGTATCTATAATTAATGTTACCTGTGTAAACAAAGAGTTTGTTATAAAACTGGTGAAAAAAACGTAATTTGTGTAGTTCATTCTAGTTTACACCAATGTTCTTAAAGCTTCATGATTCTTTTAATGTTAGCCTATTTTGTTGCCATGGTAGACCACTGTGCTTTTTTTACACGTCTTATAGGGTCGGGTGTTAATAGCAAATGACTCACCATATAGTAATATGCCTTATTTTATTTTACAATATCTATTACTACCTTAGTGGGGTGTTCACAGATTGGCTCTCTGCGTGTTACTCATAGTGAGCGTTTGGGCCCACAGCTTTTTGCTTGATATTTTTATTTGTAGCTCAACAATACTTGTAGCGGAATGCTACACAAATCTTATCAGCATCTTGAGGGAGATATATATTCTTTTTTGTATCTTTATGCTTATTTATTAGTAAAGGTGGTGAGTTAGAAATTCTCTTTGTTACACTTACAACTACGGTGCTGGATTTGAAGCATACATTTACATATTGAGCAGGGTATACATGTAATCCAATTTGCTACTATAGATTATAGGTGAGAGCCCACTACTATTTAATTCATTATATTACTCATGGATGAACTTGGGAACAGTGACCTTTATTACTTTCTAATGGGTATCCTGATCCCATTTCACTGCTTGACTTCTAAGGAGTGGCGTATTCGATTTATATGATAAAGGAGTCAACTGCTGTCTCACATGAGGTGCCTTGAAATTGGGTACCTGGTTTGGCATTAAACCTGCTTTTACTAAACACATTCCACATTTTATGTGTACTGTCCTTTCTCCCTTTTTTTGTATACAGGCTCCCCTTTGCATACTATTCACAAGGTTGGTGTAACCCTGGTGAAGGTGGACTTGTGATTTTGAGCAAAAGTAGTTTAATACTGTACCATATGAATTCTAGCCCTGAAGAAGGCAACGGTAATAGGACCAAAAGATGAAAATGCATATTGGCTAGAACGCTGAAGATGTTATTGGATACGAAAAAAGAAGAGACTGATTTATGCATCAGACTATTGTGCGATACTTATTGTATTGGGGGCTTCAAGCTGACTTTGTATGTTTGAAATTGGACCCTTTTGAAGATCTGCTGGGTGGCCACTCCTCCCTTCTGGAGCATTGGTTTCTGAGTTACAAAATCGCAATACTTGGAGTTATTGTGGAAGTCTGCACCTATCTGTACCCATCCACCATTTCTATTTCACTGTACATGATAATCTTGTCATGTGCTGTAAGAAGAGGAATGAGGCTGCAACTCCTGAATCACAGGAAACTTCATTGTTTTATATGGAATTTAGTTACCATGCACTAATCCACATTAGAATGGATGAAATCTTAAGTAACAAAACAGTGGCAAATGGTGTCTGCCACAGAACCCACAGCAAGCAAGAAGCCATCTGTAGAATTGACTATCTGGAGGAGGGATGATTATTACTCTTTTTCCAAAACCTGTCTAAGAGTCATTCTCATATGATACAATTATTTGAAGTGGAATAATTGTAATTGATGTGGACTCTGATGGTGGTTTAAAATAAACCAAAGTTGCAGAGGTTACAGTTGTCAATAGTGCAGCATCAGGTATGCTCTTTGAAATTGGCACTTGGTGTAAACGTGAAGCCAAAGCTTTCTCCTCGCTCTCCGGAATGGGGTTGAAGAGTTCAACATGTCTTGAGTTGGTTACTTCAGAGTAGGGAGAGGGAGTGCTGATCTACTCTTGTGGCACATTGGTATCGATGGGGGTCTGCTGAACAGAATTGGCCATATAGTGCTTTTTAATGTGATTAATCAACACCTTCTTTTCTTTTTTCCACCAGGAAGTGAATGTTAAATTACTGTTTGTGTGGCTGCTACCTCAAGAACTGGAACAGACAGTCTATATGATGGTCCAAAGATTTGCTTGTCAGGGATCTTTTCTTAACTAGCTCTCCCACCTCTAGTTTCTTGACCAGTCTGCAACAAATTTGAGTGGCTGAGAAAACCAGATGTTTTAAACTGTGCTACCTTTCAAGGGACATCAAGATCAGGTACATACATTGGTACTCCAGAGTAGTTTGCTTTTAGTATGACTGCCTAATACTCCTTTAGGGAAATTATTTAATGTTCTCTAAATTCCATAAAGGCTATGCAGCCAGGTTAATCCTGTATTCAGTACCATAGCGGTCTAGACTTATTTAAGCATAACATTAGCTTATTCTACTATGCCAATCATTTCTGGGCAGAACAGGCGATAATATAGAAATTGTACTCACAGAGTAGACATAGCATTTGTAAACCTTATAGCAGTGAATCCAGGACCTTATCTGAATGAAGGATATGAACTGCTTCCAGTACTACTAGGCACTACAAGTCTTTTCTGAGTGATGGAGAAGTGGCAGTTTTTGCTGTGAAACTCATGGGAATCTTGAGCATGAATCAACTGCAACCAATATGTATTGGTATTGACTGATACTTGGGAAAGGCCCACATGGTCCAAGAAAATTACCCCAAATGGTTTAGCAGAGATAGTAAGGTATGTCTACACTGCTCTTACAATGGTTGAATGTTTTATTTGTTCACAAATGTTTCATTACTGCACATATCTTTTGTAAGCTTTGGTAAGTATGGCTACCAGAATTGTTGCTGTAGCATTGATATAGTAGCACCTTTTGGCAGCATAAGTTGAAGCTATTCCCTCATGAGCTAACCTAACTAGATCTAATCTTGGTCGCTCATCAGGAATATGCCTAGTCCTACCCCAGGAATAAAATCCACAGGAACATTATCCTTATTGAGAGTGTAAGAGCATTAGATGGAAAACTGCCATGAGGCTTTACTCCTTTCAATGTTGCTTCTACTGCAACCAAAATGTATGCATTAATCTTAGTTTGAAATCGAATTACAGCAGCTACCTTAAGATTTGCACTGCTGTTTTGCAGCTGAATCTGTTGCACAATTCCCTTTAGCATGAATTCCATAACTTTTATGGGTCATGGGGTGCGATACATGGACCAAAGCAAATGTGTCACGGAAAACAGCTACCTTTCCCCAAAGATGAATACTTTTGATTTCCCCACTGAATATCTGAATGCATTTTTTGTAATCTGTATTTGATACTTTCCAGAGAAAAACAAAGGAGGAGAAGTAACCACAAAATATTCTCCACTGTATACAAACAGTACATATTAGATGTGCAAGACATCACTTATTTCAATGATATACAACACAAATGAGAGCCTCATGATATTTATCCACTTGAACAATGATACAATGAACAAAAAACACTCTCTTCCTATCCCACCACCATAGTCTAATGAGTAAAACATATCTCTCCCACTGTGCAAGTGGTGTGTCATAACCTACTCCATTCCACTATTGTCCGGACATGCACTCAGCCAGTGATAACAGCTAGAGTACCTAGAATCTTACATCTACCTTCCGGGGAGATCCATAGGTTAACCATTGCTCCCAGGCATTAGTAAGATCTTATCTTAGAGAAGGCGATCAATAGACATCTCTCAGAGTTCCTATGCAAACAGGTTTTCGTCAGGGCTGCAACACGGAACCGGTGTTACTGATGGCCACAGAGACTTAAGACAAGTCCTGGATCAGGGTGGATCATCTGCGCTTATTCTTCTTGATTTAAGCACAGCCTCTGACATGGTCCCCCACCCCACTCTTCTTCGCAAATTTGGAAGAAAGTGGCATCACAGGCAGAGCATTAAAATGGCTATCATTTATTATAACAAATAGGAGTTTCCAAGTCAGCGAAGGTCCATTTTCCTAAATGATGGACCAGTTAAAATGTGGAGTGCCATAGGGTTCCTCCTTTAGCCCCACACTTTTTAACCTTTATATCGCCCATTATCTGATATTATATGTTCTCTAGGCTTTATCTTGGTATCTTATGCATATGATACCCAGATTATTGTCTCCTTTTCTGCCAATGTCAGCTCCACATCTCAAAAGCTACACGTTTTTTAGAACAAGTTACTAAATGGATGGCAATAAGCTGCCTAAAATTAAATGGGGACAAAACGAAGGTTCTGGTAGTTTGTAATAATCTATCCCTATAGGACCAATTTATCTGGCCTCCGTCCCTAGGAGAGCGTCCATCTCCCAAAGCAGAATTGAAAAGTCTGGGCGCCAATATGGACAGTCACCTTGCCATGGCCCTACAAGCAAAAAAGTTCACTGCAAGCTGATTTGGCCTTCTTAGAACTCTGAGAAAAACTATTAAATGGCTCCACATGGAAGTAAGCAGAATAGTGGTTCAGAGTCTTATACTATACTGCCATGTGTCTAGGCAGACCACTTTCTGTGACTAATAAGTTGCAGACCATCCAAAATGCAGATGCCAGAATGTTGTTGGGTATTCCCAGGTCCAAATCAGCCCACCCTGAGCTTGCTACGCTGCACTGGTTACCAATAAACAAAATAGTTCAGTTCAAGACACTGCATGGCTCATCGTGCTAAACATAAAGCAGGCCCACAGATTCTTCACCACTTTATCAACCCTTATCAGGCTAGTAGAGAATTGAGGTCGATCAAACTGTCATGTAGTTCCTACAAACCTATACAGGATCTGCGCGTTTAGACAACAAAGACTGTAGGATTGGTGTTCAGACTGATTCTAGACACCCCCACCGGGTATGTGTGCCTGTATACCAGCTAGCTCACAGTGTCACTAGAAACCCCTCTTACCAAAGAGAGAATAGTTCTTGGCAACTATCGAACATGACAACTCTGTCCCCTCAGGGATCGTGGAAACAGTTCAGTACTTTTCGCTCAGTCACTATTGCTCACTTTGACTCCGAGAGATTCACAGAATAAACGGTGGGGACTTTTTCAATAAGCATTTATTGATCCAGCATCATTCTAGTGTAAAATAGGTGTGCTGAAACAACCATAAGACAGAAACAGATGTAAATGATTATAAGCACAAACAGAGTAAAAGGATGGTAGGGTTCTACCATAGTGCTAAAACAATGAATACAGGCAGGTATAAAAATGCATGACAGTAATAATGCGTACTCCTACGATGCAACCCTAACTAGATGTACCTAAGTGCACCTAGCATGTATGTAGGTGTAGAGCCAAGAATTCCTCTAGGATAGAGTCAACCTCGTTACCTGAAGTGAGAGACTGTGGGACCCCGTCTTGGTCTCGAGATGGACACCCCACGAGGGATGTCAGACCACTGCGAGCTGGAGTGTCTGCATGCAGGAACTGCTGCGTCTTGCGTCAGTGTGTCAGCATGAAAGTCCTTTTTCCCCTCTCTCTACCTCAGCAAAGATATGGTGTTTATATACCCAAAGTGGTACCCTCAGGGGATCTACCCTGCTGTGTCATGTCAGACTTAGGATGACAGAAAGAATGACCCTTATACATAGTTATTAAGCAGGAGATGGTAGTCCTGCTGAGTTTCCAAGAATCCTCATGGATAATGGATGAGGCTAGTTTTCAGGGAAAACCCCACGTCCTGTAAGCAGTACTGTAACTAGGCAAAAGGTCAGTCCCAAGAACCGGTATGTAGTGTAATGGCAGGGGAAATATAGGTGAAAGGTTTGGTTGCTACATGAGCCTATATTGGGGTACCTATATGAAACATAACACCCAATCCTCATCAGACTGGATGACATACTAAAATGTTAATGTACTTTTAGGCATTGTACGCAAACAACTAATTACTCCATAAAATAGTGCGTAAAAAAATATAAAAATTTAAAAAATGCTAAAATTGTATTTTAAGCAGAAGTCCTACTAAAATATGTTTGTATATATAATTCGAACAACTATGAGTGTCTGAAAGCCATGCTGTTCAGTAAAAAGAACAGTGTTAGTTGTTGAAAATTACGAATTTGGTTGTTTTGAAGAAGGCCAAGTTTTTGTCAGCACACGATGAGCCAAAGGTTTATGTGTCCTGGCTGGAAGACGCAACATCACTGTTGCTTGCAATCGCAGACGACGGTCTCTGTAAAACCTCACAGATCAGGAAAATCGAGCACAGATGATCTTCCATATTGCCCACAGCCGATGATGGGGAAGCCTTTATGACACCCAAGGCCTGAGTGTTTGTAGAGGAGCTGGTATCTGTTCCAACAGGAGCTGAAGCGTCCTGTGGTGGCTAAGAATGCAGACATCAACATTGGAATTTGCTGAGGACACAGCAGTACGTGGGCCGTTGTCGGGTCCAGTAAAGCATCCACGTCCGGTGGCGCAACCAATAGAAGTGTTAGACAGAGATCCAGCACTCAATCTTGTCCGCACAACAGGCATTGGAGGACAGGCAGAACACAGTCAATCCAGACTGGTCTAAATGACAGGAACCAAGACTCGCTCAGTTCGCGAAGGCGAGGTGTGCCCAGATGGAGTACCATGCAATCACGATATTGGTGCTCCAGGAGCGTTTTTTCATCTCCTTGGGGACTGGGATGTCCATTGTGTAGCAGAAAAATTACATTCAGGATTTCTGCTATTAGTAGCAGGATTAGCGGAAGTCCTCCAAAAATGCTTCCAAATACGGAGTGTATGAAGGCTGGAAACACTCCCAAGACTGTCTGAAAGGTGCTTAACAGTCCAGAACCTATGGCCTTAAATAGGTGTACTATACCCGTCGTATCAGACATGTTAAAGATACGTTGTACCATTTCTGTGAAATGGAAAGGGCAGTTCGTTCATACTAGTGCCTGTATCTCAGCTGAGGACCTTGCGACCCGAAGATTAAAAGTCTCACAGGCTGAGGTTAAGGGAACGGTTTTCTGTAAAAGCATGGCTTTCATTCCGCTCAGAGTAGCAAACCGTATAAAGGAAACATTCAACGAAGGCCATAACGGCGCCTCCCTGACTGTGTGGGTCGGTGGAAACAATACTTGCATACACCAAGTAACCCTGGAGCTTACAGTGACAAGATATGCGATGCCCGGAAGCATCCCACAACAACCTTGATCATTCAGCATCAAGTAACTCCCATTTGAGAGCAACTTGAACACTGGATTAATCACGGCAGCCGGGGACCCTTTCAAATGACAGGATAAGTTTGCAACTGAACCGTTACAGGCCCGTGAAGCATGATATTGTGGCATATGAGAGATCCACTTAAAGAGTTTTCGCAGTTTGTACCGCTTAGAAACACTTCCATGTCCCCACTCCTGCATCAAAATCTGTATGGCAATTCCCAAGATTCCTTGATGAATTCCCTACCCATCGCTTCATATCTGCCTGCCTGTTGTTGTTCTAGGCAATACTGAAACTAGAAAGTTGTGACCGGTAATGTTATATGGCCATGGATTAACCATTCTGTGGATGGTGACTGTGCCACAGTGAAAGGTAATTGGTCCAGTTTTTCAATATGCAGCATTGTATATTTTGCTCCCCTTTGTGCCATAGTTATCTGTTTTTTAGTTTGATTGTATGCAGAGAACAAGGACGTACTGTTAATAAATCGCCAAGGCACATAACCGGAACGCAATGATTGTAGCGTCCAGCTTAACAACATAATAGAACGTAGCTGAGACTGTCCATGCTGGACAAATCTTGTTCTAGTATATCTATAGCAGAAGATACAATGATGCCCAGTGAATAAATCCTGGATGTTAATGTAGTCATACCATTATCAACTACATCTAACACTTTTTCTAGGTTAATTCTATCAATTTCATGAAGTCTCTCCGCAGCTTCTTGTTGAGAGATTTTCCAGATTTCATTATATACAGCGTATAAGAAATGTTTCTGACGTGGCTTTCAGGGGCCCAATAAAAAGTCCCTTAGATCCATGTTTCTGATAGTAAGGATAAGTGTTGTTTCACCTGGGACAGTGTCGATGTTTTTAGCCAATCGAGGCATAACTTCCCAACTCTGTATGATGTCACCACCCCTGGATGTTCTCGTTGTACATAGCGTTGGTTCGGCCTATGGATACTAAACCCTTCGGTGGTACCTCTGAATCTTGTCTGACATCTATTTGTGTCTGTAGGCCAAACTAACCGTCCCTTCCAATTGGGGTCTGACGAATTATAATGTATGCTGTCATCTACTGTATCCCCACTTTGTGTTGTAAAGTTTTGCCACCCCTCAAAGTGTGATGGTGAGGGAATCTGAGGTGTGTTCAAGTCTTAGTTCTTGGCTTGTCCAAGACATGAGGTCTGTTGCACAGTGTTGTTCAGAAATATTATCTGCTGTGGAATGAGGCACGCTCAAAATAGTGCTTTTGTTCCCTGAACTTGCCATTCCTTTGAACCCCAGGCTGATTTTATGTCTATAGTGTCCTTCCATAAGTCGAAACCCTGTTCAGACAGTTGGGAAATAAAGAATGCAGAATAAATCTGTTGGTGTTAGTTAGCATATTTTTCTATGCAGTTGTACGTGCAACCTTATAGTAATATGACGTCGGGTCAGAAGTGTTAAACCCTGAAAAATAAGAAAATTTCTGTGCAAACGTTCGTGAACTACTTTTCGGTGGTGGCGGGCAATATTCCCATTGGTGGTATGTAAAAACATTTTGTGGGATACTGGATTTATGTAAAAAATGATGACCATAATGTTGGTAACAATACATTGTGTCGTAATCAGTTGTGTCCTCTAACATTTCAATGCTTGAAAATGACTCAGATTGTTCTAAATCAGACAACATATTATTTACAGTTTCAAAATCCCAATCGTCAAAAAATGTACTGGAGGTAATGATATCATTTAAACAAATTTTGAATACATTAGGTATTTTCAAAAGTTATGTAGGACCAAATACATCATATGAAACTCTATCCCAAACTATACCATCAGGAATTGGAACAGCTGTAATGTTCACGAAGGACAGGTCTCTTTGTTCACGATGAGATGACGTATGAGGTTTCAGGACCAAGTTCACATTTGATACTACAGAGCGTTCTGGGAGATAGTTTTCCGTTCATGAGTAAGCAAAAGGCAGTCGCTAGGCCAATCCAGAATAGAAAAAAACAATATTCCAGCTTATTATTCAGAGTTGTAGCCAAGGTGATACTAGGTAAGTCTTTTTCAGAAAAATTTAGAATTCAGGAAGTTGTTGTCTAAGGGAAACTGGAGCTGGTGTTGTTTCAGGTTCACCGGGATCAAGAGAAAAGGTATCAAAATCGATGATGTAGCCAGATGCAGTTCTATCTATCTTTGGTAGCTCAGCATGTTTTGTTGAACTGTCATATGTCTCTTGTTGAGGCATATCTATGTAGATATCGGTGGTAGGCCGAATTGATATTTGTCTTTTATTTGTTTTTGATGTTCTGTTTCAACAGGAACGAGTTCCATTTCATTGTTGGAATGTCTATTACTTTGTATTGGTGACTCTTCAAATGTTATGAGTCTTTCTGTCTGAACTTCCTGTATGGTAGCGAAAGAACGTCAGCTACCCAGGAGCCCACGAGGCCTACTATGTAGTATCGGCCACATAGTGTGGTTTGATCAGATCGATGGAGACAAATCTCTTTTCTTTTTTTCCGGCAAGAGGCGGAAGAAGTACTGTTCTTGTTCCTTCAACAGCCAGGACAGGTGCAGGCTTTCTGTATGATGGCCCAAATTCTTTCTTGTCCACAATCTTTTCTCTGACTAGATCCCCGACTTTTGGGATCCAGGCAGGTCTTGCCGTGACTGACTTGACTTCCCCAGTGGCAGTGCGTTTTACTTGCACGTTGCTTTGTAGTACCCGGAATTCATTGAGATCGTGTAAAACAGCTAAACTTTATTGATGTCAAATGGTTTTTCACACGCCACTGTGCTTTCATAATCGAGATCAGGTACCCACATTCTCGTCCCAAATAGCACTTCGTAAGGAGTGACACCTCGTAATGAACTTCTTGGCATATTGTTAAGAGCTCTCTGGACCCATATAGGTGATTGACCCAACTACCACCTGAACCTTATACCCTTGCTGTTAGAGATTGCTTTAAGACCCAGTTTTTCCTCTCCATGGTCGAATTTCCCTCGGGATGGTATGGAGAGAAGTACTGCAGTGCAACGCCTAAACTTCCCATGGCTTCCTAGTAAGCCATAAAGCTAAACGCGGGGCCGCGGTCAGAATGTAATGTGCCAACTGCGTATGTCCCTATGGAGACTCGCAAATCTTTTATAACAGTTAGAGCGTCAGCCGAGCACTGAGGCAAAACCCACAGGAATCTAAAGCATGAATTCATTGCCACCAAGATATACTTGTAAGCCCCATCTGATTGTAGGGGGCCGCAGTGGTCCAAATAGACACAGGCGAGTGGTCTGTCCGATATCAATAATGGTGTATGTGCCAGACGCGCCACGGTGGAACCCTTCATCTGCTGACAGATGTTGCACTTTAAGATAAAATTCTTCATCTGTTTAGTTAGTCCTGGCCACCAATAGCGTTGTTTCAGTAAGGAAACCGTCGGGGTAATCCCTGCATGTGCAGAACCTAGACCCTCATGTGCAGCTAGAATTAAACCTAATCTGCAATCCATGTTTGGTATTACTCTATCCCCCACTCCTGGAATTTGATCATACAGAATATTTTTTGCATCTAACTTGTAGGAGTAAGTGAGTGGAAAACCTTTCGGTAAGGCTGTGCTGTTTTTGCGTGAAGAAATGACAGCTACCATTATCTGTCTGTCTATTCTTGTACTAGAACGAGTGATTGCAGCTACAGCAGCAGTTCGTACTGCCACTTTTGCGGCTTCATCAGTCAATGAATTCCCTTCAACGTGAATACCATCACGTTGATGACTCAGCGCGGGTATCACGTGAGCTCTTGATAGTTCGTTTTCAACTCAGCTACCTGTTCCCATAGAAATTTATGATTAATTGTGCCACCTTTTGCGTCTTTAAACCCATTTTGACCCCAGTAGTGAAGATATTCATTGTATGACTGGACACAGTAAAAAAGAATCACACACAATCAGTGTGGAGAATTCTCGATCTGTATTTAAAAGTGCCAGCAACAGTGCTTTTAATTCTGCCAGCTGCGCTGTGCAGTCTCCTAGAGACTGTGTCTTCGTACTGCTAGGATGGAACTTGCCTTTCTGCATACGACTCTTATCGATCGCACACACGGCGCTGTATTGTTGTTTACTTCCTGTGGCCGGCTGAGCAGAACCGTCAGTGTAAATAATATATTCATACTGATCTAGAGGCATTATTTCATTCGGGAGTGGATATTCTTGTTCGTATTGCAGGAACGCTTGCGTTTTAAGTGTAGAGTCAAATTTGTAATCTACATCTGTTACAGTGAGAGAATTAGCCCATTGTATCCATCTTGGATGCAAAGCTTTAGCATTCGGAATGCTTGCTTTTGAAACAGCCTCTAAGGCTGGTACTGGAATCGCAACAATTATTCGTTTCCCCTGAGCCAGTGCTCTTTCTCTCACTACAGCAGTCTGTACTGCTGTCAGAATTTTTTCTGTAGAAGTAAAACGCATTTCAGCGTTTGTGTACAAGTGTGATTTGTATGCTATGGGTACTGTTTTGCCTTCATTGAAGGTTAGGTAAGTATACGCTGATTGACCCGCTATAACATGGATCACCAAATTTGGGGTGTTTACATGTGTGTGTAGGTGTTTTGAAGCTATCATGTCAGCTTGTATGGAACAAAGGATATCTGTGTGTTCCTGTTTCCAATGACTAACTCAAAAATCAGGTCCTATTAGGTCATAGAAAGGTTTCGCTTTTTCTGCGTAATCTAAAATGTATGTTCTGCCAAAATTTAAGAATCCCAATATGGATAGTAAGTTTTTCAACAACTTAGGAGGTTGGAGCAGCGCACACTTTTCTAAAAAGTTAGCTGCCAGGCTTTTCCCTTCACTTGAAAGCTCCTATCCCAAAAATAGGACATTGAGGTGTGCTATTTTTGATTTTTTTTAAATTAAATTTGTAGCCCTCAGAGGCAAACCCCAAAATTATGTTGCTCACTCTGGTCAAGTGATCCTTTAAATCATCATCCATCAGATAGATATCATCTACATAGGACAATGCCTCTTCATCCAAATTCTAAAGTAACTCTGTTACCCTAGGAGAGAACAAGTCAGGGCTATTCTTATACCCTTGGGGAGTCGACAAAATTGACGCTGAGAACCGAGCTCTGAGAATGCTGTTAAATATCTGCTTTCAGGCACTATATTCTGGCAGAAAAATCTATTTGAGATATCTAGTGTTGTTTTGTATTTTTTTCACACAATGTTATTCAATAATGCAGCACTGTGTGCATTCTGTACTGTAAATGTTTTAGTGCATGTGTTCAGATGTCTGTAGTCTAAAACTAAACGGTATGAATTATCGGGTTTCATTACGGGAAACAAAAGATCATTTATCGAAGAGGTGCAACTTTCAATTACACTCTGGTATTCAAGTTGATCTAAGATCTCCCTGACCTGTTTTTTCACTTCTTGTTTTATTGGGTACTGTCTCTGTGGAGTTGGAGTAGTTTTTACTGGGATTACATGGTGAGGTGACTCAGCATCCCACCCAACATGGTTGCGATATAATGCTGGAGTAAGTGCTACCGCCCACTCCTGCCCATATGTATGTTTTAAGTATATTGGAACGAGGTCGGAAAAAGCCGGTAAAATTACCGTTTCTCCCTTCGGGCAATCCATAACAATTTCAGGCAGCCAATCTTTTTCAGCCAAAAGGATGTCATATCCATGCGTCAGGTTCTCCCAAAAGAGACCTTTAATTTTTCTGGGTTTGTCCACCTCCATTTGGAGTGTTATTTCATGTAACTTAGGCGGGACACTTACCCTCGTATCAGGTGTCTCCACTGTGATATGTTCATTCAACTTCGGTGTCACTAGAAAATCCAACAGGTTCTGGCGAGCTATTGTTACTTCTGCTGTGCTGTTTAGCATCGTCAGAGCCCATTCCCTGTTCAGAAATTGAGTCCTCAGAATTCTGGGCATGTCTAACTTTAAGACCTGCATTTTCTTCTTTTTAAATTGAGGTTTCGATTTTGGTTTCTCTTCTTTTTTGGAAGTATAGTCTGAAGCGCGTTTGTGTCTTTGGACTTTGTATGCTCTTCTTGTCTGTGTTCTGACCGTCCTTCCCTCTCGGAGTTTTTTGATGAACCCTGAAAGGAACGAGAGGAACGTGTATCAGTATACTGATACCTGTCTGTTTTTTTAATGTTAAATCGATTCCTAAGGTTGTACCTCCTTTCGGAGGGCTCTTGTTGAGGAGACCCATCCCTGGATTGTGATCTATTCTCTCTATTCTTTTGTTTTTTATTATCTCATTTCTTCTTGGAAGAATCAGGTGCTTGCTTGGTGTTCTCTTTTTCAGGACCACCCATAATTTGAGGTTTTGTTGCTCTAGCTCCCAAATTATCTCTACCTAATTTGGCATAGGTGTCTTTGATAATTTTAGGTAATTCACGTTCCTGTTTGAAAGGTGTGAAATCCCTCAGGCGTTGGTGTATTGCCACTGCTGCTGCCTCCCCTTTTATGTTTGCTAATATAGTAGCTGATACCTGGGTACAATTTCCCAACAATTTCATCCCTAAGTTCAGAGCAGGTTCTGCTCCATACTCATTCTGTATTTGTCTTAAAACATCTGGTATTACTGCTATTGAAGGGATACCATGAGTTCTGCTATATATGGCAGCGAAAACTGTACCCCAAGAGGTACAATCCTCTATCTGAGCAGCTATCCCTATTGGCAAGCAGATTCTTAGCATTCTGTATTTTTCTTGATGGCTCGTGTGGTTAAATACTGCCTCTAGCTGTGTTATTTTTTGAGCTATCCAGAATGGCATCTGCTGAAGTCTAGTGGGCATTTTACCCATCACTGCGTGTAGAGTTTGGGGAGTTATTTTAGTTCTAGATCCCTGAATTTGTCCTGCTGGTATAGCTCTTGCTGGCTGAAGTGTGAGTGTTCTCATCACAAACTGTGTCAGGTTTCTGTAAAGTTTTATTATTTCTTCATGAAGTGGACGGAAGTCTGCTACTGGCATTGTGTCAATGTCTGGATGTGGTGTGTAAGCCGCCAGGACTGGCCAAGTTGCTCCATCTCTCCCGAGCGGACCGAGTCTCACCTTTTCTTTTGTGTGTGGGAGGGCGCCTTTAAACCAGTTTATGTGCTCCTGGTAGGTGAGCGGAATTTCAATGTCCCCATACGGACAGTATTCATCTGGTGTATCATCTTTAGTATAAGAATGAAATGTATGTGTTTGTGCATCTGCTTGTGGGAATTTAACCCATGAATAGAATACCTCTGTTCTGTATGATTCATGTGCCTCAATCACGAATGTTACTGTCCCACCCCTAGCTGTGACTCCATAGTCTGCTAGTTTTAAAGTAAGGGCAGTACTGACATTTTCTGAAATGTTTATTTCATCTTCTTCCTCCCTCGCTGTAGCCGCATGTTGTGCTGGCGCAGCGGCATCTTCGTCAGCCATTATTTTGAAGAAGGAAAAAGTTTCAAGGAAACTGAGATAAGGTTTTATGCACAATAGGAACTATTTGTCCTTCAAGCTTGATAAACCTACAGCCAATACATAGGATATGCCTACTCAGCTGTGGCGGATTGTTCCCTTTCCCACTCCAGATGTCTCTGGGAAAATGTGAGTATGGGTCTCTGAGAATAGCACGACTGAACTACTCAGATTTGACCATTAAATAAGTACCAAACCAACATTGGCTGCACCATGTCATGTAGTTCCTATAAACCTATATAGGATCTGCGCGTTTAGACAACATAGACTGTATAATTGGTGTTCAGACTGATTCTAGACACCCCCACCAGGTATGTGTGCCTGTATACCCATTATAAAAGCAGGAGGCCAATCATCATCTGTGAGGATGACGCCATCAGCATTCAACAAATAGGACCAGAATATGGCTTTGATTTCCACAGTCTATCACCCTAAATTTGTATCTTTATGTCATAAGCCCTATCTGGGGTATCTACACTTACATCCGATATGGTATACGATATTTCGTCCTGTATATATTGTTCAGCTTGCGTCAGCACCAGAGACTGGCAAACTATTTTCACTTCTGCTGTGCTGTTCAGAATCACTACTGTCCAAGTTATGTTCTGCAGCAGTATCTGTAGACTGATTTTCACCAAAGTGAGCCTTTAATGCCAAACCTTTCTTTTCCTGTTCATGCTAATTTCAACTTCATGTGACAGCTCACTTTTTTTTACATACTCCTCCTACCTGCTACTCTCAGTCCATTCACTCCATCTGTCCTTTTACTGTCCCCAAATTCCTGTAATGAACGTGAAGAATGCCTATTTGAATACTGATGCTGATTAGAGTTTCTGATTTTACTGTGGTCCCTGAAATTATATAAGGCATACTGGACCCCTGCATTGAGGGGGATCCTGTTCTCTCTTTTCACTTTCTGCTTTTTTGTAGTCTCTGGTGCAGTTTTATCCGTGTTGGAGCCCCCAGTCTTGTTTTTTGCTTTGAGTTTCGGATTTGCGACTTAAAAACCTAAGGTATCACGGCCCATAGAGCTGTAAACTTCTGAAATAATCTTAGGAGGTTCTCCTTCACAATCCTGAATGCAAACTGCTGAAACCTGCTGCATATTGCTAAAACTGTGGCTTCTCTTCAAATGTTACTCAGAGGTACCAAGGAAACTGAATCATTTTGTATTTGTTTTAACACCTCCTGTAACACAGAAAAGGGAGGGTGTGCCATGTGTACTAGTATAAGTTATTACAAATATTGTTCTCTAGGAATTACACTTTTCTACAGGTGGTATGCCATACAAAACACACATCATTTTATTTCCGGATTTTTATATAGCGCGAACTTGACCCGAAGGTATCAGGTATCAGAGCGCTTTACATTAGCACCAGTTGCGTTACACAAGGAGACATTCATTTTTTTACATTTTTTTTTTGTTAGGCATGGGGAGATTAAGTGATTTGCCCAGAATCACAGGATGTTGAATGTCATTGCCGAGACTCAAACCCGTTTCCCAGATTTAAGATCGACCGCCCTAGCCGTTAGGCTACATCCTCCCCCCAGTTAGTTAACATCCTATGTCTATCCAGGGGTGTTATTTGAGGATAAATTGCTTCTATCTGGTTAGTTTTAAAGCAATCCAAAACAGAATCTCTTCTCACTTTGTATGTGTTTTGTGCATTAATAGTCTGTAGACTAACTGCTCCCCATGATGAGCTTGTTATGCAGAACCAGGAACAAATGGCTCTGTGGCAGTTGATTTGTAGAACATACTGTTGAAGTTGCCTATAGATGGCCCCTAATAGGTCAGTAAATGTCTAACTTCTACAGCCGTTAAGTTTACTATGTTAAGATATGTTGTATACCTAGACAGTCCAGGCTAGTAGCCTCTTAATTGCTCAAGGGAACCAGTTTAACATTCTAAACTGCATGAAGTAGTTGACCACCTAACAGCGCTTGATGTTCTTGATATCCTAACAGGAATTCTAAGTCACAATAGGATTCATAATTGGCAAAGATTGCAGCAGTTCTCTATGTACATTTCCTGTGCTAGGATCTACGCCATCAAACTCTACCCATGAGTAAAATATTTCAAAAGAATATACAGCATTTGGATTTACAATGAAAGCTATTCCAATCCTTATGGTATAGAACCCCCTAGCAAAGAGATGTTGTATAACGGGTGCCCTAAATTGTAGCCCTATAGGAGTAGGCTGTTACACAGATTCAAAACATGAGACTCAAAACAGGAATTAACTTTGTATAAGTCAAGTGCCTTACAAACCCACAATAAAAATGAACCATTCATCTGAACTGAAGGAAGAAATCAATATTACAAAAGACATCCCTGCTTAACAATAATTAGTATCTTGAGAGTGCCATCCAAAATTACTCAAAGATCTAGAAGCTCGAGCCCCTTGTTAGGTCGAATTAATATATTCTTTGGCTTTCTTTCCTGAACACAGCCCAATATAAGGCTGCTAGACACTCTGGTACCAAGGACTTTGTCAATGTGCCACCCTGAGACAGAAAGCCAGATAGACTGCCTCCATCTGCAACCCACTGAGCCTTACTTAAAAAGAAGTGCTCTAGGTAATAATCAATCCTGTGAAGATATCACAGAGATAGTTACTGGAACCCCCTAACCATCTTTCATCATGAAAAGTCACATTCACGTGCCCTAGAATATATTTTCAACAGTTTTTTAAATGAAAACCTTATCCCAGTACATACAATATGAATAGTAACTATTATTATAACAAGCAAATTGGTGGCAATTATAGTTATTAGAAGATGAATAAAAAATTAGTGCAATACTGTGGTTGTGTCATGAAGCTTAATTATACCTATATTTCCAACCCACCTTACTTTCAGCTAACTAAGCTAAACCTAGCACCAACAGTGACCTTCTTCAAGTTTCAGAGATGATTCACATAGGTATACTTCTTCTGAACAACGGAACTAAAGTTTCAGCAAAGTAACAACATCTGCTATTCTCATCTGCATCAGCATACAAGCAAATAAGCTTTTCTCCATGAAGCCTTCAAGGAAGGAAAGTGAAGATTTACCTCACAAATACTACACTACAACATTGGAATATGATAGGAGGAGTGGAGTAGCTACATACTATTGCATATGCCACTGACCCTTCAACAATTCAATGGGAAAACTTAATTGAGGCTTCAGGGATCCCTTGGATCATCCTGTGGCAAAACGTTGGGGCACTTGTCCAGCGAGCCCAGAATTATGGCTTCTTGCCAGCAAGCACAGCATCTTTCACATTGAAATCCATATTAATATACCTAGGTCTTGCACTGGGCAACACAGAGCATTCAAAGAAAGTCAGCCACTCAGGACCTTACACCAATGGAATCCATTTTAAAAGAAAACAAACACAAAAAAGGTATCTCGGTTTTATATAAATTGTTAAATTGTTAAATAATCTATAACAAACTGATAGACCATCATATTACCACTTGGGAGACACAGTTAGACATACAGATTTTAGAGGAATCTTGGTTTTATATGTGGACCAGAGCATCCAAATCCTCAATATGCACATGGCTCAAACAGAATAGCAAGAAGATTATACTACCCTGGACAAATTACATGTCATGTTCAGCCTCAGACATGTTGGACGGGGTGCGGTGAAAGAGGAACCATGGCACATATATAGATGTTTTTCAAGATCATCAAAATATTTTGGAAACAGATTATAGAGCAAGAAAACTACAACTGCTATTGAGTTAAATTTGAACCTCCTGACATTGCTATTGGAGGGCACCTGGGATGATGCAGAATACCCAGTAACCACTCACATTGGCTTGGCCCCAGCTCATACTTACCTTGGACTTGTTCTTTGACCGGTCAAGGTCCTTCTGAACCCAGACATCTTGCCTTGAGGCCCTGCCTCTGCACTCTTCATTTGTGCCTGTCTGTCCCTGTATTTGGCCTTCTGTTCCCATTGTCGTTTGTGCCCTCTTTGTTGATCTGGCCACTCCTTTTGTCTTTTATGGCTGTTTTTGTGCCTGGTCTCTTGAACTCGTTTTGCGTCTTTGCCCGTTTTGCCTTTTATGCTTTGGTGTTTTGTACTTGTTTTTCCTCTGTGCCAGTAGTGGCTTTTGTGTCTTGGACTTTTGAGCTCATTTTGCCTGTTTTTGTGCCTTTGCGCTTCTATGCCCTTTTTGCCCATTTTGCTCTGCCCAGTCTTTAAGCCTGTAATTTTACTCCCCCCAGCTTCCCCCTCCCATGCTCTTTCCACCTACCTCCTTCCCCTCTACTTACTTGCTTCTACCACGTGCCTTCTACCACTGCCTTCTCCCTCTGCTTTCCCTAAACTCCCAAACCCCGGCCACTATTCTCCTCCCCTCCTAGAACCTACTTAATGGCGGCCTCTGCACCATGGACCCTGGTCCATCCGACCGCCTCCGCTACAGCTCACCTGACCTACCAGCACTCAACACCAAACACCTCCACCACCGCTGCACCCCAGCACACCATATCACACAGTAAGTTGTTTCTCATGCATTCACTGCCACTTCTCTTGCAGCATCCCCCCACGCCACCCTCCTAACACACCTCACCCTGTATCACCTGTATGCTCCTAAACACCAGATCTCTCTGCAAGCACCCACCATGATCCGGGACCCCCATCGACACTCAGTCCCCGGACATCCTCTTCCTCAACAAGACCTGGCTCATTCTGACCTTCACCCCCACCATTGCCATGGACATTCTCCCTACATTCAAGATCATCCGCCACGACAGGCCCCAGAAACTGGGAGGAGGCCTCACAGTCATCCACATGAATACGATCACCTGCATCACCTATTCAGATGAACCAACCGCACTCATGGAACATGTGCACTTCCAACTGCAGATCAGCCACTCCACCATCATCTCAGGTACCCTTGTTTACCAGCCGCCAGGACCCTGCACCACCTTCAGCAACCTGCTCACCGACTTCATCACCCCCTCACCATCATATCCAATGACTTCCTCCTACTCGAGGACCTCAACACTCATCTTGATGACCCCATGGACCACAACTCCACGGACCTCCTAGAAACCTTAACATTTGCCTCACACAGCTTCTACAAGGCCTGACTCATGACGCCAGACCCAATCTTCATTTCCAGCAACAAGATCACCTTTAGCCACATCTCCCTGTTCACATGGACAGACCACTCCATCATACACTTCTACATCAGCGCACCCCACCTCAAAAAACCTAAACCGACCATCAAACTCAGATGCTACTAGAGCAACATAACATAAGCAGAATAGACCCACGCTCTCAGATCAAACCAACCAACCCTCACACACAACCTTCAGAAAGACACACGTACCATTGACAACTAGATCTCAGACTGCACCAATAACCTGGTTCCCACGAAGAAAATCAGACCCACAATAATTTGCAATGAAGCATGCCGGTACACCGGGAACCTCAGAGACTCCAAGCGCTATTGCATGCAGCTGGAAAGGAGATGGAGGAGCAGCTGAGGCAACACCTCCAGAGACACTTATACATCATCTCACAGAAGGTACCACGCACAGATCAAAGAAGCCAGGAAAGCAGCCCTTGTGATCAGATTTGAATCCTGCTCCAACACCGACAAAGAAATCATCAACATCACCAAAGAATTCACCACCCAACAGCCGCCACCAACACCAACACCATCATCCCCTCACAAATCCTCCCCGACAACTTTTCAGACATTTTCGGACAACAAAATCCTCAAGCTCTACTGCAACTTCATACGCCAACCTACTACAGAGGACATCATCACGCAACCTCCCACTACATCCAGGAGCACCCACCTCCTAACAAACTGGAGCCACCTCACCACAGCTGACACCAACACAATGATGTAGACCATCCACTCATGGTCCTCCCTCAAGTCCCTGCCCTCACCACAGCTACAACCTGGGAAGCACACTGATTAGCGCCAACCTCACCACCATCATCAACTCCTCCATCCTCAGTGGATACTTCCCAGACAGCTGGAAATATGCGGATGTCACTGCTCTGCTGAAGAAACCCTGGATTAATCCTCAGGCTGTCAGCAACTATAGCCCCATCTCGCCCCTACCCTTCCCAGCCAAAGTCCTGTAGAAAGAGATCAACAAACAGCTCTCCTCCCATCTTGAGCAGCACCCCCTCCTGGATTACAACCAATCAAGATTCTGCAGCAACCACGGGACAAAGACTGCCCTCCTGGCAGTAACAGATGACATCCGCTCAATCATGGACAGAGGGGAGACTGCTGCACTTATTCTGCTTGTCCTCTTGGCAGCGTTTAACACCATCTTCCATGGCACTCTCATCACCAGACATCGGGACCCAAGAAACCTTATTTGGATCACCTCCTTCATCACCAACAGGACATAATGGGTCAGACTGTCCACTTTCATCTCCAAACACAAGCAGCTCATCTGCAGAGGCACCCAGGATTCCTCCCTCATTCTGAACCTGTTCAATGTTTACATGGCACCTCTCGCATGCATCAAAAGAACCCACAACATCAACGTTGTCTCCAACACCGATGGCACTCAGCTCCTCCTCTCCCTCACCTACACAAACAACACCACCGGGAATACCTTCACCGCCTGCATGTCCTCTGATGCAAGAGAACTGCCTCAAACTCAACATGGATAAAAAGGAGATCATCTTCAAAAATAAGGACTCCCCCCTGGGACTCTTCTTGGTTGGCACCTGACCTGAGTCTTATGCCCACCCCCACAGACCATGCCAAAAAAGCTTGGCATCACCCTTGATGACAAGCTCTTGATGAACAAATAAGTCAATGCTGTGATCGGATCCTGCTGCCACATCCTCAGAATGCTTTGTAAAATCTTCAAATGGCTCCCCACGCACACTAGACACACGTCCACCCGGGCCCTAATTTCCAGCAGACTTAACTACGGTAACGCACTATACATTGGCATCTCCAGCCAACTCATGCAAAGACTTCAAACCTTCAAGAACACCACCGCCAGACTCATCCTTGACATTCTCAGAAGTGCACACATCACGCCCTACTTTGTGGAACTGCACTGGCTTCTTATCAAGAAATGCTGTAAATTCAAACTTTTCATCCACGCCTACAAAGCCCTCCACAGCTCAGGACCAGCCTACCCCACTGACCAACTCTACCAATCCCCCAGAAATCTACGCTCCACTTCTCTCTCTTTCAAATGAATCCCTCCCATCTGCAGAAGCAAGACTGGAGGTTATGCTTTCCCCTTCATTGGAGCCAAAAGCTGGAATGAACTCTACATATCAGGAATGTCACTCCACTCCTCAACTTCTTCAAGAGCACCTCCAGACCTACGATCCAGCTCTGGTGCCTGCATACCCACATGGATGATAAGCTGTACCATACAAATCTACATAACACAACATGATTATTTAATCATATGCTTCTAGATGCACATCTCACTAGCATATATTCTTTGGAGGTCTCTGTTCCTCCCCAGTAAACATGTGGTAGGTCAAATTATGGTCGATCTACATAGTAGAAAATCTATTTGCTCTGTAAAAGACAAAGTAGATAAATTTGAAAAGGCCCCTTTATGAACTTATATAAAACTGCTGGTCACCACAGGGGAGATCTTGGACACATGTCGGCTGTATTGCATAGATCGGGAATTTGCCATTCAAGTTTACCTTAGGAATCTATTGGGGAGTTTTCAGTTATTGTGAAGAGATCTGATTCTGTGAAAATTACATCTAAGGTGTGCCCAACTGCATGTGTCAGGGCAGTCACCAAGAGGGAGAAGTTAAGGGCCACTAGAATATCTATTATCAATCTGATTTGTGTCCAGTCATGACACAAATATGTGTTCTAGATCGGTTTTCTGCAGACGCAATGTGAATTCTTCTGACCCCTCCCCTTGTCCACACCAACAATGTCAAGAAGTATGAAACATCTGAACAATGTAGGCTCGACAGAGGAAGGGGGTTTGGAAGAAAGAAGAGAAAAAGGCACACCACTTCAAGTTCTCCAGGCAGCTAAAGTCCTGTGTGTCTTCTGAATGCATGCTGCTAATGGTGTCTTATTGGATGGTAACATTTTCCTGCTAATGATCAAACGACACATACGAAAACTCATATTGTTAGGCAATAAGAGTAGTAATCAAATTTCAAAGCTCATATGAAACTTTGCTCTAAGTACATGTTGTCTAGTCTTGGCTTGTACATTCGTCTTTAAGTGTATCTCATCTAGGTTGCTATATTTACAACCAATGTGACAATGCTTCTTCACTCTCAGAGTGAAGCTTATGTTAGTTCAGTATAGAGAAAAACAAAATTGTCCACAAAGAAACACCTTTGCATACTTTTTCATTGTTTTCCAGTTCTGGTTTGAACTTTTTACCAGCTAAGTTAAAGCTTGCTTACATTTTCCAATGCCATTCCACATCATGTGATCTGAAAGTTATTAGTAAGGTTCCCACCTTAATTGACTTTCTTATGTCTTCTTTCTTGCATGCACATGCCTCACAAGGAGTTCTAACCATTGTGTCTTTTAATTTACTTTTTCTTTGCAGATTCCTATTTGTCAGTGTAGATGACCAAAATCAGGGTTGCTGACCAGAGAGCGCAGCAGGCTGCTGACAAAGCAGAGAATGTGGGATGGTGAGTTCCACTGCAGACATCCTCTCTTGGCAGTTGAAGGAAAGCCAAGTGATTAGCCAAGGCCTGGGTGAGGATTAAATAGGACTTCGCTCAAGATAGCCACTATGCTACATGCCCTAGTTCTTGCATGAAAACATGCAACTTCTCAGTTAGTGCACTGCAAGTTGCAAAACAGGGGTAGCAAATCCTGAACCTCTCCTCCCTGAATACTAAAGGTATCAGAAGGAGAAGAGGACCCTAAAGTGTGGTCACTTGGTCCCTGTGACTGTAATCATATGGTCCGTGGACTGGCAGAGTATTGATGATACCTTAATTATAAAGTCAGTTTAAATGAACAAAGTAGGTGGGACATGCCCCACCAAGTGGGTAGACAATGGGTAAATATGTGAGATAGAGAAGAGTTATTAGGAAGCATGTGCAAGGGAGATATCCACAGCAAAGGGAGAGATTGGTCGAGCAATAAGTGTTGGAGCTCCTTTATTACCTCATTTTGGGCACTTAATTCCTTAACCTTCTTTTCTACTCTGCTTCTAACAGACTACCCACTACTCATCAAATAGAAGGAGAAACTTCCTATCCTATTCACACTTGACTCTTCCTTCTTTTGTTTGGTTTTACTACGGATAGTAAGTAGTCTGTTAGAAAAAAAGTAGAACAGAAGATTGAGACAAGATTAACTGCTCAAAAGGAGGTGATTGAGGTGATACACAAAGAACAATGGGAGATATGAGAGTCAGAGAAGGGGATAAGAAGAAGAATGGGTGAAGCCAGTGGTGAGGTGTTGGGTGAGAAATGGAAGGATGGGTTGGTGACTGATGGTTTTGAGAAAGGTAAGCTAGGGAGGTGAGCAAGGTACAGAGGGGTAAGATGGAATCTGGGAACATGGATGGAGTAAGGTCATAGGAAGATGGATAAGGGGTTGATGAAATGTAGATGTGGGAAAGGGACACATTAGGATGAGTGGTGTAGGGATTTAGGGTTAGAAGTTGGTGATGCTAGGAAAAGAAAAGTTTGAAGGTAAACAAAATGGGAAGAGAAAGGGGAAGGAAGCACAGTATGATGGGGTGTGGTAAATGGGGTGCCATAGTGTTTAGAGTGGTAAGGGTTTGCTCAGGAGGAAAGTATCTTCCAGGAAAACAAGCACACTTGGATACACAATTTGATTTTATGTTTTGGTGTTTCCTGGTGTGTGACATCCTTGGGATGTCAGATTATTACTAACTGATACTCTGGTAGATGAAGTCCTTTGTTTGGGGCATGTGTCTGAGCATGGCTAGGGTCTAAAACATATATTTCAGAGGAGTTAGTTTTGTTCATGGCACACCATGACCTGAAACCACAGTATTGGGTCTGTGTAGTGTAACCCATCTAGTTGTAGAACTGCTTCAACTTCAGCAGAATGAGGGACACAGTGGTAACAGCTCTATGTATTCTACTCAGAAATTTAACTAGTGCTTGTGGATTATGAGGGTGTGTGCCAGATTATTTGGAGTTCAGGTTATTTAGTGGTACTGATGTAATCAATGATACAAATGTGGTAGTTCTGACACCCCTCTAATAGGTCTGAGAGGTACACCCAGAAGTATAGGTGTCATACTTTAAGATGAACTAAAGACATGACATATGCTGTCCAGTTGGGTCCACCAAGCAGCTGAAATATTGTAACTCAGGCAGAATCAAAAACACAGAAGTGATTGGTCAATAAGGTCCAACCTATAAATCGAAATGCAACAGTTCCAGAAGAATTGAAGACAGCATAATAGTTGGTATTTTAGACCATCCATGCTGCAACACCAAGAAAGTAAAAGACAATAGAGTACATCTCAGCAATGGTAATGGTACAACCCTAGGTGTTACTAAAGGCACCACAGTAGGGGATCTGTGAGATCCAATGAAGAATTGAATGCCTCAATCACAGGGGGCACGCGGGAACCACAGTAGTGGGACTATTTAGACCTCTCAAGTGCAAGAAGGTTGCTAGAAGGTTCTAAAAGTGATTACGAGTTTCATGTAGTATTTATGGTAAACAGCTGTACCAATGTTGTGGTTTGACACCACAATATTACTATGTCATTGGCTCTGATTCCTCATTTTGGGATACTCTCTTATCTACCCAGTTGTGGAAATGCCACTGCCCCACTAGGATCAGTAAAGGCCCATGGTGTCTACCACACATGAAAATAAAGCAACCCCAAGAGTATCAAAGAAACCACAGGAGGAGATACGGTGATTTGGGGCTCACAATAATCAGTGGTACCAATGTAACACGTCTGAGACCACAGCAGTAGATCTTTGCAATATATTTCGAAAAAGAAATGATTAAGCCTCCTGGTAATTAAAGACACCACAATAGTGGGCCAGTCTATTCTCTCATAAGCAGAAATGCAATGAACATGTGGGAATGTAAGAACACTAAAATAGTGAGTCAATTGAATCCACCAATAACCAAAAATGCAAAAGTTCCAGTGGAAGAAAGGCAACCTATTATTTGGTCTAAGAGGTCCTTCCAGAATCTGAATGCTATAGGAGAGAGGAGTCAAATATTCCACTATAATTGGTCAATAGAATCACCCAGAATTGGAAGTAAAACAACTGTGCTGAATTACAGGAGTCTATAGGTTCTTCCCTAGGGGTTGTTGGAACATGGCCCACAAGAGTGGATGTCTCTACGATAGTGATGTGTAGAGACTGTAGATGGAAGAGGTAGAGGAAATGTGTTTAAATGGGCTGTAATGAGAGCGAGAATAAGGAAGATGGGATTGACAGCCAATGGGCAGTGGCTCTTACCTCAGGCACTTTCACGTCCCAATCACGCACAAACCAGGGAGTAGCCAATTGAGTGCCCGATAACCTTTTCACCATTTACCTGGACCCTAAAACTGAATGCCCTGGTAGGAGGGATTAATCAAGTGAGGGTAGAGGAGAAAAGTGGGAAGTAATCATGTGACTCTAGAAGGAAAATGAACTGCATAATAGTTTAGCGGACACTCCAAGCTCTAATCAATGACTGAAGGGAACTCGAGTCGAATGAGGTGGGGAGGAACAAACCAACACTTGACTGGGTGAAGAGAAAGGAAACAACACAACAAGGTTCAACTTTTAGAAATACGCTTGATGAGGAAAAAAGAGCAAAATACAGGTGAAAGGTGAGAAAAAGTTGGATGGTACCTTCAGGCCGTGCAGGAACTAGGGGGCAGATTTACAAGCCCCCTGCGCCACCAGTACGTCACTTTTTGTGACATACTGGTGGCGCAGGGGGCTGCTCCATATTTACAAGGAGAGGAAAAGCCACCCTGCGTGACTTTTCCTCTCCTTGTAAATACGGCCCCTTCACACAAAGCACTTTGCGGTGAAGGGGCGTTCCATGGGTGTTGCTGTGGGTGTTTCCACGCAACACTCATGGAACAAGACACATCTCCAGAATTACGAGAAATCGTAACTCTGGAGATGCGTCTGAATGCTACGCCACCCTAGAGGTGGCTTAGATAGGCGCACCGAGGAGAAATGTTTTCATTTCTCCTCGATTTTTCCTCTTTCAATGCGTGCTGCATTCTGCAGCACGCATTGAAAGAGGAAAATGGTTGTAGTGATTGTTTTTGTGCAGGAAGGTTCCTCTTCCTGCACAAAAACAATCTCCCCACGACGCAGGCACCCTTGCACCCTGGTGCAAGGGTGCCTGCGCCGGCGCATGGCTGCAGTTTGTGCGCCAGCGCAGGGGGAAGCACAAGGATGCGACATATTCTTGTAAATATGTCGCATCCCTGTGCTTTCCAAATTAACGCAGCATGGCGCAGCAAAATGACTTGCTGCGCCGTGCTGCGTTAGTTAATTGTAAATCTGCCCTAGATTTGTATCCTTACCTTTTGTGACAGAAAGACTGTCTAACCAAGCACAGTCCTAGTGGTAATACCAAATAGCTCTTAAAGCACAAACAATCCATAATTAGTATAAGCTTTCTAGCTTCATTGTACACAGTGTGGCTTCTGATGGACTGCATTGACTCGCTCCTTTTTTTTGATATCTGGGACATGTCCATGGCCAGTCTGAACCCTAATTCTCACTTTTAAATTAGTTTAATAAGATGTTTTATGTAACCTGTTACTTTGGAGGACCAATTTCCCGAGACCATGTTGTCACTCTGCACTGCCTCCTCTGTAATTTGATTAGGGCGATGTTTACTATTTCACAAACCTTTACTTGAACAACTTGTTTACTTGATACATTCCATTGCCCAACTTTCTTCTCAATCAGTATCACACATTTTATTATCCATAGGAGCTGTTGACTGTTTCGTTTTTTGAAATTTGATTGAAATCATCATTCTAAAGCTTTGCTTTATCTTCAAAGAATTTCTTGAATGCCTTATTTCTCGCTATTTGTCGGAGGATTTATCACGAAAAAGATATCGACATGTTTGTCATATATTTATGTTTGCTTCATTGTTTCATATTTCACCAATGTGATTTTCTTCTTTCTGTTTTCTTTTTGTAGAGTCTGCCCTGAAAGCTTCAATTTTTTGCAGATTTTGTTAATGGAGTCCACAGATTGTTGGCAGTGATCAGTCACATACTTGGGTGATTGCTTTGCACATACTAAGCTAGTGTTTCTACTTGGCACCCCACCCTCATTGGTACCCTTCAGGTTGGCGATATAGGACTTGATAGTGATTTGGTATGATTTCCCTCGTGCATTTATAAGGAATGTCTTTATGGCACTAGTTCTGGCTTTTTACTCATTCAATTAAAACATTCTGCTAATAAATTATTAACGGATTTCGAATCTGGTATTCGTGCTAATTACTTCCAATGAAAGCCTAATGCAACATATGTTTTGAAAATCTTGCTCCTGTTGATGAATTTTGGTTTTAAAAATTTTATGTAAAAAGTTGCAATGTCAATCCTCGTAAATTTTGTGTTTCAGCAAAACGAAGACAACCAAAATGACTGGGGCATTTGTATTTTTGCTGCAGCTGCATTTAGCTTCTGTGAACCTGTTTTTCAAAGCGATCCCTCATACTGACACATGTTAAGCAAATTGCCGATGGAATTGCTAATTTCTAACATGTACAGAAATGTGTGATTTTTGACAGACTGAGACACCGCGATGCATTCCTACAATAGTATTTAATAGGGTGGAATGAAAAAAAAATGAATGCACTAACCATAAAACGTTCTACCACCTTGGCGTACACACTAGTTAAAACAAAATAGCGCTTGTATAAAAGCCCATAATTAAACAAGCTTGTTTAATGATGCCCGCAAAACATTTACCTCCAATAGGAAAAAAATGTGCAATCATCACTTTTTTTCATTTGTCACCTCTCTCTCTGTTTGTACGTGGCGAGGCTGCATCCTACGAAAAATATACACATTTATTTCAACTCCAGCTGTACATTATTACTGCTACTAATGTGTCTTGGAATGTAACGTAGTAATCTGCTCAGAGGAAATACAACTTCAGGTGGTGGCATTCATTAAATGTGTCACTTTTTTAAGCTCCCCGGTATTAAGAGTTTTTACAGTAAAGTGGTGAAAAGCGTACTTTTCTAATCCTAACTTGCTGACAACATTTGAAGTGAAAATTGCCAGATTTCTTTACACATTTCCGTGACTGATGGTCGTTTCCTTAGAATTCCAGAGGCTTGTGTGAATCATGCCTAAAGGGTACATATGTTACAAGTTAACAAGAAAGTAAGTACCAGAAATCAAATGTTAGATTTACAGAAAAAAGCTTTTGATGTGCACCTACAAATAAGGTTAGGTGATTAGAGCCTGGAAGCCTCGCATTTGTAAAATTATGTTTTATTTTACAGTGCTATATAGTGGAACATTCAGCGGCTTCAATGGGTGTAGACCCGGAAATCAAATGAATTCCAGAACTTTTTTTTTTTATTTCCACCAACAGTAAAGCACAGCGAACCGATTCAGACCCTCTTAATGTAAGTTTTTCGTTTTTTAGGATGTGCCAATTTATGTTTTTTTAAATTTACTTAGCATCTCAATGCAGGATGGGCACATAGGTAAAGCATGTAGGGGGGTAACAGGCTAAAGAGCTACCCATTTTTTGGTTTGATTAATTGCACTAGCATGTAAATATGATTGGCGGAGACCAAACTAATATTTGTAGCAATTACCTATTTACATATAAAGGAATATAAAGGCAGGGAATGCACTTATTTCAATCAGAATGTGTCAGTTTCGCTCTTCTCTTTCACGTTGCAGTACATTTCTCTGCAATGCTATTTTGAGCTATTAAAAAAAAGCAAGTAGCACACATATTGGATGACAGGGACTTCCAGTGTAGGGGAAAGAGAATGTATATGGACCAGTACTTGGAGAAGCACATGGTTGCCTAGGTGTAGCTAGATTATGATTGGTGGAACTGAATCAGTGTGCAATGTTACAAGATGCCAGATAGATACTTAGGGGTCAGACGACTTACTGCTTTGCAGAGTAGCTTGTATATGTCCCTGTTGGTGGTGGTAATCCAGCAGTGGATCAGAGGGAGAAAAGTAAAAAGTGAAAACTTCCCTTGAGCACACAGAATACGCATATAATATATCGCATTAGTTCAAGTGCATGCCTTGTCCATACGGAGATCAAGTATCATTCAACCATCAACAGTGCAAGATCTCCTCACACATATAGGACAGGAACTTCACAGAGCCATTAACGCATAGGTAGAAACTGGGCAAGCTTCCCTCACACAGTACACGTACAACTTTACATCTTCAATGTAAGATTCCCTTGCAAACACAGAGCTGTTGGATTGATGGTAGCAGATGTTAAAAATCTTAGCAAATGATTTCCATGCCGTGATGACACCTCATATTGCAGCATTTGAATATGTTGTAGACATGAGGTGGAAAGTTGTGAGAGCAGCGATGGACTGGCAAGCGAGGTTCCATGAATGTTAATCTGAGCCGTAAACTCATCCGCAGGGGTGCACAGTCCATGAAGTTTGGGCTCTTCTGAAAGGAGGGTAAAGGAAGAGCCCAGGAGTTGACATGTTTGTGATATCGGTATAGCCTAGCCAGCTATGCACTGTAGGTTCCACCGGAGGTTGCTCCCTCTCTGGAGTAGTGCAGTGGGCAAAAACAATGGACTGGGATGTGTCCTAGGATATTGCCAGTGGCTAAGACTTCAAGCATTATACCCATCACTACTTTTTGTTTTTAATGCGATCAACTGAAATACACAGGCAAAGGCAGTCAACATCTCTGTGCTAGCATCATTGGAGCAGCTGTGTATCCAATGAACAACTGACGAGCTTCCACATCCAATCGACAATCTGGTTCAATCCAAAAACGTTACACTTCCTCAAAGTGAATGAAATATGCTTACACCTACCTGACAGGCAGTAAAGACCTGGGTATCACACACTGTTGTCCTGCCTACTCTAATTGAAATGGTCAGGAATGGAAGAAAAAGTGAGATAAACTGGCACTGGCATGGCCTCAGCCCATGTGCAAATGCAGACCAGCCCCAATCTCAGTTTGACGCCACCCAAAAGGCACATCAGATTGCATCATAGCTGCAAAAAATATGAGATCACAAGTGATCCTTTTATCCCATCCAAACCAGTAGCAGTTTCGGATACAAATCCTAGACCACTTGCTGCAAGTCACAGTGGCCAGAACCAGCTTGCTTGTGAAAGAACCCAGTGGAATCAGCTTCCGTAATCTTAAAATAAACTAGACAGAGAAAATACTGAGCAGTCTTTTGGCGTCACTGCCGAAGCCACATAGTTAAAGTTTCTTGCCAGTGTGAGTTGTTGATGTTGTTGTGGGTGCCTCGGTCAGGGTTACCTGGTAGGAAGAGTACACAGTGTGTATATTTTAGAAAATTGTGTGGTTTGCAACTCTGGGCATCAGTCAAGATATTGCATGATTCTTACAGGCACACATTCCAATTTCAGGATGTACAAATATTAGGCATTATCTTCTTTCTCCATTTGCCAATGCTGAAAGAAAGTAACAGGGAGCTATAGGTTGATTTTTACATTTAAATTATGTGAACAATTTGGGTCGGGGGCAGAGATGGGTTCATTCTTTTATTCCACTTGGGATTGTTTAGATTTGTTATCGACATCTGTTAGAAGCATCCTTATGCTCAAGGAAAAGAGAGTCCTGAAAAGGATTGTTGCTTTTGCAATGCTTGCCAGAGTAGGTGATGTAGTGTCTTGTAGATATGAATAGCGGGACCCTTCTGGTCCCTGGTGGACTCCTTAAGCGAATGACGTAAACATTTGGGTGTGTCTGGATGTGATTAATAAAGTTCATGACGCAGTGTGTAAAGTTAATGATTGCACTCTAAAGAATAAAGACGTGCACTGCAGAGCTCCATGTCTGGCATAGTAATTTGCATGCTACCGGGCTGGGGAAGTCACAACAAGTGACGAGGAGTTAGAGGATCTGTAACCCGAAGTAATAAGAGTACTCTCCTTTAGAGCTTGCCGAGGTCAAGCAAACTGCTTGTGCATGCCACGTGCGACCCAGTCGAAATGAAGCAGTTGGTGGTTAGCATATGTGGAGTCACAGAGCCACACCAGCCAGTGCAAGGCTTTTGAAAAAGACAAAGGCCCTATGAAAAGTTCAGTCACAGTCGGCCCGGAACCTGCTGGTAAGGCTGAAAGAAGAGGTACTGCGCTGCAACATAACACAGAGCCAGCATACATACAGTACGATAGCGCTGAAGGCAGTGACAACCAGGTACAGAGAAGCTGAGAAGGCCACAATAGCCAGGTGCAGAAAAGCGTGCTAAGGAAAGCAGAGGTGTCTAGGTGGAAAGAGAATAATTGTATTCACTGGCAAGAATGAAGAATGAGGCATCCGACATCTAGACGAGTTCAGGCTGAGGACCAGTGCGTCCAAAGTAGCAAATGGCATCCACAACGATCCAAGTGAACACACAGGGGTTGTGCTCACAGAGCCATTGGTACCTGAAGCGGCAACCACCAAAGTCACCAGCTGTGCTCAGCACAACACAAAAGTCTTCAAGATTTGAGAGGTTCCAATGGCTGCAGAGATCAGTGTCAAATGTGGCGCCACAGCATTCTTGATACTGCTGCTTCCATTAGATACCACCAAAAAAATGAATATTGGTGCCACATGGACTGCCTGTATTTAAGCATTCGATGATTTCATTGACGCACTAGAAGAAACAAATGACAAAATGTCATCAAATGCCTAAAGAACCTTGCAGGTGAAGGAAGCGATAAAGAAAATACCCCAAGGTAATGAAATATCTTACTGTCAGATTAAGGTGGCATTAGGAATCTAGTTCAATCCAATGTCGAACATCGACTCAAAAGGTACATCTTCGACCAAGCCAGACAGCAAATTGGAGAAACAATGGATGAGTTTGCTGAAAGACTTAAAGCCCTCATCAAGCATTGCAAGTTCAATGAATTCAATGATGGAGAAGCAATCCATTTCAGAAACCTCAATGGATGCCTTTCCAACTTGTTCAGATGAAGTATGCTGTGTGAGACACTCAGTCTGGAAAGAGTGCTCATGTCTGCAAGAGCAGAAGAACATGCAGATAAACAAGCTGCTGATTTGGAAGCTGGACAAGCTCAGACTGAATCAGCATTTAGCATGAAAAGTAAGCAGAGACACAAGAGCGAGGACCATGAAGTGATGTCTCAGAGGAAAAATAAACTGTTTCTGGTGCAGATTCTCCTTTCCGCACGAAGGTACGAATGTAAATTTCCCACCATTGGACAAACATGAAAAGGCTGCAGGAAAGCAAACAATTTTGTAACTGTTTGCAAAGCAAAAGTGACTGTGTCACATCAAGAAGAGGAAATGGATGCCAGAACGTTCCAGAAAACATCTAGCTACGCCCACAAGACCAAGCGGTGACACTAATTGAGGCAAGTGGAAACTAAACAGGGTCAATAGTCATCAAACTAATCTTCCAAAGGTTCCACACCTTCATTGTTGAGCGACAGTGAAGAATATGGCTGTGCAAAGATGATGTTGACTGTTGAACGACGTGAGCATGTGGGTTTGGCTTCATGCAGAGAAGTCCAAGTCTAAGCAAGATCGCCATGTGAAACAACCATGTTCCTTTTGACATTGCTCCAAGATCACACTAAAGGTGAACTGTTGTTCCACATCTTTTATCATCAACAGTGGTACATCAATACATATCATGCTGGCAGAGAAGTACAATGCACTGTTGCTAGTGCCCCGTCTCTCACCTTCGAAGTCAAAGGTATAAACGTGGGATGCCTCCGAGCCATTGCAAAGTCAGGGATCATTTGTACCAACCATGCAACACAAGAAGACGAAAGTACATGCACTGATTCATGTTCTTCAAGGTACTTCGTCAAGCGCATGTTCACTCAGTTTCAGTACTTCTGCGGACGTGGGTCTGATTTACATCAACTATAACATAAATGCACATGCAGACATAGTAATTCAATTCCCATCATTGTTTCATGGACTAGGAAAGCTTAAAACCATAAAAATGAAACTTCATATCAATGAGGACATTCGTCCTGTTGCTGGACAACATAGTCAAATTGCTTTTCACTTGCAGGAAGCTGTTGAGAAAGAACTGGAAAGACTGTTAAAACATGATATCATTAAACGCTCTACTGGTCCGACACAATGGGTTTCTTCCATAGTAGTAGTGCCCAAAAAGGACATGTGAAGGTGACGTGGGCATCTGTGTTGACATACGCCAAGCTAAGAGTGCAATTGAGAGAGACCGCCATCCAGGTCCACACATTGCAGACATGATTACACAGCTGAATGGTGCCAAAGTCTTTTCTCGTCTTGATCTGAGCAAGGGGTATTATCAACTCAAACTAGAGGGAAACTGCAGGTACATTATCACCTTTCTGACCCATATTGATTTGTTCAGATATAGAAAGGTTACATTTTGAGGTGTCGTCAGCTACAGAACTTTTTCAAGATGTCATTTGCTGCATAACACAGCCTGTCACACATGCTATTATTTATAGTGATGATATACTGGTATTTGGAGCCCCTCAAAAGGACCATGACAAAGCCCTTACACAAGTATGCTGCTTGCCGGCTGATGCTGGTCTCATTTTGAATGCAGAAAAGTATGAGTTTCACAAAACAAAACTAAAATTCTTTAGGCATATTATCTCTGAAAAGGGGATGACAACAGATATGGCTGAAGTACAAGCCTTGTCATCCACTACTCCACCACAAGATGTGAGCATGCTGTGATCCTTCATTGGCATGGGCAGTTACTGTTCCAGGTACATTCATTATTTTGTAACAGTCAGTGCTCCGTTGAGAGAATTGACAAAAAAGAACTGTGTTCAAGTGGTTACCTGAATGCGGTTGAAGCTTTAAGAAAATCAAACATGCAATTGAGAATGCTTTGAAATGGTCTATTTTGATCCAAAACTTCATACTGAGATTGTAGTAGATGCTTCCCCAGAGAGGTTGGATGTGATCCTTGCCTAGGACAGTGAACTCAACAATGCTCAAAGGCACATTGTGGCTTATGTGAGCAGGACTCTGTCACAGATCAAACATGCATATTCACAACCTGAGAAAGAAAATCTGCCTGTAGTGTGGGCTTGTGAATACTTTAATGTGTTTCTATGTGAAAAGCACTTCACCCATGTCACTGACCACCAGGCATTGTTCACCATTTTTGAGAATCCGAAGGCCAAGATGCCCCCTCGCATCGAGAGGTAGGGTCTGCAATTGCAAGAGTATGATTACACTATTGTGCAAAGGCCAAGGAAACATCAGAATCCTGCTGTCTACTTTTCATGAGTGCCAGTGGAGTTTCACAGTACAATGTCTAAAGTGGCTGAGCCCTATGTTAACTTTATAGTCAAGTCAAGCACACCTGAAGCTCTTTTGGTGGAAGAAATTCTTGTGCTACAAAGACAGATCGAGATCTGTGTGCTCTCAAAGATATTATTTCTCAGCAATCCTTTAAGAAACACACTTGACCTCTTACAGAGGACTTTGAATACTAAAACTTCAAAAATGTGAGCGAGGAAGTATCTGTCGCTCAAAAAGGCATTATATTAAGAGGTTCTATAATTTTCATTTCAAAGAGTCTATGACATCAAGTCATTGAACTAACCCATGAGGGTCATTGTGGCATTGTAGCCACCAAGGGAGCTCTTCGAGATCGAGTGTGGTTTCCTCGCCTTGATGAAAGAGTTGATAGAGAATTAAAGGCCTCTCATTTGTGCAACTGCTTGTCTCCCAAAATAATGCAGCATCCGTTAGTTATGTCTTACCCCCGGAAGCAGGTGTGGGAGAGAAATGCAGTTGATTTCTTTAGACCCCTAACAATGGATATCATCTAATGGTAATTGTTAATAATTACTCACAATTTCCCCTTGCAGAAGACCTGTCATCAACCACACATGACAAAGTCATTGGGACATTTAATGACATTTTTGCAACATGGGTCTCCCAACCATGTTCAAGTTCGATAATAGCCCACTGATCAACAGCCTAGAATTTAAAGAGTTTCTTACTAACATGAATGTTCAGCATCAGAAAATCAGAAAAGTACCCCTCTCTGGCCACAGGCCAATGGTGTTGCTGAACGCTTCATGGGCACCATAAAGAGAGTAGTTCAGCATGCTGCATTAGAAAGAAGTGATCTCAAATCGGCTCTATATTCAGTCCTTTATGCTTACAGATCAACTTCCCATTTCACTACAGGTGAATGCCCTGCCACCTTGATGTTTGGGAGAGCCATAGGAACCAAATTGCTGCAATGGTCCACTCATGGGTCGACAGATGTAGACGAGATCCGTATGACTGATTCCTTGCACAAGTCCAGAATGAAGACCTATGCTGATAAAGAAGGATGTACTCAGGACATGGTTTTCAAGGAAGGAGTCCGGGTCCTGTTCTAGCAAAAACGGAAATGCAAGTCTGATTCTCCATTTGATGCTGAACCCCTTGAGGGTTGTGATGACCAAAGGACATATGGAGACCGCTCAAAGTCCCAGAAAGCCTCAATGTTCATCGACTCCAGATGTCAGAAGTGAGATCTGCCCATCTGAAAATCTAGAGGGCTCACCTCATATGACTACTTCTGCATCCCTGGTGCCTGAGGCAGGCCCCACTCCTCCGCTTCATTAATTTCACATGACTAGGTCTGGAAGACTGGTTCAAGCACCTCAATGACTCATTGAGAAACTACTAGCTATCTAATATTTGTACTTTTTACTTAACAGACGGAGAAATGTAGTGTCTTGTAGATATGAATAACGGGACGCTTCTGGTGCCTGATGGACTCTGTAGGTGAATGGCGTAATCGTTTGGGTGTGTCTGGGTGTGATTAATAAAGTTTATGATGCAGTGTGTACAATTAATGGTTGCACTCTGAAGAATAAAAATGTGCAGTACAGAGCTCCGTGTGTGGGGTAGCCATTTGCATGCTACCAGGCTGGGGAGGACGCAACAGGTGTTGCTCCTTCTTTCCATTAATCTGAATGACAAGAGGAGGGCAGCAAGATGTTTAGGGGAAGACAACATTCCATACAATCTAAGCAGCTCTCCAAAGTGATTAAAACTACACACAGTATAATTAGCTATGAGGACAGGAAGCTTCTGTGCCGTCCCAGTTTTATGAAGACACTTCACAACCAAACTTATGCAATCACAGAGTAGGACCTTTGAGGCTACAAAAGCCGAAAGATTAACACATATTTTTGAAATCCCAAATATGCTGTTCAGTGTGGCAATATGTGTGTGTCATGAGGGGCAGGTAACCACGCGACACGTATGGCTGAGTAAAGTGGATTTATTGTTCACTATACAATTGGCAACAAGAGTTTGGGCGTTCTCTTCAGGGGGAATTAGCGTCTTCTCCTTTACATTGTCTCTCGTAGTCCAAGGGCTGCACTCCAACACGGGGCCGTACCAAAATAAACAAGAAAAGAAAAGAATACGTCAGTGCTGGGCACTAAATATGATCAGCTGTGGGAGAGGGGGTGAGGGAAATAACACCCAATCAGAAGAGGCTACAGGGTGTATTGAGTCAGGAGACCACCACCGAGGGGTTGGAAGAGGCGAGACAGAAATGTAGACAACACCTGCGAAATTACAAAAAAACGGGGAGGTCTATGCGGTCTCTTGCTTCCCTCCCGGGGAGGTTGCTCTCACCCGTCTCCCAGCTCCCAGGAACCTTGCCCGTACCTGTTCAAGCCACATTCCTCCTGGAACGTGGCGGGGCGCTTCGCGGTGTCGGGGGCCTCCTGGCTCTCCTACGCGGGTCTGTTCACTGCCTCTCGAGACTTCGGGTTTCTCTCCGGTCCCGCTCTGCATTCAAACTCGCCTCAGCGTCTCTTCTGGTGTGTCTCCGCAAACTTCCTCCTCCGGATGCTCGTCCCCCGTCTCTCCGCCTTCCGGTCCCTTTTCTCTTTCGGAGGCGCTGCAACCCCACCTCCAGGGGGTGTGCCCAGGCTCTCCGTCTTCCTGGGTCTTAAAGTGCCCATGGTGTTGATTCTCCGGGTCGTCTCCAATGTCTAGCAAATCCCAAGTCTCTAGAGGCTGAAAGGAAGAAAAAGGTGTGGTCCATTGAGGTTGGGTCTTGTCTGTGGAATCAGGGTCCAAGGGTGCCAGATCCTGACAGTGTAGAAGCAGCAGGGGGTAGAGTACAGAACTGATGTGGTGACAGAACATCGATGTTGCATGTGAAAAATCTTTGCTAAATTTATGCCTTTCCAGTATGGACAGTGGAAACAGTACAACTCACATGCATATCAAAATACTGTAAATACCGGAATGCAAGTACTATTTATATTCTGATATTTAAGTGTGATAAAGCATGTACTTCCTTCTACAAATGAAAATGTGCTGGTCCCAAACTATGAACATAACACCCATTCATTACCAGTGCAGTTCATGAGACTAGAACCTGGCTTGGGTAGTTGCCAACATTGCAATGCTTTATGAGTGTTGTGAAATCATATGGAGTCATCCATCACATCTGATTTGTGGTTTGTGAGTAGTCTGTGCACAGCCAACACACCCACTAAGCTATTATGGGTGTAAAAGTTAGCAGCACTCTAGTCTCTTCCCCTTTCTGTGGTGGGAAGCCCCTCTAAGTAGGTTTCACTTTACCCATACTCATGGCAGCTGAATGTGACAATACAGCTCCATGGAAGCTCCAATGCAGGGATAATATTGGCAAGAAAGGAACTATCCACGAGGGTCCAATGAGGATCACTATGGGCCCTGTTTACCCATGAAGGACAATACCATAGATGATGGGCTTTGGTACAGGCTGAGAAATACACATAGGCCACTAAGTGGTGAATTCAGAGCCCTGTTAAGCTGAGTCTATCCTTGGGAACTGTATGCTCTATTCAGCACTGATTCCATTTCGCATAGGCCCCAGTGTCTACAGGATGACTCCAGATTGGGTGCCAGCTCAAAAACAACAAGTTAAAATCTGTGTGCTGCACCACTGGAGCCACGCTTTCCTCATTGGACGTTTGATGTGCAGCAGTTACATGCTTTTCTAGAGGCATGTGTGCTATCCACAGCCATGGAATTAATTTCCCCCAGTCATTAAGAGGCAAAACCAAAATCCCCTGGCTCCATTGCAGCAGATCTTCCCTCTCAGGAGGCAGCAACACTGCAGCGGATGCACTTAACGTACCGTTGGTCCCTGCGGTGCAGGATGCTAACACGGGCTGAGCTGGGGTAGGACTACAATCCCCAGGCTCCCTTGCAGTAGATCTTCTCCGCTAGGAGGCAGCAACACCACAGCGGGCACACTAAAGGTGAAGACTGAACCAAGAGCAACTTGCCACTTACTCCTTAAATGTAGGCCATGATCTTGTTTCTTACCACTATATACTATGGGAAAGGGGAAAACGAACCCATCTAAAGGTGGAAGAGATTAGGTAATGGTTACCCCCTCAGTGATAACTAATTATCTCACAACAGCTATGGGGGCATTCACCATGGAGAGTGGGATAGTTGAAGAAAGAATTGCCACAGTGCAGAGATTAATAAATGACCCTGATAATATTGTTGAAGACCCAGCTCCCAAGATAGTATCAAACTTGAGGAACAAAGGATATATATTCATTTAGAGGGCTCAAAAGAGGTTTTTACAAAAAATTAAAGTTGTGTGGCTTTGGTGGTACGTAATCCAAGTGTCAGCTCAGACTCTTTTGTGGACGCCATTGATCCTGCATCAAAATAAGTGAACTCCACCTCATTAAAGAGAAAGCGTAAAGAAGTGAAGGCACAAAGCTGATCAAACTTGGCAGAAAAATCAGCAGCAAAACCGACAGATAGCTCAAGAAACAGCCCTAATTCAAAAAGTCCTCCTAAGGCTGTATGAAGGAATGCTGATCTATTGTATCTGAATTAAATGCAATCAAAGACATCTGATCTATGCTAGACCTTTTATCATAAATTGGAGGGCATGCTGAAAGCCTTTCATAAAGTCATCTCTGATAAAATGGTCGAACTCAACAACAAATTTACTACATTACTAGGTGCTCAGTGTAATCATGTCTTTTCCAACTGTTTTGAAAAGACCTCGAGACACCCTCTACATATTCATAACCCCCAGAGAAGTGCCTAAACCTCTGGCCATGCCACGTAAATTGTAAGGGCCACCAACTTCCTTTGCCAATAGAAACGAATAGGCATTGGTAGAAGCAGGAACACAAGGGAGGTGACCTTATCGCAGAGCATGAGAGAAACTCCAATGCATGGTATAAAATTACAGGTACCACCCTAGTGCACCACATATGTGATAGTACTGGACGGCGTACCATCATTGGAGAATGGCAAAAGTGAGGAGCACATGGCATTGAAGTTCATGGTGGCCAACTGGTGCAGGAAAAATGCTGGTTGGCACAATCATCTAGTAAATGAAATTCTTACTGCATGCAAGGTTGAATGTGTGGGTCACTACCCAAAGCGTTCCACTGGTGACTGCATCGTTATTAATTTCAAAAGCCAGTGGTTGGTAAAAACATTACTGCAACATTAAAAAAAACTAGGTAAAGTGGCCAGATAGGATGAATGACCAGCCTCTGGGTTATTTTTATAGGCCCATTTCCTGTGAATCAATCATGGGGTCCAGTATCCCCCCTAAATTCCGGTCAAGGGAAGATAATTCATCTGCACTATAATGTTGACACTCAGCTTGGTACCAGATACTTCGCCTTTACCTTCTGGGTTGCCTAATTATAATACTTATACATTTTATTACAAAACTTTTGACCACAGATGTAATTGACCGTTTGGATATCTATGATAAAAGTAAATGGACATCGTTATTATGTGTGCCAGAGTTTTTAACATTACAAAAGTTTGTTTTAGTGGTCAAGCTGGTTGTGGCAAAGTGGATGCATAGTGTGAGGACATTAAACACTTTAAACACTCGACATAGCGTGATGCATTTAATTGCTCGGTTGTTGGAATGACCTGATATTTGCCAGTGATTTATTGCTAGGGGACTATCCACATATCCCTACTTACACTGGGAATGTCCTGGGCAGCGCCAAAGATTTTATTCAGGTATCATCTGCCCGCAGCATATAATCTCACATTTTTAAATTTTAGAAAACTGTATAAGTAATCATAAGCCATTATCGTTTGCTTTTAACTACACGTGAAAGGAAAGGGTAGCCCCCCCAGAATCATTTGATATGAATTACTCTAGAAAGAGAGAACTGAGAATCAAACAGCACAAAGTTGATTCAAACCAATTCTTTGAAGCCCTGATTGTGAATAATAGAGAGGCAATAATGACATGCCTGCTATCAGAGACAAATCCTGTGTTTATCCTGGATAGTTTTGGGAAGGTTTGTCAATCTATGTCTGTAATGCTGATATCTAGGAAATTAGCAAGAGATCCTCCTCCATACAGGTGGTTTAACTCAACTTGCTCATTTGCACATAGGCAGCTTAAATCAGCTCTTAAATCTGTTCCAAGTAACATCGAGCGTATAGGACACACTAGACAGATATAAAAGGCAGCTCTGGAACAACAGAAATAAAAACTCAGACGGTCCACCTGGGAAGATCTAGAAGCAGCAGCCGATTTAAGGAATAACAAAAAGTTCTGGGAAGTTGCAAACCACCCATTTTGGAGAGAGGGTGTTAACTCTAAGGCTAAAATCTTTATTTCTGTTGACTCTTGGGTATCCCATTTCGAAAACGCTTTTGCTCCAGAAAGAGTCCATAGCAAATTAGCTAAACAGATACCCCTATTTAACACTAGCCAGGAAGGGGCCCATAAGTTAAGTGTTTCCATTTAGATCTCTGAATTAATAAATGCCATCAAATACAGCGGGAAAAGCCCTAGGAGTTGATGGTGTCCTTGTGGGTGTATTTAAACAGAACATAGTATTCTGGGCCGCATTACTTACAAACGTAATTCGAGCAGCGTATAGGGAGAAATTGCTCAGATCCTAGAGTAAAGCAATAATAGTTCCTATTTTTTAAATGGGTGACAGAAATCAGCCAACTTGTTATCAACCAATTTTATTGCTCAATTCTACCATGAAAATATTGGGTTGTGTCCTCTTATTCGGACTCGAGGACTGGGCAGGACAAAATAATTTTTTATCTGATGTTCAATGTGGCTTTCACCCTGGCCTCCGCACAGTGGAGCAATCCCTAAATTTTTTTTTGCAGACTGGAAAATATGTCAAAGCCAGGAGAGGTCTTCATTGTCCTCTCATTTCACTTTTGATCATGCAAAGTTGAGGGCATTGTTGGAAAAGATGGGGGTCAAAGTAGCATTAGTGGACCTACTCAGGCACCTGGAGAGGGACACAACAATGAAAGTACGTTATAGTCAATGCAAGAGTGTTTACCCCCTTACTCTCCAATCGAGGAGTAAGGCAAGGCTTATTCTGGCACTGTACTTGTTTTTATTTTATATAAATGGGCTAAAAAATCATATATTGAGCAGGGGTAAACACTTGCCACACGTCAAGAAGTGTCATGTCAAGAATTGCAAATGGTTTACAGACCACATTGGAAGTTTTTACTTCTTTTATGAATGACCTCGACTTAAAAGTTAACTTGTCTAAGGGGCATATTCACAAGGAGCTATCGCCGAATTAACGGCACTTTATCGCAGCCAAAGTCGTGATAAATATACCTCCCCATTCACAAGCTGGTGCAAACAGCCCACAGCACCAGTTTACCAGCCATAGCAGCCACAAAAAACATCGCCACAGAGGACCGGCGCAACTATCGCTAATGAGATGCAGAGTGGGCGTTCCCGTGCCAAAAGGCGAGACAACATCACACCTCAATATTCACAACGACCAGCCACATCGGCGATAAAAACACAAAACCGGCCATAAGCCGCGTTAGCACCAGGAAATCTACACCTGCCCTGACCTGGTGTAAAGTCCGACCACAGCCTGCACCACAAAAGGGAGCACAGCCCAGAGCCAAACATGAAGGACAACAGATGCCCACGAGCAACTGAACATGCAGCACGGACACCCAAGAGGGCCACAACACCCACCGACACCACACCCAGGCCCGCAACATTGTTTTTGGATATGTGCTGTACGACATGTGCACTTACGTGACGTCAGCAATGTGAGTATGGTGTCCAACCACTGATCATGTGGAGCAATGTCATATCTCACTACAGAATGTGTCCACACAGATGTGTGTGAGTAGGTATGCGATGTGAATTTCTGTTGTCACATGTGGTGTAAGACACTACTCCTGGCCTGCTTTCATTTGGGTCAGTCCTACAGACAGCCCTATTCAACACATGGACGTGTGCCTACGTTGGGGGGTTGTGTGATTGTTGTTGATGTGCAATGGGGACACAGCTAGTACTCACCTTCACAGTCATCCAATTGGCCATGTGTCTCAGGGATACACATGCACATAGATGTCAGTTACCAGGGTATACCTTCATGTGCAATCATCGTCCCCACATCCAGCCATACTTCCATACGTGAGTGAGCATAGTGATGACACATCTGTGTGATTTCGAATGTTTTATTCACATTCAGGTGATTGACGGAGCTGGAGCTGTACATGGTCATCCAAGCCCACATCACATGGAAGCCCAGTGGTGGGCCAACCAGAGTCCTTTGGGGATTGCACAGTGATTTGGAAGAGGGAGAGTGCAGTCCGCAGCTGGATTGCTGTGTAATTGGCCAGCGATGAGGAAATGGCAGTCTGTGTCGGGGTCCGGGTGAATGTCGCAGAGTGTTCCGGGGGTCAGTAGGAGGTATTTCCCAGGGCATGATGCATAGGTCATAACCAGGCAGGGACAGGCCATATGGCGGTGATGGATGCTATTGCCTCCTTCCTCACACAGTAGTTCCCATCCCCTTCTCACTCCCCTGATACGGGTTCTGTGTCCGGTGTGTCCGGTGTGTGTGGCGGGGTGATGGCTGCATCGCTGTGTGCCACAGACACATCAGACTGCGTAGGTGATGGAGCAGCATCACAGTGTGCCACGGACACTTCAGGGGTCGGAGCTGTGTGTGTCGATGTTCCCGCTGCAGTCATCTGGGAACGGCTCAGTGGCAGCAATGGCAAGATGAAGTACTGCAGGGCATTGAAGTTCCCAGCTACTACTCGCTGGTGTCCAGCTGTGGCAGACATACTTCCAGCCTGCATCTGCTCCATGGTCTCCATTGACCTCCGCATCTGTGCCAACTCCGTGCTGTCATGGCTGGTGCCTGTCTGACCTGACAGTTCTTGTATTCGATTCATGGCACCAGCGAGGTCAGCCAAGGTCTGTGGCGGAGCATGGTGCGTACAGGGTGTGTCCGATAGGTACTGTATGTGGTCCCTGATGGGACTCAGACACTCACGTATGGCATCGAGTTTGGCTGCCAGGAGCTCAAAACCCACCCGCAGCTGATCAGCCAACTCCACCTGGCAACCCAACACACACGGTAGGAATTCCATGTATTGGTCGGGGGGTCCTGGGAGACAGCCGTGGTGGTGTGTGTTTCCTGCTGTGTGGTCTGTGCAGGTGGTGGGGTCACCTCGTGGCAGCTGGCCTGCCCTGCTCCTGGGGGTGAGGTGCAGAGGCTGTCCATTATCTGTTGGAGGGTGTCTTGACATATGTGCAGGTTGTCCTCTTCATCATCAATGATGGGAGGTGTGGTGTGCTCTGCAGGAGGTGTTGTTTGTCCCTCTGCAATGTAAAGGGGAGATGCAGGTTAACAGAGTTTCACATGTATGTTGATGATTTGCAGATGTTTACATTCAGACTGCATGCCAATGTACATTGGGAATGTTCTGGGGGAGCTGGCTATTTGATGGCAGTCAGTGTGTTTTTCGACTACATGACGGATGTGTGGTAGTACCCATACATTATCATCACACAGTGTCAGGCAATGCCAGATGTGAGTGGACAGTTACTACGCACGAGCGGAACCTGTTGTGAGCTCTGTTCTGTGGTGCTGGTGTTGCACTTTGTACCACATTGCCGTCTTTGCTGATGTTCTGTGATTGCTATGTGTGTGTGCTGCATTGTGGGGGAGTTGCCCCTGCAGCTCTGATTTTGTTTGGCCTTCTCCCTTTGAGGCGGGGTGCCTTTGAATTTTTAGCTTCTCGGAGCCTGATTTGCTTTTGACTTGGGTCATATGTGCTCTCGGACAGATTTTGTGGCCTGGTGCATTGTTCGTCTGCTGCGTGTATTGTACGGCATGGGTTGTGGGTGCACGTGGACATGTCGGAGTGTGACCTGCTCCTTTACGGATGTGATCCGCACTGGGCTACCTCCATGTCGATTCGTGGGCCATGTCATTTTGTTTTGGCTGCTGCCATGCTATCGGACAGGCAGTGTTGCTTGCATAGTCAGTGTGGGTCACAGAGCCGCTGCTTTGCTGGATTCAGCACATGTGCATGGGTCGGTTGTGATATTGGTGATAGGGGGGGCCCCTCTGTGCACATTGTGGATGGGGGCCTACTTGGCGTTTCTATGTGTGCGGCAGTGTGCCAAGGCAATCAGGGACATGTTCCATGGTCATTGTGGGTGTGCTGTGTGCTACACGTAATTGTGCATGTGTGCCATTGTGCCCATCTCCCCCTGTCCCCCCCGTCCCTAGTCGTTACTCACCCTGTTGCTGTTGGGTCAGGTCATATCGTGCTTTGTCCAGGCCCCCCAATCCTGCCACCGTCTCCTCACTGCTGACTGTGGCCACCATTTGCTCCAGGTCATCCAGCTCCTCCTGTGTCGCAGGACTCCCACCTCCAGTCGCCGTTGCTGCCTCCCTGTTGGCGGCGAGCTTATGTTTGGTCTGCCTTTTTAGATCATGCCAGCGCCTCTTGACCTCCTCCAGTGACCTCCTCGACACTGCATTGACGTTGGTAACCATGGCCTGCCATATTTCGGTTTGGTTTGCCAGTCCCGCAGTGGAGGCGCCGAACAGTTGTTGATGGTGTTCGGTCACCTCCGTGACGATGATCCGGTCTTCCTGCGGACTGAACCCCGTCTTCCTCTTCCTCTTGTCCTTGCCCTTCCCCGAACGCGGGGTTCCTGGCTGGTCCTCCGTGGGGCTTGTGGTGTTCGGCTTGTCCTCTGCACTCGGTCCGGGTGCATCCATGTTGCTACGGGGTTTGAATTGTTTTTGGGCTTTTTTTTTTCTTTCTTTTATGGTGCTTTTTCCCGCCGGACCCGTGGGATTTTCAGGCCTGTGGCTGGTGTTCGCTGATTTCTGTACCGCGATTGGCCTCATCGCATGTTTTTTGGCGTTTGCGTCTTGCATTTTTTCGGCGTGGCGTTTATTTTCACGCTGACATTTGACGCGTTATCTGGTGACTATCGCATGCTACCGCCTTGTTGTGAATTCCACGTTGGCACAGGGTTATTTTCCCGCGCTAGGCTGCGATATTGAAAGTTGCGTTACGCTACTCTTGCGGTAGTTATCACACGTTCTTGTGAATATACCCCTAAGTCTTTTACAATGATGAGCACTCAGAAAAATAAAATTTAGGGTGCATTCCATAGGTGGGAGTGAAATTGCCACAGTAAAAACTTTTAACTATTTAGGTATTACTTTGATTCTGATATGAGATGGGGTCATCTTCTGAACCAGAGATCACAGTCGCTTGCAAGGGTAAATGAGGCACTTTTTAGGGTTTCCTCCAAGTTGGGCCAAAAACCAAAGAAGAAATGCTACCATTATATAAAAGTAAAAGCATTCCACGGGGCACGAGTTTGGGAGTGCATAATCCCGAAAACATTCAGAGGCTAGAGAACATCATCTTAGGTAAACTGCTCTCAGTTCTAAAAAGCACTGCAACCTACTAGGAATTATTTTTTGGGAGGATAACATAAAAATGTCTGGTATTTACCCAAAACGGTCTTTTTAAGACTTATATTGAAGGACTGTGTTTACATTATGTGGAACAATCTTTTGCTAATTTGGGAGTCCCAGAATATTTTACTTTCCCAGATTCTATAAATGTAAGGTCTAAAGAGAATATCCGAAACTTGTTTTTTATATTTTGGGTGCAATAGACGGCGGCTCAGGTGAAATTTATGCAGGCAGGTGTGCAATATAATGCTCTAATCACCACCATAAGCATGGAGCCATACCTATTGTGGATTTGTTCTATTCAGTATAGATTCTATCTTACCCGTCTTGATTTTTTTTTAAACTTGCTGTATTATTATTCACTGTTCAATACAATAATTTATTAATTACATTGAATGCTTTTTTGTAATTGCTTGCGGAATGTTATCGTTTGCCTTTTAAAAAGTCTTGTTGCATTTATTGTGTTTTATATACTTTTATGGCATTAATCCGAATAAAAGAAATGTGGTTGTGATCCCCTTGGTGCAGCACGGCCCGACCTTGATCTCTGTAATCAAGAACAAAATAGTTTTGCTAAAGGAGTGTTTTCTATCCTCTCACACCACTCCGCATCTGCATAAGTGTTTTACAAGCGTGTAATTAATAATTGCATTGAGTACAAAAATGAAATCATTTAGGCCAAACAATGTAAGACGTATCATTAGAACAAGTACTACTGTTTGAAAAAACGTTTCACTTTTCTTGCACTGGACGGGCTGTTGATGAAGCATTTAAGGAACAACACTATATTCGAAATTACTATGTAATTCGGAAAAGTAAATGGGCCGGTCTCAGGAAGGTAACATTAAAAATCTCAGTGCCCTGTTTGCACCCATAGGGAAGGTAAGATGATGCACCCTTTGAACATACCATTACAAAACCTTTCAACCTGGCTGTGTTTAAGTGTGCGTATGCAAACTTTTAAAGACAGAGGGCTCATTTAAAACAAAATGATGCTGCGCCAAGCTGCATCATTTTGAAAGCACCCCGTGCTTTACCCTGCACTGGTGCACATTTGGCTGCCATACGCGAACGCAGGCACCATTGCACCATGGTACGAGGGTGACTGCATTGTGGGGATGATCGTTTTTGTGCAGGAAACAAAACAATCACTGATGGTGTTTTCCTCATTCTATGTGTGCTGAAGAAAACAGCACGCATAGAAAGAGGAAAAATCGAGGAGAAATAAAAGTAGGTGTAGGATTCTGATACCATCCCAGGTTTAAGAAATGTTGTAAATCTGGGAATGCTGCAGAATCCATGGGCATTGCGTGGGAACACCCACAGCAACACCCATGGCACACACCTTTTTTACGCAATGTGATGCGTCAAAAGGCGTCATATTTACAAGGCCATGAAAAGCCACGCAAGATGGCTTTGTGTGGCCTTGTAAATATGGGACAGCAAACTGCGCCGCTGGTGCGTCAAAAAAAGTGATGCAACGACGGCGTAAGAGGCTTGTAAATAAGCCACAGAGTGCCCTTAGACATGGATGTCATTTAGGGGTCACCAGGATTCGCAGCTGTGACTCCTGATGTGCCACTAATGATGCCTGACACTGCCAGCGCGATCCCTTGCCTCAAAGGTAGCACAGTCAGCGTCAGGAAGACAGGGGCAGCTCGTCTATATGGACGTCGGTTGGGGCTCTAGTTTCCTTGTTTTCAGTCAATTTTCTATTACACTAATAGTGAATAATATTATATTATTCATTATATCTGTAATACAGAATGGAGTATAGTTAGCTGGAATATGGCCTTCCCTGGCAGCTGAGGTAAGTAACAAATGCTGTAAAATGTATGTTGTGTGCATACTTGCTGGTGAGAGTGTTTATGTGAGTGTGTGCATGTGTGAATGTGTGTGTATGTGTAGCAAGTGTGTGTGAGTAAAAGTTAAGGTCAAATGCAGTGTGATGTTACTTCGACTACTCCTTGCATTTTGATGAATTGACGTTCATGCCCTTACATTTCCAATTATGATGGTGAAGAGAGAAAGGCAAAGTGACGTTTCACGATATGGCACTAGTAGCAGATGAAAACACATTTTCTTTATACACTGCAGGGCTAGTCTCTGTGTGGTGAGTGTGTGTTCTTTGGTGACAAGGGATGTCAAAATATTGCTCCACCGATGACTGTAAAGATCTGGCAGTGTGCCCGCGAACCATCATTTTATTTTTAGGATGCAATGGTTCCAAACACTTAGGTTCACTATTCCATCCCCTGCTTTTTTTTCTCTCCTTGTTGAACAAAGGGTGAGTTTAAAATGTGCCCTTCTAGAAAGTCTGATTTCTCACATTATCCACCAGTCAGATGTATTGTTATTTGTATTCAGAAATAAAAATATGGATTACGTACACCAAATGCAAAAATATTGGTGTCATCTTATTAGCTGCTACTATCAAGTATGCTTTATAAACTATGTGGATGATTAACAAGAGTTGTTTAAAGTTATATGAATCAGTCTTTATTGATACATGATGTAGGAAGGTGGAATCTGACTATATGGTTGCCCCCACTTTTTTATGGTGTTTTGCTGGTTTATGACTTAGTTGGACTGGGATCCTGCTATTCAGGGCCCCAGTCTATCTGCTTTCTCTGTAAAATGGTTTCCATGTGCCTTAGGCACATCACTGATTGGGATCTGGAGTGCCCTTATAAGTCCCTAGTATATGGTATACTATGTACCAAGGGCATAGGTACCTCAGAGGCCTGCCAGGGGCTGCAGCATGTATTATGCCACCCCTGGAAGGCCATCCAAACTGACACCACAGGTCTGCTACTGCAGCCTGGGTAAGGTGGTGCATGCACCCCTTACTGTGGGTTACCTATATCACTAAATACATACACACATATAAACCTATAAGTCACTCCTAAGGCAGGCCTTATCAATCCTAAAGGCAGAGTGCATGGTTCCTATGTGAGAGGGTGCCCCTGAATGAGCAGGGCCCCTCTGCAGCGTTCGGAGACCCTTCTCTGATGCTGTTTGTAGTGCAGCCTGACCATATACTCTTAAGCGCATTATAACCTCGCGTTAAATGCTAACTTTGGAATGGCTGCACCTAAACATGTCGTGTTTGGTGTCAAACATCTTGGAATACAACCCCCCTCCAATCCTGGCGGCGGGGGTAGCATTCCACCATTCTAGAGGGAAAGACATGTTAACTCTGGCTAGCCCGGTAACTTCTTTCCAGAGCCCTGGCATCACAAAATGGATGCTGCTGCCACAGACACGAGTCTGGCCTCCTGCTGCTGGACGAAACTCCAGCAGGGGAGGCCTGGACAATAGGTTTCCTGTCCCAGGGAGGTGTGACCACCTCCCCAGACAGGATAATGTGTTGGGGCTGGGCGGGAGCACTTTCGGGTGCTTTGAAGTCCTGCACTGGGGGCACATTTGGTGTCCCTGTGCATACCCCAGTTCAAACCGGATCAGGGGCTTGCAGCCCCTGCTTTGGCGCGAACTGGACAAAGGGAAAGGGTGTAGCCACCCCTCTGCCCTGACCCACCCATAGGTGGGGCCACAGAGTAGTCCAACCCCTATCCTTAGTATAAGTATAGGAACCCAGTCCTTAGGACTTTAGATTATCCCTGGACGAAACTCTGAAACTGAATCCTGGACCTTCGATGCTCTACTCACGATTAGAGGACAGAAGAATCTCCCTTGGGGTCAAGGAGTGACTCCCCTGCTTGGCAGGCACCAAAGAAGCATCTGTCCAGTTCGCATTTCTGAAGCTCCCGCCGGACGCTGAAGTCATTGCATCACCAGAGGTAGATTCTCAGACTTCCCCAAGGCTACCCTGAGTCCCCAGCAAAGCTGAGGCCCGTGGCTATTGTGGGTGACTTGAGACCGTGACCCCTGGACACCGAGCACATTTGCAAGTGCATCCTCTTCTGGGTCTCCCAAGAAGTCGTGCTTTGGGTTCCGAGTAGCCCTAGCCTCCAGCACTACCTGCACCGAAGATCACTGGCCCCCACTCCACGAGTGTCCTGTAAGCCAGATCCACGTGTGGCATCACGAGGCTCCTTTGCGGTCGCTAGCCCGTTGGCTAGTAGCCCTTAACGAAGGCCAATCTTTTTCTAACTTGGCATCCTGGTTGTTCCAGGCCTGTCCTCACTTACCCTTGCTGGGTGAGTTCCCCAGACCTTGCTGGTTTGCACCATCGACGATCTTCCTCTGCATCGCAACTTGCCGTTGCCAAGGCTTGTTGGGTCCAATCCGGTCGCCGACACCTCAGCACTCGACAAACATTGTGTACCAGCCCGAATCCTGCTCCTGGTCACCGACAACGCCTCCTGGACCTCATGGCTCAAGAGTCAAGACGACCGTCAATGCACCTGAAGCACTCGACATCGGTGGGCATCTGTCCATCGCCTTCCTGGTCACTGGATAGTGACCCAGACTCTGTCCCCTCTGCTTTCAGGTTCTTCAGAACTCCGATCCACTCTTGGATCCACCCGGACACTTTTCTCTTGGTCGCCAGCAGCACTTTGCAGCAGATCGCCATTCAAATCGACGACGAAACCCGACCCCGAAAGGCACCTATGCACCCGGTTTCCCTGGGTGAGGTAACACGAGTACTCCGGTGCTCCCGTGGGTAGAGACTCTTCAAAGTCCTAGATCTCAAAGGGTTTGGTCCAAGTCCTCTTTTAAGTGTCCCTTTTCTCTAATTTCCCGATCACGACTTTCTCCATAGAAGTCAACGGCGTATCGCGGTTGTGTATTTACACTGCACGCGTCTCCCGTGGGTCCCCTGTGTCACTACCTTGGGTGGTTCCTTGTGGTCCAAGCACTTCTAGAGGCTCTAGGCCTAGTGTCTAGTTCAGTCGTGGTTCTTATACCACTTTATTTGTAATGGCCCAAACGTGTATTTGTGCTATTACTGTGTTTAAACAACTTCTAACTTATGTACTTCGAACTCTAGCCTCATAAAGAGACTAGAGGGGTGTGTTTAGCAATAAATACATATATTTTGAATATATACCTGGTGTGGTGCTCTTTCATTTGATCACTCAAGAGATTATAGACTGGTAAAACAAGCTGCTTTACATTCCTTCAAGACTTAGCCTGAAGGCTGCTCTCCATAGCTACCACTAGGATAGCTTTCAATAAGGTTGTCTTTAACCTATCTCCAATAAGGGGTTGTTTGGACTGGTGCAAGGTGCCCACTATAATTAGTGGACAGCATATACCAGGCCAACTTCTCACATTGGTGTGCAGCGTGTGGGATTCCAGCTTGCTATTGTTTTACCAGATAATCTCAATTGAATTGATCAACTGAAAACCACTAAAGGTACCTAAGGTACATATAATTTAAGCTTAGAATACAGTAAGTTCTACTGAACTTAGAGTTGTGTGTTAAGGGATAGCACAACCCTTTCTACAACTCAAGAGAGTTTAGTAGGCCACACTAGAGTAGGTAGTGCATACACCACACCACACTAGTAATGTCTTTAAGGGTAGGATCTAAAGAATCCTTGCAGGAAGCCATTGAGCTTCCACCCTCCAAGTATGATACACTCCCATTCTTGGAATTGAGAGCTTTATGCAACTTGAGAAAAATAAGGACAGGCCAAAGCCCCACCACCCAACACCTCAAGGAGTTGTTGGTGGCTTATGACCTTAGTAAGCCCTTGGGGACTGAAGGGGTAGGAGCTGAGGGTGGGGCAGATGATGAGGATGGGACCAGGGGTACCAGTACCCCCAGCCCCCCTCTGAAACTGGCCAGGAGGGCGACAATGGCCCTGACCTGGATAATCCAACCCCTCCTGAGGAAGATGAAGAGGAGGATCAGAATGATGCCCCCTTTGTCCCCCAGGAAGGATTGTGAGTGTGCCCAGAAGGTCTAGATCTTCTTCTCAGGAGTCTAACCACTCTGACACCTCAATAGGGAGCTCTGTCTCATCTCATAGGAGGGAATCCTCTCATGAGAGAAGAAAGAGGCTGGTTCTATATGAGGAAGCTCAGCTTGAACTCAAAAAGAAGCAACTAGCCATAGACAGGGAGTCCCTAGATCTCTTTAGAGAGAGAAGAAAGTTGGGACTAGAGTCCCATGGTGGCAGCAATATCCCTAGAGATAGGGAAAGGTCTTATGACCATAGAAACCTAAACAAGATTGTCCCTCCCTACCAGAGTGGGGATGACATCCACAAATGGATAACTGCACTGGAGAGGGCCTGTAAAGTTCAGAAGGTCCCCCAGAGGCAGTGGGCAGCAATCTTGTGGCTCTCCTTTGCAGACAAAGGTAGAGACAAGCTCCTCACTGTAAGAGAAGAGGATGCTGACAATTACACAGTCTTGAAGAGTGCTCTGATAGATGGGTTTGGCCTAACCACTGAACAGTATAGGTTGAAGTTCAGAGACACCCAAAAAGCTCAGACTCAAGACTGGGTTGATTTTGTAGATTGTGCTACAAAGGCTCTGGAAGGTTGGATACATGGCAACAAAGTGCATGACTTTTTAGGATTGTACAATTTGATTATGAGGGAGCAGATCCTTAATAATTGTCAAAACCAGCTTTTGCACCAGTATCTGGTGGACTCTGATCTGACCTCTCCCCAAGAATTGGGAAAGAAGGCAGACAAATGGGTCAGAACCAGAGTAAAAACTAGAAATCAGGGTGGTGACCAGAAGAAAGATTCTACTAAGTCCCAAGAGAAAGGTGGGGATAAATCTAAGGATAAGTCCCCTACAGGGCCCCAAAATTCCTCTTCTGGGGGTGGGTCCCAAACTCCTTCCTCTCCTGAAAAGAAACCATATTGCCATGTCTGTAAAAGGCCTGGGCACTGGAAAACTGATCCCAGTTGCCCCAGGATTGGCAATAAAGAAAATGTTCCCCCAGCAACTACTACCACCCCTCCTGGTACTACCAGTAGTAATCCTCCAGTTGGGAGTAGTGCACCCAAAAAGTTGGGTGCTTTTGCAAGAGGAACCGAGGTGAGCCCTAGTTTAGACAGGGACCCCTCAACAGACTCCTCTGACTCTGATGGTGGTATAGGATTTGCCACCTTTACCATGGGTCCCACAGCGTTGGGCAGGTACAGATTGGAGCCAATAATTAATGGTCAGAAAGCTGTGGCATTTAGGGACTTAGGGGCTAGTGTCACCATGGTGGCAGGGAAACTAGTCCCCCCTCACCAGTTTTTACCTGAGTTTAAATACCAGGTGACCAACATTGATGGTGTCAGAACAGATCACCCCATGGCCATAGTCAATCTCAGCTGGGAGGGGGTCACAGGCCCAAAGAGAGTGGCAGTGTCCCCCACCTTACCTGTAGATTGCCTGATGGGCAATGATTTGGAAATTTCAGCCTGGGCTGAAGTTGAACACCAAACCCATCTTAGGATGTTGGGCGTCCCTGTAAAGGTTAGTGGGGCTGTGATGGCCACAGCCCCAGCCCAAGAATTTGGAGAGATGGAGCCTGAAAGAATGGCCCACTCTCCCCCAAAAGAGAGCACAAGGGTTGAAGAAAAGTCTTCTTCCCCCAGACAGTAGGTAAGGGTCAGCCTCCTCAGGGAACTGACCCTACCCCTAGTGAAGGAACTGCCACAGAGGTAGTCAGGCCTGGCCTGGCCACACCCCTGATGGCAGAGGACCCTTCCAAGGTGGTACCCAGTCTGGAGCAGGTAACCTGCCCCTCTCTACCCTGCCTCAGCCAGCCCAGGGCTGCAGAGGTCAGGGAGGTCAGTGGACCCCCAGGGCCCCCTGTCCAGAGGAAACCCCCATCAGCAGATTAGGGGCACCCAGTCTAGTAGCCCTAGCCAGGTGACAATTCCTCTACCCACTGAGGGATCCCCCATACCTTTATGTAGGGACCTCCCCCAGAAGGACTCTGGTAAGCAAGGGCAAACCTGGGACCAGAAGGTTCCAAACCTGCCATGTCCCTCCAGTAGTCCATCCAAAGGGACCCAACCCCCAGCTGTAGGCAGCCAAAGGTTGACCCTTAGAGCAAAGTGCAACTCAGTCATGGAAAGAAAGGCATACATGGTGACCAGTTATCTGAGGAAGCTGAGGCCAACATTCCTAGGGCCTCACTTCCCTACTCAGACACCTCACCAGCCGTGTACTTTACCTAAGCACACCACAGGCAGTGATTCCCCATGGTGGAGACCCTCGCATACCCTTAGGGTGAGGGATTGCTTAGTGGACCATAAGACAGGGGGCAACCATGCTAGTGCAGGTGCTTCCTTATATGGCCACTTAGTCAATAAAGGCTCAACTGGCCAAGGTTAGCCTTATCTCCTTTCGTTTGGGGGGGTTATGTAGGAAGGTGGAATCTGACTATATGGTTGCCCCCACTTTTTTTATGGTGTTTTGCTGGTTTATGACTTAGTTGGACTGGGATCCTGCTATTCAGGGCCCCAGTCTATCTGCTTTCTCTGTAAAATGGTTTCCATGTGCCTTAGGCACATCACTGATTGGGATCTGGAGTGCCCTTATAAGTCCCTAGTATATGGTATACTATGTACCAAGGGCATAGGTACCTCAGAGGCCTGCCAGGGGCTGCAGCATGTATTATGCCACCCCTGGAAGGCCATCCAAACTGACACCACAGGTCTGCTACTGCAGCCTGGGTAAGGTGGTGCATGCACCCCTTACTGTGATATAGGTTACCTATATCACTAAATACATACACACATATAAACCTATAAGTCACTCCTAAGGCAGGCCTTATCAATCCTAAAGGCAGAGTGCATGGTTCCTATGTGAGAGGGTGCCCCTGCATGAGCAGGGCCCCTCTGCAGCGTTCGGAGACCCTTCTCTGATGCTGTTTGTAGTGCAGCCTGACCATATACTCTTAAGCGCATTATAACCTCGCGTTAAATGCTAACTTTGGAATGGCTGCACCTAAACATGTCGTGTTTGGTGTCAAACATCTTGGAATACTACCCCCCGCCAATCCTGGCGGCGGGGGTAGCATTCCACCCTTCTAGAGGGAAAGACATGTTAACTCTGGCTAGCCCGGTAACTTCTTTCCAGAGCCCTGGCATCACAAAATGGATGCTGCTGCCACAGACACGAGTCTGGCCTCCTGCTGCTGGACGAAACTCCGGCAGGGGAGGCCTGGACAATAGGTTTCCTGTCCCAGGGAGGTGTGACCACCTCCCCAGACAGGATAATGTGTATTGGGGCTGGGCGGGAGCACTTTCGGGGGCTTTGAAGTCCTGCACTGGGGGCACATTTGGTGTCCCTGTGCATACCCCAGTTCAAACCGGATCAGGGGCTTGCAGCCCCTGCTTTGGCGCGAACTGGACAAAGGGAAAGGGGTGTAGCCACCCCTCTGCCCTGACCCACCCATAGGTGGGGCCACAGAGTAGTCCAACCCCTATCCTTAGTATAAGTATAGGAACCCAGTCCTTAGGACTTTAGATTATCCCTGGACGAAACTCTGAAACTGAATCCTGGACCTTCGATGCTCTACTCACGATTAGAGGACAGAAGAATCTCCCTTGGGGTCAAGGAGTGACTCCCCTGCTTGGCAGGCACCAAAGAAGCATCTGTCTGGTTCGCATTTCTGAAGCTCCCGCCGGACGCCGAAGTCATCGCATCACCAGAGGTGGATTCTCAGACTTCCCCGAGGCTACCCTGAGTCCCCAGCAAAGCTGAGGCCCGTGGCTATCGTGGGAGACTTGAGACCGTGACCCCTGGACACCGAGCACATTTGCAAGTGCATCCTCTTCTGGGTCTCCCAAGAAGTCTTGCTTTGGGCTCCGAGTAGCCCTAGCCTCCAGCACCACCTGCACCGAAGATCACTGGCCCCCACTCCACGAGTGTCCTGTAAGCCAGATCCACGTGCGGCGTTTCGAGGCTCCTTCGCGGTCGCTAGCCCGTTGGCTAGTAGCCCTTAACGAAGGCCAATCTTTTTCTAACTTGGCATCCTGGTTGCTCCAGGCCTGCCCTCACTAACCCTCGCTGGGTGAGTTCCCCAGACCTTGCTGGTCTGCACCATCGACGATCTTCCTCTGCATCGAGACTTGCCGTTGCCAAGGCTTGTTGGTCCAATCCGGTCGCCGACACCTCAGCACTCGACAGACATCGTGTACCAGCCCGAATCCTGCTCCTGGTCACCGACAACGCCTCCTGGACCTCGTGGCTGAAGAGTCAAGACGACCGTCAACGCACCTGAAGCACTCGACATCGGTGGGCATCTGTCCATCGCCTTCCTGGTCACTGGCTAGTGACCCAGACTCTGTCCCCTCTGCTTTCAGGTTCTTCAGAACTCCGATCCACTCTTGGATCCACCCGGACACTTTTCTCTTGGTCGCCAGCAGCACTTTGCAGCAGATCGCCATTCAAATCGACGACGAAACCCGACCCCGAAAGGCACCTATGCACCCGGCTTCCCTGGGTGAGGTCACACGAGTACTCCGGTGCTCCTGTGGGTAGAGGCTCTTCAAAGTCCTAGATCTCAAAGGGTTTGGTCCAAGTCCTCTTTTAAGTGTCCCTTTTCTCTAATTTCCCGATCACGACTTTCTCCATAGAAGTCAACGGCGTATCGCGGTTGTGTATTTACACTGCACGCGTCTCCCGTGGGTCCCCTGTGTCACTACCTTGGGTGGTTCCTTGTGGTCCAAGCACTTCTAGAGGCTCTAGGCCTAGTGTCTAGTTCAGTCGTGATTCTTATACCACTTTATTGGTATATGGTTTGGTACGCCCCTAGGGCCCAAACGTGTATTTGTGCTATTACTGTGTTTAAACAACTTCTAACTTATGTACTTCGAACTCTAGCCTCATAAAGAGACTAGAGGGGTGTGTTTAGCAATAAATACATATATTTTGAATATATACCTGATGTGGTGCTCTTTCATTTGATCACTCAAGAGATTATAGACTGGTAAAACAAGCTGCTTTACATTCCTACAAGACTTAGCCTGAAGGCTGCTCTCCATAGCTACCACTAGGATAGCTTTCAATAAGGTTGTCTTTAACCTATCTCCAATAAGGGGTTGTTTGGACTGGTGCAAGGTGCCCACTATAATTAGTGGACAGCATATACCAGGCCAACTTCTACACATGCCTGTTCTATTTACCTTACACAATACTCAAAAGAAAGTGTAGCTGAGTGCCAAACTCTTAACTGAAATGTGCGGTACCAGAGATTAGGGGTTAGCACAAACACTATCTGTGATGATTCATAGATGTGGAAAAGTAAATGTAACTCAGTTGAGGTGAATAACTCACACACATTTTTGGAGACCTATTCTCCTTGATCATGTGATCACATGATATGACTAGGTCTCCGAAACTCGTCATGTGTCTGTTTTCAACTTTAATCTCAATAAACTACTGTTGACGATACTTATGGACTCAACAGATCTTTCTTCAAGTCCCTGGAGGCAGGGGACTTTTTAGAAGTATCAAGGATACATATATAGTTCTTGGTCCAGAAAGAACCCTTTTTGTTATTTGGTGTAAATCCGTTCAGTAGCTTTGGCGATATTTAAAAAAAAAAAAATTATACATAGGGACGTGGATCCTCCGAGGATCCGACAGTCCCCGTGCAAAAATCTGATTGGGGCTAACACTTCAACCAGGAAGTGTTGCAAGCCATCTCGGGACTTGGCTTCAGCCGAGTCCCACAAAAAATGTTTTTAAAAAAGAAAACGGGGCAGGGTAGGAATACTGTGGTCCTGGGGTTCCCCTGTGACCTTTAGATGGCCAAAAAGCACTTTTGTTTTAAAGATTTTCCTGCAGGAATGCGACAGTCGCAAATCCACAGCATAATTAAAACAAAAATCAAGCGGTCCATGTCACGGAGGCATGCAGACTTAAAAAAAAAATGAGGGGGTGCACGCCCCCTCCTTGGACTTAATTATGCCCCAGGGATGACCACCTCCCTGGGGCTTAATTTTAATAATGTGGGGGGTGCTCAGACCCCCCAAGCCCCAGGGACCACCACCTCCCTGGGGCTGAATACAAAGAAATGGGGGGCCTTGCGGACTCCCCCGAGCCCTGGGGACCATCACCTCCCGGGGGCTAGAAATAAATTCACTAGGGGCGCACGCAGACCCCCAGAGCCCCGGGGAACACCATCTCCCCAGGGCTTTCTCTGTTTTTTAAAAATTGTCCATTCTGAGCCCCAGGGACCAGCACCTCCCCAGGGCTCCCCTTGCAAATAGAAGGAGGGGGGCCGCCACCCCCCAGGGCTGGCTCCTGCTAAGTCCCTGGGTGCCCAACCCAGGGACATAGCTGATTGCTTTTGCTTGGTGGGAGCTTTGACAGATCCCACCAAGCAAAAGCAAACACTTCGCCTTCCAGCTGGCGGGAGCTATCAAAGTGCTGGAAGTGGAGTTTTTATCTCTTTCCTTGCCCACAGACATGTAGGTAGGGAAAGAGATGCAACAGATTGCTCTTGCATGCAGGGAGCTGCATTTCCAGCAGCTCCTTTCGTGCAAGAGCAATGCCCGCTCCTGCAGGACATAGGGAGCCGGCTGGGAGTGGGGCCTTGAGGCTCCCCCACGGTTCCGGGTGAACGATGAGAAAGAGGCAAAATAAAAGTCAGAAACAAGCAGAAAGAGGCAAAATTAAGGCCAGCAACGAACAGAAAGAGGCAAAATAAGGTGAGAAATGAGCAGAGAGAGGCAGAATAAAGGTGAGAAACAAGCAGAGAGAAGCAAAATAAAGGTCAGAAGGGAGCTGAACGAGGCAAAATAAAGGCGTAGACACTAGCAGAATGAGGCAGAACAAAGGTCAAAAATGAGCAGAAAGAGGCAAAATAAAGCTGAGAAATGAGTAGAAAGTTGCAAAATAAAGGTGAGAAACGAGCAGAAAGAGGCAGAATAAAGGTCAGAAATGAGCAGCAAGAGGCAAAATAAAGATGAGAAACGAGCAGCAAGAGGCAGAATAAAGGTCAGATAACAGCAGAAAGAGGCAGAATAAAGGTCAGAAACGAGCAGAAAGAGGCAAAATAAAGGTCAGAAAAGAGCAGAAAAGGGCAGAACAAAGGTCAGAAGGGAGCAAAAAGAGGCAGAATAGAGGTCAGAAACCAGCAGCAAGAGGCAGAATAAATGTCAGAAACAAACAGAAAGACGCAAAATAAAGGTCAGGAACAAGCAGAAAGAGGCAAAATAACGAGTAGAAAGAGCAGAAAGAGGCAAAATAGAGGTCAGAAACAAGAAGCAAGATCCAAATTAGAGGTCAGAAATGAGCAGCAAGAGGCAGAATAAAGGTCAGGAGCAAGCAGAAAGAGGCAAAATAATGGGCAGAGCAAGCAGAAAGAAGTAAAATAGAGGGTAGGAGCGAGGAGAGAAGAGGCAGAAAAATGAGCAGAAAATGAGCGGAGGAGGCACAAAACCGAAGACAGCAGAGTGTAGCGGACTGCCCGCAAGCTGGAAATGAGGAACGTCACAGGGGGAGCTGGCACAACTACCTGCTCCTGTGTGCCCTCTACATATTTTACCAGACCCCCACTGACAGAACCACTCATGCACCCACTCACAGACCCACTCACACACCCACTCACAGACCTCCTCAGAGACTCATGCACCCACTGACAGACACACTCAGATACTCATGCACCCATTCACAGATCCATTCAAGCACTCAGTCACCCACTCACAGACCCACTGAGGGACTCACTCACGCTCACAGACCCACTCAGAGACCTACTCATACACCCTCTCACAGACCCACATAGACTCACACACCCACTCACAGATCCACTCACTCACATACCCACTCACAGACCCACTCAGACTCTCACACACTCTCACAGACCCATTCGGACTCTCATCCACCCACTCCCAGGCCCACTCAGTCCCTCATGTTCCACTTCACAAACCCACTCGAGACTCATGCACCCACTCACACATCCACTCAGAGAGTCACGCACCCACTGAGTGTCTCAATCATTCCACGTATAGACCTTCAAAGACACTCATGCAACCACTCGCAGACCCAGTCAGAGACTCATGAACCAACTCACAGACCCATTCAGGCACTCACACACCCACTCACTCACCCACTCAAAGTCTCATCATTTCACTTATAGACCTTCAAAGACACTCATGCACTCACTCACAGACCCAGTCAGAGACTCATGAACCAACTCACAGACCCATTCAGACGCTCATGCACCCACTCACACACCTACTCAGACACTCATGCATCCAGTCACAGACCCACTCAGAGACTCATGCACTCATTCACAGACCCACTCAGAGACTCATTCACTCACTCATAGATTCACTCAGAGACTCATATACCCACTCAAAACCCACTCATGCACCCTCTCACAGATCCATTTAGACACTCATGCACCCAATCACAGACCTACTCAGACATTCACACATCCACTGGCAGACCAACTTAGACCCTCTAACACCCACTCACAGACTTACTGAAAGACTCATGCACTCACTCACACACTGACTGTCAAAGGTTACTGGGTGAATTTAGAAAATAAAATTGAAAAAACCTTAGAAATTCACTTAAGAAAGCAAAGGTTACAGGGATGTTATAGGTAGGAAATAAAAATAAAAAAACCTTAGAAATTCACTGAAAAAATAAATCAAAGGTCACAGGGATGTTATGGTTGGGCCCAGATTTCACTTGTACAAAACCAGTGAAATCAGCAGTTATAGTTAGCTGAGCTAACTATAACTTATGCCCCCGCAAGGCACTGCTTATGACCTCACAGATTACATCACTCATGACATGGTCAGTGACATCACTGATTACATCTCAAATAACATCACTGATATATATATGTATATATATATATATATATATATATATATTTTTTTTTTTTTTACTCACACACCCTAACAGCCACTCAGACACCCACTCACACACTGGTACAGACAGTAAGACAATAACACAGCCACTCAGATGACATATGTTAGAAATAGTATCACTCGTTAGTAGTACAGAAAGAATAGTAATTTAACTTATGCAGTAGCTTAGTATATATCTTTAAGTCTCAGAAATGTTTATAACACACTTACACTCACTGGATGATGTCATCAGTGATGGCATCTGCGATGTCATTTGAGATGTCATCAGTGATGTCATGAGTGATGCCACTGACCATGTCATGAGTGATGTAATATGTGAGGTCATAAGCAGTGCATTGCGGGGGCATAAGTTATAGTTAGCACAGAAAACTCTAACTGCTGATGTTCTATGGTTTTGTGTCTGTGAAATCTGAGCATAACGATAACGTCCCTGTAACCTTTGGTTTTTTCAATATATGTGTGTGTGTGTGTGTGTGTGTGTGTCTGTGTGTGCATTTGTGTCTGTGTTTGCATTTAGATATATGTAAGATACATGTAACATGTTTGGGTGCTTTTATTGCACAAAATACGATGATATAAAATCACATATTTCACAGGGAACAATGATATCTTTAAAATATATCACAGTTCCCTGCTATGACATATGAACTTCATAATCATTATGACAACCCCTAAAACACTCTGCGGAGCTTCACTAATGTCAGGACTTCTGTGATTTTGCTACTGGGAGTTTTTAGATACACTTTGGAGTAAACAGCTATATGGATGCAAAAATGCATGAAGGGTAACATGTGTAATATGATTCTATATTGCCCCATTCACATTCTTGTAACAGATAAAAAACAATTGGCCTTCGGACTTATGGTTTATATCATCAGAACCCCCTGATGATATTATTGAAGCATGTTTCACAGTTACCTGGTATGCATCCTGTCTCTTTCCTCATAGGTCAGAAGTTCCATATATCAAAGGAGATTTATATGTAATTCCTTCCCTTGCCTGTATCATATACAGTTGACCCCTGGAGATCCGATGTAGCACTTTGCTCAGTTGATATGAAAGAAATACACTTTTGAGTTTATCTACTTAGAGTCTTATTTAGAGTTTGGTGGACAAAGTACTCCACCTCTAACGCTTCTGCTAAACTCGTGGTTACCGCATTCTGTTTAGAGTTGGGTAAACCACCATGGTTCTACTGGCTTCAGCAGTAGAAACCTTTGACAACATCCCGACTGACACTGGACTCTTTTTTAAAGCACCTCAGAGAGTCCTCCATATTTAGGGCTAACATAATTATTTCCTGTTTTGGATTGCCATGGAAAGCCAACATTCCCAAACAAGAAAAACAATTAAATGACTCCACATGCTGGTAGAAAACTCCTCATGTTTCAGGGCCTCTTTTTTGATTTAGGATTCTATTTCTAAAAAGTGAAAAACTTGTACTGGTGACCCTTTTCAGACTTGTTGAACATGGCATCCACATAGCACATCTTCAGTGCTTTCATTGGAAACACCATGGCTCTGGCACTGCTGAAGGCACAAACAACTGCCTAGCAGAGATCCCTAATTATGACAGTTTGTACTCCACCAGAGCTGAGGAGTATATACCTTCACTGGTATGCAAAATGGAGTGCATCATGCCAAACTACAAAACAAGGCTCTTAATTGTTTTTTTATTTTTATGTGGCCCAAGGACAGTCCATCCGCAACTTTTTCTTTCGCCCTGTTGAATTCGGCTCCAGGTCCTATCTGAGGAATACTCAGATAGGACCTAGATGGTGCTATATATGAGCAAGCTTAGGTTGTTCATATATAGCAGCATCTAGGCAATGGCCACCATGGTTCATTCAGGGAGGAGCTCAAAGGACACCCTTCTGCAGTGGAAATGTCTTCTTAAGTCTGGTTAGTTGGTATTCCAGACTTTGGAGACTTTGACACTGATTGGCAATGTAGTGCTGCCCATTGGCCAATGAGTGAAAACATAAATAGGAGCTGCACTCATACGTGGAAAGGAACACCAATATTCATTGAAACGTGTGTGGATCCTGATCCGTTTCTTCACAAATTTGAACTTGAGAACTGCTAATTTCTTAGAATCTAGTAAATAGGTGAACGGCTCAGAAATGTTCTGCTGTCCTACCCTTCTGGTCACGATTACATGTCCATATAGAAAAACCACAGCCAGGTCCAGGAATTCAGGGACATGAGCGCAGCACCTGGAAGCTCCACTCTTCCCCACATTAGAGATCAGAGGTTGGCTAAATCAAGAGCCAGCATCCACAAGTCAAATTATCTGAGTGGTGAGTCTATTTGCTTCACCTTTTATTATCTTTGTTAACCAAGATGACACACTTTTGTATAAGGTTCCAACACCTCATTTACTTTTTCACTCGACAGATTGAGAGACAATGAGAAGGACATAAGAAGCCCCATTGTGTGCACGTGTGCTTGTGGTTCACATCTTATATGACTTTATTTATCAGACAGCCATGTGCCCTGCTTCATCACTGAGGGCGATACCAAAGGGGATGATGGACGGAGCGTTTGAGCAAATCAAACACTCACCCCCAGTCAACTGATCTGGGTTTAATCCATCATCATTCTTTAGCTCACTCCACCACCCCAGTTCAGACATGGCCATATGCAAATCAGTCTGACCCTGTGCCTCATGGGAACAGTCCAGCCAGAACTGCCAAGCCATGTCTTCCCTGGACCGGAAACAAGCATCCTGGGACCGGTTTCTGGCTAATCAGCCATCATCAGCCAGGCTAGCTTGAATCCAGTGGCAGAGTGAGCAAGGGACCCACGTCTGGGCATACCCTGCCAACTTAGGGCGAACAAAGCGATACCAAAGGGGATGATGGACGGAGCGTTTGAGCAAATCAAACACTCACCCCCAGTCAACTGATCTGGGTTTAATCCATCATCATTCTTTAGCTCACTCCACCACCCCAGTTCAGACATGGCCATATGCAAATCAGTCTGACCCTGTGCCTCATGGGAACAGTCCAGCCCGAACTGCCAAGCCATGTCTTCCCTGGACCGGAAACAAGCATCCTGGGACCGGTTTCTGGCTAATCAGCCATCATCAGCCAGGCTAGCTTGAATCCAGTGGCAGAGTGAGCAAGGGACCCACGTCTGGGCATACCCTGCCAACTTAGGGCGAACAAAGCGATACCAAAGGGGATGATGGACGGAGCGTTTGAGCAAATCAAACACTCATTTAATCCATCATCATTCTTTAGCTCACTCCACCACCCCAGTTCAGACATGGCCATATGCAAATCAGTCTGACCCTGTGCCTCATGGGAACAGTCCAGCCCGAACTGCCAAGCCATGTCTTCCCTGGACCGGAAACAAGCATCCTGGGACCGGTTTCTGGCTAATCAGCCATCATCAGCCAGGCTAGCTTGAATCCAGTGGCAGAGTGAGCAAGGGACCCACGTCTGGGCATACCCTGCCAACTTAGGGCGAACAAAGCGATACCAAAGGGGATGATGGACGGAGCGTTTGAGCAAATCAAACACTCACCCCCAGTCAACTGATCTGGGTTTAATCCATCATCATTCTTTAGCTCACTCCACCACCCCAGTTCAGACATGGCCATATGCAAATCAGTCTGACCCTGTGCCTCATGGGAACAGTCCAGCCCGAACTGCCAAGCCATGTCTTCCCTGGACCGGAAACAAGCATCCTGGGACCGGTTTCTGGCTAATCAGCCATCATCAGCCAGGCTAGCTTGAATCCAGTGGCAGAGTGAGCAAGGGACCCACGTCTGGGCATACCCTGCCAACTTAGGGGCGAACAAAGCGATACCAAAGGGGATGATGGACGGAGCGTTTGAGCAAATCAAACACTCACCCCCAGTCAACTGATCTGGGTTTAATCCATCATCATTCTTTAGCTCACTCCACCACCCCAGTTCAGACATGGCCATATGCAAATCAGTCTGACCCTGTGCCTCATGGGAACAGTCCAGCCCGAACTGCCAAGCCATGTCTTCCCTGGACCGGAAACAAGCATCCTGGGACCGGTTTCTGGCTAATCAGCCATCATCAGCCAGGCTAGCTTGAATCCAGTGGCAGAGTGAGCAAGGGACCCACGTCTGGGCATACCCTGCCAACTTAGGGCGAACAAAGCGATACCAAAGGGGATGATGGACGGAGCGTTTGAGCAAATCAAACACTCACCCCCAGTCAACTGATCTGGGTTTAATCCATCATCATTCTTTAGCTCACTCCACCACCCCAGTTCAGACATGGCCATATGCAAATCAGTCTGACCCTGTGCCTCATGGGAACAGTCCAGCCCGAACTGCCAAGCCATGTCTTCCCTGGACCGGAAACAAGCATCCTGGGACCGGTTTCTGGCTAATCAGCCATCATCAGCCAGGCTAGCTTGAATCCAGTGGCAGAGTGAGCAAGGGACCCACGTCTGGGCATACCCTGCCAACTTAGGGCGAACAAAGCGATACCAAAGGGGATGATGGACGGAGCGTTTGAGCAAATCAAACACTCACCCCCAGTCAACTGATCTGGGTTTAATCCATCATCATTCTTTAGCTCACTCCACCACCCCAGTTCAGACATGGCCATATGCAAATCAGTCTGACCCTGTGCCTCATGGGAACAGTCCAGCCCGAACTGCCAAGCCATGTCTTCCCTGGACCGGAAACAAGCATCCTGGGACCGGTTTCTGGCTAATCAGCCATCATCAGCCAGGCTAGCTTGAATCCAGTGGCAGAGTGAGCAAGGGACCCACGTCTGGGCATACCCTGCCAACTTAGGGCGAACAAAGCGATACCAAAGGGGATGATGGACGGAGCGTTTGAGCAAATCAAACACTCACCCCCAGTCAACTGATCTGGGTTTAATCCATCATCATTCTTTAGCTCACTCCACCACCCCAGTTCAGACATGGCCATATGCAAATCAGTCTGACCCTGTGCCTCATGGGAACAGTCCAGCCCGAACTGCCAAGCCATGTCTTCCCTGGACCGGAAACAAGCATCCTGGGACCGGTTTCTGGCTAATCAGCCATCATCAGCCAGGCTAGCTTGAATCCAGTGGCAGAGTGAGCAAGGGACCCATGTCTGGGCATACCCTGCCAACTTAGGGCGAACAAAGCGATACCAAAGGGGATGATGGACGGAGCGTTTGAGCAAATCAAACACTCACCCCCAGTCAACTGATCTGGGTTTAATCCATCATCATTCTTTAGCTCACTCCACCACCCCAGTTCAGACATGGCCATATGCAAATCAGTCTGACCCTGTGCCTCATGGGAACAGTCCAGCCCGAACTGCCAAGCCATGTCTTCCCTGGACCGGAAACAAGCATCCTGGGACCGGTTTCTGGCTAATCAGCCATCATCAGCCAGGCTAGCTTGAATCCAGTGGCAGAGTGAGCAAGGGACCCACGTCTGGGCATACCCTGCCAACTTAGGGGCGAACAAAGCGATACCAAAGGGGATGATGGACGGAGCGTTTGAGCAAATCAAACACTCACCCCCAGTCAACTGATCTGGGTTTAATCCATCATCATTCTTTAGCTCACTCCACCACCCCAGTTCAGACATGGCCATATGCAAATCAGTCTGACCCTGTGCCTCATGGGAACAGTCCAGCCCGAACTGCCAAGCCATGTCTTCCCTGGACCGGAAACAAGCATCCTGGGACCGGTTTCTGGCTAATCAGCCATCATCAGCCAGGCTAGCTTGAATCCAGTGGCAGAGTGAGCAAGGGACCCACGTCTGGGCATACCCTGCCAACTTAGGGCGAACAAAGCGATACCAAAGGGGATGATGGACGGAGCGTTTGAGCAAATCAAACACTCACCCCCAGTCAACTGATCTGGGTTTAATCCATCATCATTCTTTAGCTCACTCCACCACCCCAGTTCAGACATGGCCATATGCAAATCAGTCTGACCCTGTGCCTCATGGGAACAGTCCAGCCCGAACTGCCAAGCCATGTCTTCCCTGGACCGGAAACAAGCATCCTGGGACCGGTTTCTGGCTAATCAGCCATCATCAGCCAGGCTAGCTTGAATCCAGTGGCAGAGTGAGCAAGGGACCCACGTCTGGGCATACCCTGCCAACTTAGGGCGAACAAAGCGATACCAAAGGGGATGATGGACGGAGCGTTTGAGCAAATCAAACACTCACCCCCAGTCAACTGATCTGGGTTTAATCCATCATCATTCTTTAGCTCACTCCACCACCCCAGTTCAGACATGGCCATATGCAAATCAGTCTGACCCTGTGCCTCATGGGAACAGTCCAGCCCGAACTGCCAAGCCATGTCTTCCCTGGACCGGAAACAAGCATCCTGGGACCGGTTTCTGGCTAATCAGCCATCATCAGCCAGGCTAGCTTGAATCCAGTGGCAGAGTGAGCAAGGGACCCACGTCTGGGCATACCCTGCCAACTTAGGGCGAACAAAGCGATACCAAAGGGGATGATGGACGGAGCGTTTGAGCAAATCAAACACTCACCCCCAGTCAACTGATCTGGGTTTAATCCATCATCATTCTTTAGCTCACTCCACCACCCCAGTTCAGACATGGCCATATGCAAATCAGTCTGACCCTGTGCCTCATGGGAACAGTCCAGCCCGAACTGCCAAGCCATGTCTTCCCTGGACCGGAAACAAGCATCCTGGGACCGGTTTCTGGCTAATCAGCCATCATCAGCCAGGCTAGCTTGAATCCAGTGGCAGAGTGAGCAAGGGACCCACGTCTGGGCATACCCTGCCAACTTAGGGCGAACAAAGCGATACCAAAGGGGATGATGGACGGAGCGTTTGAGCAAATCAAACACTCACCCCCAGTCAACTGATCTGGGTTTAATCCATCATCATTCTTTAGCTCACTCCACCACCCCAGTTCAGACATGGCCATATGCAAATCAGTCTGACCCTGTGCCTCATGGGAACAGTCCAGCCCGAACTGCCAAGCCATGTCTTCCCTGGACCGGAAACAAGCATCCTGGGACCGGTTTCTGGCTAATCAGCCATCATCAGCCAGGCTAGCTTGAATCCAGTGGCAGAGTGAGCAAGGGACCCACGTCTGGGCATACCCTGCCAACTTAGGGCGAACAAAGCGATACCAAAGGGGATGATGGACGGAGCGTTTGAGCAAATCAAACACTCACCCCCAGTCAACTGATCTGGGTTTAATCCATCATCATTCTTTAGCTCACTCCACCACCCCAGTTCAGACATGGCCATATGCAAATCAGTCTGACCCTGTGCCTCATGGGAACAGTCCAGCCCGAACTGCCAAGCCATGTCTTCCCTGGACCGGAAACAAGCATCCTGGGACCGGTTTCTGGCTAATCAGCCATCATCAGCCAGGCTAGCTTGAATCCAGTGGCAGAGTGAGCAAGGGACCCACGTCTGGGCATACCCTGCCAACTTAGGGCGAACAAAGCGATACCAAAGGGGATGATGGACGGAGCGTTTGAGCAAATCAAACACTCACCCCCAGTCAACTGATCTGGGTTTAATCCATCATCATTCTTTAGCTCACTCCACCACCCCAGTTCAGACATGGCCATATGCAAATCAGTCTGACCCTGTGCCTCATGGGAACAGTCCAGCCCGAACTGCCAAGCCATGTCTTCCCTGGACCGGAAACAAGCATCCTGGGACCGGTTTCTGGCTAATCAGCCATCATCAGCCAGGCTAGCTTGAATCCAGTGGCAGAGTGAGCAAGGGACCCACGTCTGGGCATACCCTGCCAACTTAGGGCGAACAAAGCGATACCAAAGGGGATGATGGACGGAGCGTTTGAGCAAATCAAACACTCACCCCCAGTCAACTGATCTGGGTTTAATCCATCATCATTCTTTAGCTCACTCCACCACCCCAGTTCAGACATGGCCATATGCAAATCAGTCTGACCCTGTGCCTCATGGGAACAGTCCAGCCCGAACTGCCAAGCCATGTCTTCCCTGGACCGGAAACAAGCATCCTGGGACCGGTTTCTGGCTAATCAGCCATCATCAGCCAGGCTAGCTTGAATCCAGTGGCAGAGTGAGCAAGGGACCCACGTCTGGGCATACCCTGCCAACTTAGGGCGAACAAAGCGATACCAAAGGGGATGATGGACGGAGCGTTTGAGCAAATCAAACACTCACCCCCAGTCAACTGATCTGGGTTTAATCCATCATCATTCTTTAGCTCACTCCACCACCCCAGTTCAGACATGGCCATATGCAAATCAGTCTGACCCTGTGCCTCATGGGAACAGTCCAGCCCGAACTGCCAAGCCATGTCTTCCCTGGACCGGAAACAAGCATCCTGGGACCGGTTTCTGGCTAATCAGCCATCATCAGCCAGGCTAGCTTGAATCCAGTGGCAGAGTGAGCAAGGGACCCACGTCTGGGCATACCCTGCCAACTTAGGGCGAACAAAGCGATACCAAAGGGGATGATGGACGGAGCGTTTGAGCAAATCAAACACTCACCCCAGTCAACTGATCTGGGTTTAATCCATCATCATTCTTTAGCTCACTCCACCACCCCAGTTCAGACATGGCCATATGCAAATCAGTCTGACCCTGTGCCTCATGGGAACAGTCCAGCCCGAACTGCCAAGCCATGTCTTCCCTGGACCGGAAACAAGCATCCTGGGACCGGTTTCTGGCTAATCAGCCATCATCAGCCAGGCTAGCTTGAATCCAGTGGCAGAGTGAGCAAGGGACCCACGTCTGGGCATACCCTGCCAACTTAGGGCGAACAAAGCGATACCAAAGGGGATGATGGACGGAGCGTTTGAGCAAATCAAACACTCACCCCCAGTCAACTGATCTGGGTTTAATCCATCATCATTCTTTAGCTCACTCCACCACCCCAGTTCAGACATGGCCATATGCAAATCAGTCTGACCCTGTGCCTCATGGGAACAGTCCAGCCCGAACTGCCAAGCCATGTCTTCCCTGGACCGGAAACAAGCATCCTGGGACCGGTTTCTGGCTAATCAGCCATCATCAGCCAGGCTAGCTTGAATCCAGTGGCAGAGTGAGCAAGGGACCCACGTCTGGGCATACCCTGCCAACTTAGGGCGAACAAAGCGATACCAAAGGGGATGATGGACGGAGCGTTTGAGCAAATCAAACACTCACCCCCAGTCAACTGATCTGGGTTTAATCCATCATCATTCTTTAGCTCACTCCACCACCCCAGTTCAGACATGGCCATATGCAAATCAGTCTGACCCTGTGCCTCATGGGAACAGTCCAGCCCGAACTGCCAAGCCATGTCTTCCCTGGACCGGAAACAAGCATCCTGGGACCGGTTTCTGGCTAATCAGCCATCATCAGCCAGGCTAGCTTGAATCCAGTGGCAGAGTGAGCAAGGGACCCACGTCTGGGCATACCCTGCCAACTTAGGGCGAACAAAGCGATACCAAAGGGGATGATGGACGGAGCGTTTGAGCAAATCAAACACTCACCCCCAGTCAACTGATCTGGGTTTAATCCATCATCATTCTTTAGCTCACTCCACCACCCCAGTTCAGACATGGCCATATGCAAATCAGTCTGACCCTGTGCCTCATGGGAACAGTCCAGCCCGAACTGCCAAGCCATGTCTTCCCTGGACCGGAAACAAGCATCCTGGGACCGGTTTCTGGCTAATCAGCCATCATCAGCCAGGCTAGCTTGAATCCAGTGGCAGAGTGAGCAAGGGACCCACGTCTGGGCATACCCTGCCAACTTAGGGCGAACAAAGCGATACCAAAGGGGATGATGGACGGAGCGTTTGAGCAAATCAAACACTCACCCCCAGTCAACTGATCTGGGTTTAATCCATCATCATTCTTTAGCTCACTCCACCACCCCAGTTCAGACATGGCCATATGCAAATCAGTCTGACCCTGTGCCTCATGGGAACAGTCCAGCCCGAACTGCCAAGCCATGTCTTCCCTGGACCGGAAACAAGCAAACTGGGACAGGTTTCTGGCTGATCAGCCATCATCAGCCAGGCTAGCTTGAATCCAGTGGCAGAGTGAGCAAGGGACACATGTCTGGGCATACCCTGCCAACTTAGGGCGAACAAAGCGATACCAAAGGGGATGATGGACGGAGCGTTTGAGCAAATCAAACACTCACCCCCAGTCAACTGATCTGGGTTTAATCCATCATCATTCTTTAGCTCACTCCACCACCCCAGTTCAGACATGGCCATATGCAAATCAGTCTGACCCTGTGCCTCATGGGAACAGTCCAGCCCGAACTGCCAAGCCATGTCTTCCCTGGACCGGAAACAAGCATCCTGGGACCGGTTTCTGGCTAATCAGCCATCATCAGCCAGGCTAGCTTGAATCCAGTGGCAGAGTGAGCAAGGGACCCACGTCTGGGCATACCCTGCCAACTTAGGGGCGAACAAAGCGATACCAAAGGGGATGATGGACGGAGCGTTTGAGCAAATCAAACACTCACCCCCAGTCAACTGATCTGGGTTTAATCCATCATCATTCTTTAGCTCACTCCACCACCCCAGTTCAGACATGGCCATATGCAAATCAGTCTGACCCTGTGCCTCATGGGAACAGTCCAGCCCGAACTGCCAAGCCATGTCTTCCCTGGACCGGAAACAAGCATCCTGGGACCGGTTTCTGGCTAATCAGCCATCATCAGCCAGGCTAGCTTGAATCCAGTGGCAGAGTGAGCAAGGGACCCACGTCTGGGCATACCCTGCCAACTTAGGGCGAACAAAGCGATACCAAAGGGGATGATGGACGGAGCGTTTGAGCAAATCAAACACTCACCCCCAGTCAACTGATCTGGGTTTAATCCATCATCATTCTTTAGCTCACTCCACCACCCCAGTTCAGACATGGCCATATGCAAATCAGTCTGACCCTGTGCCTCATGGGAACAGTCCAGCCCGAACTGCCAAGCCATGTCTTCCCTGGACCGGAAACAAGCATCCTGGGACCGGTTTCTGGCTAATCAGCCATCATCAGCCAGGCTAGCTTGAATCCAGTGGCAGAGTGAGCAAGGGACCCACGTCTGGGCATACCCTGCCAACTTAGGGCGAACAAAGCGATACCAAAGGGGATGATGGACGGAGCGTTTGAGCAAATCAAACACTCACCCCCAGTCAACTGATCTGGGTTTAATCCATCATCATTCTTTAGCTCACTCCACCACCCCAGTTCAGACATGGCCATATGCAAATCAGTCTGACCCTGTGCCTCATGGGAACAGTCCAGCCCGAACTGCCAAGCCATGTCTTCCCTGGACCGGAAACAAGCATCCTGGGACCGGTTTCTGGCTAATCAGCCATCATCAGCCAGGCTAGCTTGAATCCAGTGGCAGAGTGAGCAAGGGACCCACGTCTGGGCATACCCTGCCAACTTAGGGCGAACAAAGCGATACCAAAGGGGATGATGGACGGAGCGTTTGAGCAAATCAAACACTCACCCCCAGTCAACTGATCTGGGTTTAATCCATCATCATTCTTTAGCTCACTCCACCACCCCAGTTCAGACATGGCCATATGCAAATCAGTCTGACCCTGTGCCTCATGGGAACAGTCCAGCCCGAACTGCCAAGCCATGTCTTCCCTGGACCGGAAACAAGCATCCTGGGACCGGTTTCTGGCTAATCAGCCATCATCAGCCAGGCTAGCTTGAATCCAGTGGCAGAGTGAGCAAGGGACCCACGTCTGGGCATACCCTGCCAACTTAGGGCGAACAAAGCGATACCAAAGGGGATGATGGACGGAGCGTTTGAGCAAATCAAACACTCACCCCCAGTCAACTGATCTGGGTTTAATCCATCATCATTCTTTAGCTCACTCCACCACCCCAGTTCAGACATGGCCATATGCAAATCAGTCTGACCCTGTGCCTCATGGGAACAGTCCAGCCCGAACTGCCAAGCCATGTCTTCCCTGGACCGGAAACAAGCATCCTGGGACCGGTTTCTGGCTAATCAGCCATCATCAGCCAGGCTAGCTTGAATCCAGTGGCAGAGTGAGCAAGGGACCCACGTCTGGGCATACCCTGCCAACTTAGGGCGAACAAAGCGATACCAAAGGGGATGATGGATGGAGCGTTTGAGCAAATCAAACACTCACCCCCAGTCAACTGATCTGGGTTTAATCCATCATCATTCTTTAGCTCACTCCACCACCCCAGTTCAGACATGGCCATATGCAAATCAGTCTGACCCTGTGCCTCATGGGAACAGTCCAGCCCGAACTGCCAAGCCATGTCTTCCCTGGACCGGAAACAAGCATCCTGGGACCGGTTTCTGGCTAATCAGCCATCATCAGCCAGGCTAGCTTGAATCCAGTGGCAGAGTGAGCAAGGGACCCACGTCTGGGCATACCCTGCCAACTTAGGGCGAACAAAGCGATACCAAAGGGGATGATGGACGGAGCGTTTGAGCAAATCAAACACTCACCCCCAGTCAACTGATCTGGGTTTAATCCATCATCATTCTTTAGCTCACTCCACCACCCCAGTTCAGACATGGCCATATGCAAATCAGTCTGACCCTGTGCCTCATGGGAACAGTCCAGCCCGAACTGCCAAGCCATGTCTTCCCTGGACCGGAAACAAGCATCCTGGGACCGGTTTCTGGCTAATCAGCCATCATCAGCCAGGCTAGCTTGAATCCAGTGGCAGAGTGAGCAAGGGACCCACGTCTGGGCATACCCTGCCAACTTAGGGCGAACAAAGCGATACCAAAGGGGATGATGGACGGAGCGTTTGAGCAAATCAAACACTCACCCCCAGTCAACTGATCTGGGTTTAATCCATCATCATTCTTTAGCTCACTCCACCACCCCAGTTCAGACATGGCCATATGCAAATCAGTCTGACCCTGTGCCTCATGGGAACAGTCCAGCCCGAACTGCCAAGCCATGTCTTCCCTGGACCGGAAACAAGCATCCTGGGACCGGTTTCTGGCTAATCAGCCATCATCAGCCAGGCTAGCTTGAATCCAGTGGCAGAGTGAGCAAGGGACCCATGTCTGGGCATACCCTGCCAACTTAGGGCGAACAAAGCGATACCAAAGGGGATGATGGACGGAGCGTTTGAGCAAATCAAACACTCACCCCCAGTCAACTGATCTGGGTTTAATCCATCATCATTCTTTAGCTCACTCCACCACCCCAGTTCAGACATGGCCATATGCAAATCAGTCTGACCCTGTGCCTCATGGGAACAGTCCAGCCCGAACTGCCAAGCCATGTCTTCCCTGGACCGGAAACAAGCATCCTGGGACCGGTTTCTGGCTAATCAGCCATCATCAGCCAGGCTAGCTTGAATCCAGTGGCAGAGTGAGCAAGGGACCCACGTCTGGGCATACCCTGCCAACTTAGGGCGAACAAAGCGATACCAAAGGGGATGATGGACGGAGCGTTTGAGCAAATCAAACACTCACCCCCAGTCAACTGATCTGGGTTTAATCCATCATCATTCTTTAGCTCACTCCACCACCCCAGTTCAGACATGGCCATATGCAAATCAGTCTGACCCTGTGCCTCATGGGAACAGTCCAGCCCGAACTGCCAAGCCATGTCTTCCCTGGACCGGAAACAAGCATCCTGGGACCGGTTTCTGGCTAATCAGCCATCATCAGCCAGGCTAGCTTGAATCCAGTGGCAGAGTGAGCAAGGGACCCATGTCTGGGCATACCCTGCCAACTTAGGGCGAACAAAGCGATACCAAAGGGGATGATGGACGGAGCGTTTGAGCAAATCAAACACTCACCCCCAGTCAACTGATCTGGGTTTAATCCATCATCATTCTTTAGCTCACTCCACCACCCCAGTTCAGACATGGCCATATGCAAATCAGTCTGACCCTGTGCCTCATGGGAACAGTCCAGCCCGAACTGCCAAGCCATGTCTTCCCTGGACCGGAAACAAGCATCCTGGGACCGGTTTCTGGCTAATCAGCCATCATCAGCCAGGCTAGCTTGAATCCAGTGGCAGAGTGAGCAAGGGACCCACGTCTGGGCATACCCTGCCAACTTAGGGCGAACAAAGCGATACCAAAGGGGATGATGGACGGAGCGTTTGAGCAAATCAAACACTCACCCCCAGTCAACTGATCTGGGTTTAATCCATCATCATTCTTTAGCTCACTCCACCACCCCAGTTCAGACATGGCCATATGCAAATCAGTCTGACCCTGTGCCTCATGGGAACAGTCCAGCCCGAACTGCCAAGCCATGTCTTCCCTGGACCGGAAACAAGCATCCTGGGACCGGTTTCTGGCTAATCAGCCATCATCAGCCAGGCTAGCTTGAATCCAGTGGCAGAGTGAGCAAGGGACCCACGTCTGGGCATACCCTGCCAACTTAGGGCGAACAAAGCGATACCAAAGGGGATGATGGACGGAGCGTTTGAGCAAATCAAACACTCACCCCCAGTCAACTGATCTGGGTTTAATCCATCATCATTCTTTAGCTCACTCCACCACCCCAGTTCAGACATGGCCATATGCAAATCAGTCTGACCCTGTGCCTCATGGGAACAGTCCAGCCCGAACTGCCAAGCCATGTCTTCCCTGGACCGGAAACAAGCATCCTGGGACCGGTTTCTGGCTAATCAGCCATCATCAGCCAGGCTAGCTTGAATCCAGTGGCAGAGTGAGCAAGGGACCCATGTCTGGGCATACCCTGCCAACTTAGGGCGAACAAAACGATACCAAAGGGGATGATGGACGGAGCGTTTGAGCAAATCAAACACTCACCTCCAGTCAACTGATCTGGGTTTAATCCATCATCATTCTTTAGCTCACTCCACCACCCCAGTTCAGACATGGCCATATGCAAATCAGTCTGACCCTGTGCCTCATGGGAACAGTCCAGCCCGAACTGCCAAGCCATGTCTTCCCTGGACCGGAAACAAGCATCCTGGGACCGGTTTCTGGCTAATCAGCCATCATCAGCCAGGCTAGCTTGAATCCAGTGGCAGAGTGAGCAAGGGACCCACGTCTGGGCATACCCTGCCAACTTAGGGCGAACAAAGCGATACCAAAGGGGATGATGGACGGAGCGTTTGAGCAAATCAAACACTCACCCCCAGTCAACTGATCTGGGTTTAATCCATCATCATTCTTTAGCTCACTCCACCACCCCAGTTCAGACATGGCCATATGCAAATCAGTCTGACCCTGTGCCTCATGGGAACAGTCCAGCCCGAACTGCCAAGCCATGTCTTCCCTGGACCGGAAACAAGCATCCTGGGACCGGTTTCTGGCTAATCAGCCATCATCAGCCAGGCTAGCTTGAATCCAGTGGCAGAGTGAGCAAGGGACCCACGTCTGGGCATACCCTGCCAACTTAGGGCGAACAAAGCGATACCAAAGGGGATGATGGACGGAGCGTTTGAGCAAATCAAACACTCACCCCCAGTCAACTGATCTGGGTTTAATCCATCATCATTCTTTAGCTCACTCCACCACCCCAGTTCAGACATGGCCATATGCAAATCAGTCTGACCCTGTGCCTCATGGGAACAGTCCAGCCCGAACTGCCAAGCCATGTCTTCCCTGGACCGGAAACAAGCATCCTGGGACCGGTTTCTGGCTAATCAGCCATCATCAGCCAGGCTAGCTTGAATCCAGTGGCAGAGTGAGCAAGGGACCCACGTCTGGGCATACCCTGCCAACTTAGGGCGAACAAAGCGATACCAAAGGGGATGATGGACGGAGCGTTTGAGCAAATCAAACACTCACCCCCAGTCAACTGATCTGGGTTTAATCCATCATCATTCTTTAGCTCACTCCACCACCCCAGTTCAGACATGGCCATATGCAAATCAGTCTGACCCTGTGCCTCATGGGAACAGTCCAGCCCGAACTGCCAAGCCATGTCTTCCCTGGACCGGAAACAAGCATCCTGGGACCGGTTTCTGGCTAATCAGCCATCATCAGCCAGGCTAGCTTGAATCCAGTGGCAGAGTGAGCAAGGGACCCACGTCTGGGCATACCCTGCCAACTTAGGGTGAACAAAGCGATACCAAAGGGGATGATGGACGGAGCGTTTGAGCAAATCAAACACTCACCCCCAGTCAACTGATCTGGGTTTAATCCATCATCATTCTTTAGCTCACTCCACCACCCCAGTTCAGACATGGCCATATGCAAATCAGTCTGACCCTGTGCCTCATGGGAACAGTCCAGCCCGAACTGCCAAGCCATGTCTTCCCTGGACCGGAAACAAGCATCCTGGGACCGGTTTCTGGCTAATCAGCCATCATCAGCCAGGCTAGCTTGAATCCAGTGGTAGAGTGAGCAAGGGACCCACGTCTGGGTATACCCTGCCAACTTAGGGCGAACAAAGCGATACCAAAGGGGATGATGGACGGAGCGTTTGAGCAAATCAAACACTCACCCCCAGTCAACTGATCTGGGTTTAATCCATCATCATTCTTTAGCTCACTCCACCACCCCAGTTCAGACATGGCCATATGCAAATCAGTCTGACCCTGTGCCTCATGGGAACAGTCCAGCCCGAACTGCCAAGCCATGTCTTCCCTGGACCGGAAACAAGCAACCTGGGACCGGTTTCTGGCTAATCAGCCATCATCAGCCAGGCTAGCTTGAATCCAGTGGCAGAGTGATCAAGGGACCCACGTCTGGGCATACCCTGCCAACTTAGGGCGAACAAAGCGATACCAAAGGGGATGATGGACGGAGCGTTTGAGCAAATCAAACACTCACCCCCAGTCAACTGATCTGGGTTTAATCCATCATCATTCTTTAGCTCACTCCACCACCCCAGTTCAGACATGGCCATATGCAAATCAGTCTGACCCTGTGCCTCATGGGAACAGTCCAGCCCGAACTGCCAAGCCATGTCTTCCCTGGACCGGAAACAAGCATCCTGGGACCGGTTTCTGGCTAATCAGCCATCATCAGCCAGGCTAGCTTGAATCCAGTGGCAGAGTGAGCAAGGGACCCACGTCTGGGCATACCCTGCCAACTTAGGGCGAACAAAGCGATACCAAAGGGGATGATGGACGGAGCGTTTGAGCAAATCAAACACTCACCCCCAGTCAACTGATCTGGGTTTAATCCATCATCATTCTTTAGCTCACTCCACCACCCCAGTTCAGACATGGCCATATGCAAATCAGTCTGACCCTGTGCCTCATGGGAACAGTCCAGCCCGAACTGCCAAGCCATGTCTTCCCTGGACCGGAAACAAGCATCCTGGGACCGGTTTCTGGCTAATCAGCCATCATCAGCCAGGCTAGCTTGAATCCAGTGGCAGAGTGAGCAAGGGACCCACGTCTGGGCATACCCTGCCAACTTAGGGCGAACAAAGCGATACCAAAGGGGATGATGGACGGAGCGTTTGAGCAAATCAAACACTCACCCCCAGTCAACTGATCTGGGTTTAATCCATCATCATTCTTTAGCTCACTCCACCACCCCAGTTCAGACATGGCCATATGCAAATCAGTCTGACCCTGTGCCTCATGGGAACAGTCCAGCCCGAACTGCCAAGCCATGTCTTCCCTGGACCGGAAACAAGCATCCTGGGACCGGTTTCTGGCTAATCAGCCATCATCAGCCAGGCTAGCTTGAATCCAGTGGCAGAGTGAGCAAGGGACCCACTTCTGGGCATACCCTGCCAACTTAGGGTGAACAAAGCGATACCAAAGGGGATGATGGACGGAGCGTTTGAGCAAATCAAACACTCACCCCCAGTCAACTGATCTGGGTTTAATCCATCATCATTCTTTAGCTCACTCCACCACCCCAGTTCAGACATGGCCATATGCAAATCAGTCTGACCCTGTGCCTCATGGGAACAGTCCAGCCCGAACTGCCAAGCCATGTCTTCCCTGGACCGGAAACAAGCATCCTGGGACCGGTTTCTGGCTAATCAGCCATCATCAGCCAGGCTAGCTTGAATCCAGTGGCAGAGTGAGCAAGGGACCCACGTCTGGGCATACCCTGCCAACTTAGGGCGAACAAAGCGATACCAAAGGGGATGATGGACGGAGCGTTTGAGCAAATCAAACACTCACCCCCAGTCAACTGATCTGGGTTTAATCCATCATCATTCTTTAGCTCACTCCACCACCCCAGTTCAGACATGGCCATATGCAAATCAGTCTGACCCTGTGCCTCATGGGAACAGTCCAGCCCGAACTGCCAAGCCATGTCTTCCCTGGACCGGAAACAAGCATCCTGGGACCGGTTTCTGGCTAATCAGCCATCATCAGCCAGGCTAGCTTGAATCCAGTGGCAGAGTGAGCAAGGGACCCACGTCTGGGCATACCCTGCCAACTTAGGGTGAACAAAGCGATACCAAAGGGGATGATGGACGGAGCGTTTGAGCAAATCAAACACTCACCCCCAGTCAACTGATCTGGGTTTAATCCATCATCATTCTTTAGCTCACTCCACCACCCCAGTTCAGACATGGCCATATGCAAATCAGTCTGACCCTGTGCCTCATGGGAACAGTCCAGCCCGAACTGCCAAGCCATGTCTTCCCTGGACCGGAAACAAGCATCCTGGGACCGGTTTCTGGCTAATCAGCCATCATCAGCCAGGCTAGTTTGAATCCAGTGGCAGAGTGATCAAGGGACCCACGTCTGGGCATACCCTGCCAACTTAGGGCGAACAAAGCGATACCAAAGGGGATGATGGACGGAGCGTTTGAGCAAATCAAACACTCACCCCCAGTCAACTGATCTGGGTTTACTCCATCATCATTCTTTAGCTCACTCCACCACCCCAGTTCAGACATGGCCATATGCAAATCAGTCTGACCCTGTGTCTCATGGGAACAGTCCAGCCCGAACTGCCAAGCCATGTCTTCCCTGGACCGGAAACAAGCATCCTGGGACCGGTTTCTGGCTAATCAATCATCATCAGCCAGGCTAGCTTGAATCCAGTGGCAGAGTGAGCAAGGGACCCACGTCTGGGCATACCCTGCCAACTTAGGGCGAACAAAGCGATACCAAAGGGGATGATGGACGGAGCGTTTGAGCAAATCAAACACTCACCCCCAGTCAACTGATCTGGGTTTAATCCATCATCATTCTTTAGCTCACTCCACCACCCCAGTTCAGACATGGCCATATGCAAATCAGTCTGACACTGTGCCTCATGGGAACAGTCCAGCCCGAACTGCCAAGCCATGTCTTCCCTGGACCGGAAACAAGCATCCTGGGACCGGTTTCTGGCTAATCAGCCATCATCAGCCAGGCTAGCTTGAATCCAGTGGCAGAGTGAGCAAGGGACCCACGTCTGGGCATACCCTGCCAACTTAGGGCGAACAAAGCGATACCAAAGGGGATGATGGACGGAGCGTTTGAGCAAATCAAACACTCACCCCGAGTCAACTGATCTGGGTTTAATCCATCATCATTCTTTAGCTCACTCCACCACCCCAGTTCAGACATGGCCATATGCAAATCAGTCTGACCCTGTGCCTCATGGGAACAGTCCAGCCCGAACTGCCAAGCCATGTCTTCCCTGGACCGGAAACAAGCATCCTGGGACCGGTTTCTGGCTAATCAGCCATCATCAGCCAGGCTAGCTTGAATCCAGTGGCAGAGTGAGCAAGGGACCCATGTCTGGGCATACCCTGCCAACTTAGGGCGAACAAAGCGATACCAAAGGGGATGATGGACGGAGCGTTTGAGCAAATCAAACACTCACCCCCAGTCAACTGATCTGGGTTTAATCCATCATCATTCTTTAGCTCACTCCACCACCCCAGTTCAGACATGGCCATATGCAAATCAGTCTGACCCTGTGTCTCATGGGAACAGTCCAGCCCGAACTGCCAAGCCATGTCTTCCCTGGACCGGAAACAAGCATCCTGGGACCGGTTTCTGGCTAAACAGCCATCATCAGCCAGGCTAGCTTGAATCCAGTGGCAGAGTGAGCAAGGGACCCACGTCTGGGCATACCCTGCCAACTTAGGGCGAACAAAGCGATACCAAAGGGGATGATGGACGGAGCGTTTGAGCAAATCAAACACTCACCCCCAGTCAACTGATCTGGGTTTAATCCATCATCATTCTTTAGCTCACTCCACCACCCCAGTTCAGACATGGCCATATGCAAATCAGTCTGACCCTGTGCCTCATGGGAACAGTCCAGCCCGAACTGCCAAGCCATGTCTTCCCTGGACCGGAAACAAGCATCCTGGGACCGGTTTCTGGCTAATCAGCCATCATCAGCCAGGCTAGCTTGAATCCAGTGGCAGTGTGAGCAAGGGACCCACGTCTGGGCATACCCTGCCAACTTAGGGCGAATAAAGCGATACCAAAGGGGATGATGGACGGAGCGTTTGAGCAAATCAAACACTCACCCCCAGTCAACTGATCTGGGTTTAATCCATCATCATTCTTTAGCTCACTCCACCACCCCAGTTCAGACATGGCCATATGCAAATCAGTCTGACCCTGTGCCTCATGGGAACAGTCCAGCCCGAACTGCCAAGCCATGTCTTCCCTGGACCGGAAACAAGCATCCTGGGACCGGTTTCTGGCTAATCAGCCATCATCAGCCAGGCTAGCTTGAATCCAGTGGCAGAGTGAGCAAGGGACCCACGTCTGGGCATACCCTGCCAACTTAGGGCGAACAAAGCGATACCAAAGGGGATGATGGACGGAGCGTTTGAGCAAATCAAACACTCACCCCCAGTCAACTGATCTGGGTTTAATCCATCATCATTCTTTAGCTCACTCCACCACCCCAGTTCAGACATGGCCATATGCAAATCAGTCTGACCCTGTGCCTCATGGGAACAGTCCAGCCCGAACTGCCAAGCCATGTCTTCCCTGGACCGGAAACAAGCATCCTGGGACCGGTTTCTGGCTAATCAGCCATCATCAGCCAGGCTAGCTTGAATCCAGTGGCAGAGTGAGCAAGGGACCCACGTCTGGGCATACCCTGCCAACTTAGGGCGAACAAAGCGATACCAAAGGGGATGATGGACGGAGCGTTTGAGCAAATCAAACACTCACCCCCAGTCAACTGATCTGGGTTTAATCCATCATCATTCTTTAGCTCACTCCACCACCCCAGTTCAGACATGGCCATATGCAAATCAGTCTGACCCTGTGCCTCATGGGAACAGTCCAGCCCGAACTGCCAAGCCATGTCTTCCCTGGACCGGAAACAAGCATCCTGGGACCGGTTTCTGGCTAATCAGCCATCATCAGCCAGGCTAGCTTGAATCCAGTGGCAGAGTGAGCAAGGGACCCACGTCTGGGCATACCCTGCCAACTTAGGGCGAACAAAGCGATACCAAAGGGGATGATGGACGGAGCGTTTGAGCAAATCAAACACTCACCCCCAGTCAACTGATCTGGGTTTAATCCATCATCATTCTTTAGCTCACTCCACCACCCCAGTTCAGACATGGCCATATGCAAATCAGTCTGACCCTGTGCCTCATGGGAACAGTCCAGCCCGAACTGCCAAGCCATGTCTTCCCTGGACCGGAAACAAGCATCCTGGGACCGGTTTCTGGCTAATCAGCCATCATCAGCCAGGCTAGCTTGAATCCAGTGGCAGAGTGAGCAAGGGACCCACGTCTGGGCATACCCTGCCAACTTAGGGCGAACAAAGCGATACCAAAGGGGATGATGGATGGAGCGTTTGAGCAAATCAAACACTCACCCCCAGTCAACTGATCTGGGTTTAATCCATCATCATTCTTTAGCTCACTCCACCACCCCAGTTCAGACATGGCCATATGCAAATCAGTCTGACCCTGTGCCTCATGGGAACAGTCCAGCCCGAACTGCCAAGCCATGTCTTCCCTGGACCGGAAACAAGCATCCTGGGACCGGTTTCTGGCTAATCAGCCATCATCAGCCAGGCTAGCTTGAATCCAGTGGCAGAGTGAGCAAGGGACCCACGTCTGGGCATACCCTGCCAACTTAGGGCGAACAAAGCGATACCAAAGGGGATGATGGACGGAGCGTTTGAGCAAATCAAACACTCACCCCCAGTCAACTGATCTGGGTTTAATCCATCATCATTCTTTAGCTCACTCCACCACCCCAGTTCAGACATGGCCATATGCAAATCAGTCTGACCCTGTGCCTCATGGGAACAGTCCAGCCCGAACTGCCAAGCCATGTCTTCCCTGGACCGGAAACAAGCATCCTGGGACCGGTTTCTGGCTAATCAGCCATCATCAGCCAGGCTAGCTTGAATCCAGTGGCAGAGTGAGCAAGGGACCCACGTCTGGGCATACCCTGCCAACTTAGGGCGAACAAAGCGATACCAAAGGGGATGATGGACGGAGCGTTTGAGCAAATCAAACACTCACCCCCAGTCAACTGATCTGGGTTTAATCCATCATCATTCTTTAGCTCACTCCACCACCCCAGTTCAGACATGGCCATATGCAAATCAGTCTGACCCTGTGCCTCATGGGAACAGTCCAGCCCGAACTGCCAAGCCATGTCTTCCCTGGACCGGAAACAAGCATCCTGGGACCGGTTTCTGGCTAATCAGCCATCATCAGCCAGGCTAGCTTGAATCCAGTGGCAGAGTGAGCAAGGGACCCACGTCTGGGCATACCCTGCCAACTTAGGGCGAACAAAGCGATACCAAAGGGGATGATGGACGGAGCGTTTGAGCAAATCAAACACTCACCCCCAGTCAACTGATCTGGGTTTAATCCATCATCATTCTTTAGCTCACTCCACCACCCCAGTTCAGACATGGCCATATGCAAATCAGTCTGACCCTGTGCCTCATGGGAACAGTCCAGCCCGAACTGCCAAGCCATGTCTTCCCTGGACCGGAAACAAGCATCCTGGGACCGGTTTCTGGCTAATCAGCCATCATCAGCCAGGCTAGCTTGAATCCAGTGGCAGAGTGAGCAAGGGACCCACGTCTGGGCATACCCTGCCAACTTAGGGCGAACAAAGCGATACCAAAGGGGATGATGGACGGAGCGTTTGAGCAAATCAAACACTCACCCCCAGTCAACTGATCTGGGTTTAATCCATCATCATTCTTTAGCTCACTCCACCACCCCAGTTCAGACATGGCCATATGCAAATCAGTCTGACCCTGTGCCTCATGGGAACAGTCCAGCCCGAACTGCCAAGCCATGTCTTCCCTGGACCGGAAACAAGCATCCTGGGACCGGTTTCTGGCTAATCAGCCATCATCAGCCAGGCTAGCTTGAATCCAGTGGCAGAGTGAGCAAGGGACCCACGTCTGGGCATACCCTGCCAACTTAGGGCGAACAAAGCGATACCAAAGGGGATGATGGACGGAGCGTTTGAGCAAATCAAACACTCACCCCCAGTCAACTGATCTGGGTTTAATCCATCATCATTCTTTAGCTCACTCCACCACCCCAGTTCAGACATGGCCATATGCAAATCAGTCTGACCCTGTGCCTCATGGGAACAGTCCAGCCGGAACTGCCAAGCCATGTCTTCCCTGGACCGGAAACAAGCATCCTGGGACCGGTTTCTGGCTAATCAGCCATCATCAGCCAGGCTAGCTTGAATCCAGTGGCAGAGTGAGCAAGGGACCCACGTCTGGGCATACCCTGCCAACTTAGGGCGAACAAAGCGATACCAAAGGGGATGATGGACGGAGCGTTTGAGCAAATCAAACACTCACCCCCAGTCAACTGATCTGGGTTTAATCCATCATCATTCTTTAGCTCACTCCACCACCCCAGTTCAGACATGGCCATATGCAAATCAGTCTGACCCTGTGCCTCATGGGAACAGTCCAGCCCGAACTGCCAAGCCATGTCTTCCCTGGACCGGAAACAAGCATCCTGGGACCGGTTTCTGGCTAATCAACCATCATCAGCCAGGCTAGCTTGAATCCAGTGGCAGAGTGAGCAAGGGACCCACGTCTGGGCATACCCTGCCAACTTAGGGCGAACAAAGCGATACCAAAGGGGATGATGGACGGAGCGTTTGAGCAAATCAAACACTCACCCCAGTCAACTGATCTGGGTTTAATCCATCATCATTCTTTAGCTCACTCCACCACCCCAGTTCAGACATGGCCATATGCAAATCAGTCTGACCCTGTGCCTCATGGGAACAGTCCAGCCCGAACTGCCAAGCCATGTCTTCCCTGGACCGGAAACAAGCATCCTGGGACCGGTTTCTGGCTAATCAGCCATCATCAGCCAGGCTAGCTTGAATCCAGTGGCAGAGTGAGCAAGGGACCCACGTCTGGGCATACCCTGCCAACTTAGGGCGAACAAAGCGATACCAAAGGGGATGATGGACGGAGCGTTTGAGCAAATCAAACACTCACCCCGAGTCAACTGATCTGGGTTTAATCCATCATCATTCTTTAGCTCACTCCACCACCCCAGTTCAGACATGGCCATATGCAAATCAGTCTGACCCTGTGCCTCATGGGAACAGTCCAGCCCGAACTGCCAAGCCATGTCTTCCCTGGACCGGAAACAAGCATCCTGGGACCGGTTTCTGGCTAATCAGCCATCATCAGCCAGGCTAGCTTGAATCCAGTGGCAGAGTGAGCAAGGGACCCACGTCTGGGCATACCCTGCCAACTTAGGGCGAACAAAGCGATACCAAAGGGGATGATGGACGGAGCGTTTGAGCAAATCAAACACTCACCCCCAGTCAACTGATCTGGGTTTAATCCATCATCATTCTTTAGCTCACTCCACCACCCCAGTTCAGACATGGCCATATGCAAATCAGTCTGACCCTGTGCCTCATGGGAACAGTCCAGCCCGAACTGCCAAGCCATGTCTTCCCTGGACCGGAAACAAGCATCCTGGGACCGGTTTCTGGCTAATCAGCCATCATCAGCCAGGCTAGCTTGAATCCAGTGGCAGAGTGAGCAAGGGACCCACGTCTGGGCATACCCTGCCAACTTAGGGCGAACAAAGCGATACCAAAGGGGATGATGGACGGAGCGTTTGAGCAAATCAAACACTCACCCCCAGTCAACTGATCTGGGTTTAATCCATCATCATTCTTTAGCTCACTCCACCACCCCAGTTCAGACATGGCCATATGCAAATCAGTCTGACCCTGTGCCTCATGGGAACAGTCCAGCCCGAACTGCCAAGCCATGTCTTCCCTGGACCGGAAACAAGCATCCTGGGACCGGTTTCTGGCTAATCAGCCATCATCAGCCAGGCTAGCTTGAATCCAGTGGCAGAGTGAGCAAGGGACCCACGTCTGGGCATACCCTGCCAACTTAGGGCGAACAAAGCGATACCAAAGGGGATGATGGACGGAGCGCTTGAGCAAATCAAACACTCACCCCCAGTCAACTGATCTGGGTTTAATCCATCATCATTCTTTAGCTCACTCCACCACCCCAGTTCAGACATGGCCATATGCAAATCAGTCTGACCCTGTGCCTCATGGGAACAGTCCAGCCCGAACTGCCAAGCCATGTCTTCCCTGGACCGGAAACAAGCATCCTGGGACCGGTTTCTGGCTAATCAGCCATCATCAGCCAGGCTAGCTTGAATCCAGTGGCAGAGTGAGCAAGGGACCCACGTCTGGGCATACCCTGCCAACTTAGGGCGAACAAAGCGATACCAAAGGGGATGATGGACGGAGCGTTTGAGCAAATCAAACACTCACCCCCAGTCAACTGATCTGGGTTTAATCCATCATCATTCTTTAGCTCACTCCACCACCCCAGTTCAGACATGGCCATATGCAAATCAGTCTGACCCTGTGCCTCATGGGAACAGTCCAGCCCGAACTGCCAAGCCATGTCTTCCCTGGACCGGAAACAAGCATCCTGGGACCGGTTTCTGGCTAATCAGCCATCATCAGCCAGGCTAGCTTGAATCCAGTGGCAGAGTGAGCAAGGGACCCACGTCTGGGCATACCCTGCCAACTTAGGGCGAACAAAGCGATACCAAAGGGGATGATGGACGGAGCGTTTGAGCAAATCAAACACTCACCCCCAGTCAACTGATCTGGGTTTAATCCATCATCATTCTTTAGCTCACTCCACCACCCCAGTTCAGACATGGCCATATGCAAATCAGTCTGACCCTGTGCCTCATGGGAACAGTCCAGCCCGAACTGCCAAGCCATGTCTTCCCTGGACCGGAAACAAGCATCCTGGGACCGGTTTCTGGCTAATCAGCCATCATCAGCCAGGCTAGCTTGAATCCAGTGGCAGAGTGAGCAAGGGACCCACGTCTGGGCATACCCTGCCAACTTAGGGCGAACAAAGCGATACCAAAGGGGATGATGGACGGAGCGTTTGAGCAAATCAAACACTCACCCCCAGTCAACTGATCTGGGTTTAATCCATCATCATTCTTTAGCTCACTCCACCACCCCAGTTCAGACATGGCCATATGCAAATCAGTCTGACCCTGTGCCTCATGGGAACAGTCCAGCCCGAACTGCCAAGCCATGTCTTCCCTGGACCGGAAACAAGCATCCTGGGACCGGTTTCTGGCTAATCAGCCATCATCAGCCAGGCTAGCTTGAATCCAGTGGCAGAGTGAGCAAGGGACCCATGTCTGGGCATACCCTGCCAACTTAGGGCGAACAAAGCGATACCAAAGGGGATGATGGACGGAGCGTTTGAGCAAATCAAACACTCACCCCCAGTCAACTGATCTGGGTTTAATCCATCATCATTCTTTAGCTCACTCCACCACCCCAGTTCAGACATGGCCATATGCAAATCAGTCTGACCCTGTGCCTCATGGGAACAGTCCAGCCCGAACTGCCAAGCCATGTCTTCCCTGGACCGGAAACAAGCATCCTGGGACCGGTTTCTGGCTAATCAGCCATCATCAGCCAGGCTAGCTTGAATCCAGTGGCAGAGTGAGCAAGGGACCCACGTCTGGGCATACCCTGCCAACTTAGGGCGAACAAAGCGATACCAAAGGGGATGATGGACGGAGCGTTTGAGCAAATCAAACACTCACCCCCAGTCAACTGATCTGGGTTTAATCCATCATCATTCTTTAGCTCACTCCACCACCCCAGTTCAGACATGGCCATATGCAAATCAGTCTGACCCTGTGCCTCATGGGAACAGTCCAGCCCGAACTGCCAAGCCATGTCTTCCCTGGACCGGAAACAAGCATCCTGGGACCGGTTTCTGGCTAATCAGCCATCATCAGCCAGGCTAGCTTGAATCCAGTGGCAGAGTGAGCAAGGGACCCACGTCTGGGCATACCCTGCCAACTTAGGGCGAACAAAGCGATACCAAAGGGGATGATGGACGGAGCGTTTGAGCAAATCAAACACTCACCCCCAGTCAACTGATCTGGGTTTAATCCATCATCATTCTTTAGCTCACTCCACCACCCCAGTTCAGACATGGCCATATGCAAATCAGTCTGACCCTGTGCCTCATGGGAACAGTCCAGCCCGAACTGCCAAGCCATGTCTTCCCTGGACCGGAAACAAGCATCCTGGGACCGGTTTCTGGCTAATCAGCCATCATCAGCCAGGCTAGCTTGAATCCAGTGGCAGAGTGAGCAAGGGACCCACGTCTGGGCATACCCTGCCAACTTAGGGCGAACAAAGCGATACCAAAGGGGATGATGGACGGAGCGTTTGAGCAAATCAAACACTCACCCCCAGTCAACTGATCTGGGTTTAATCCATCATCATTCTTTAGCTCACTCCACCACCCCAGTTCAGACATGGCCATATGCAAATCAGTCTGACCCTGTGCCTCATGGGAACAGTCCAGCCCGAACTGCCAAGCCATGTCTTCCCTGGACCGGAAACAAGCATCCTGGGACCGGTTTCTGGCTAATCAGCCATCATCAGCCAGGCTAGCTTGAATCCAGTGGCAGAGTGAGCAAGGGACCCACGTCTGGGCATACCCTGCCAACTTAGGGCGAACAAAGCGATACCAAAGGGGATGATGGACGGAGCGTTTGAGCAAATCAAACACTCACCCCCAGTCAACTGATCTGGGTTTAATCCATCATCATTCTTTAGCTCACTCCACCACCCCAGTTCAGACATGGCCATATGCAAATCAGTCTGACCCTGTGCCTCATGGGAACAGTCCAGCCCGAACTGCCAAGCCATGTCTTCCCTGGACCGGAAACAAGCATCCTGGGACCGGTTTCTGGCTAATCAGCCATCATCAGCCAGGCTAGCTTGAATCCAGTGGCAGAGTGAGCAAGGGACCCACGTCTGGGCATACCCTGCCAACTTAGGGCGAACAAAGCGATACCAAAGGGGATGATGGACGGAGCGTTTGAGCAAATCAAACACTCACCCCCAGTCAACTGATCTGGGTTTAATCCATCATCATTCTTTAGCTCACTCCACCACCCCAGTTCAGACATGGCCATATGCAAATCAGTCTGACCCTGTGCCTCATGGGAACAGTCCAGCCCGAACTGCCAAGCCATGTCTTCCCTGGACCGGAAACAAGCATCCTGGGACCGGTTTCTGGCTAATCAGCCATCATCAGCCAGGCTAGCTTGAATCCAGTGGCAGAGTGAGCAAGGGACCCACGTCTGGGCATACCCTGCCAACTTAGGGCGAACAAAGCGATACCAAAGGGGATGATGGACGGAGCGTTTGAGCAAATCAAACACTCACCCCCAGTCAACTGATCTGGGTTTAATCCATCATCATTCTTTAGCTCACTCCACCACCCCAGTTCAGACATGGCCATATGCAAATCAGTCTGACCCTGTGCCTCATGGGAACAGTCCAGCCCGAACTGCCAAGCCATGTCTTCCCTGGACCGGAAACAAGCATCCTGGGACCGGTTTCTGGCTAATCAGCCATCATCAGCCAGGCTAGCTTGAATCCAGTGGCAGAGTGAGCAAGGGACCCACGTCTGGGCATACCCTGCCAACTTAGGGCGAACAAAGCGATACCAAAGGGGATGATGGACGGAGCGTTTGAGCAAATCAAACACTCACCCCCAGTCAACTGATCTGGGTTTAATCCATCATCATTCTTTAGCTCACTCCACCACCCCAGTTCAGACATGGCCATATGCAAATCAGTCTGACCCTGTGCCTCATGGGAACAGTCCAGCCCGAACTGCCAAGCCATGTCTTCCCTGGACCGGAAACAAGCATCCTGGGACCGGTTTCTGGCTAATCAGCCATCATCAGCCAGGCTAGCTTGAATCCAGTGGCAGAGTGAGCAAGGGACCCACGTCTGGGCATACCCTGCCAACTTAGGGCGAACAAAGCGATACCAAAGGGGATGATGGACGGAGCGTTTGAGCAAATCAAACACTCACCCCCAGTCAACTGATCTGGGTTTAATCCATCATCATTCTTTAGCTCACTCCACCACCCCAGTTCAGACATGGCCATATGCAAATCAGTCTGACCCTGTGCCTCATGGGAACAGTCCAGCCCGAACTGCCAAGCCATGTCTTCCCTGGACCGGAAACAAGCATCCTGGGACCGGTTTCTGGCTAATCAGCCATCATCAGCCAGGCTAGCTTGAATCCAGTGGCAGAGTGAGCAAGGGACCCACGTCTGGGCATACCCTGCCAACTTAGGGCGAACAAAGCGATACCAAAGGGGATGATGGACGGAGCGTTTGAGCAAATCAAACACTCACCCCCAGTCAACTGATCTGGGTTTAATCCATCATCATTCTTTAGCTCACTCCACCACCCCAGTTCAGACATGGCCATATGCAAATCAGTCTGACCCTGTGCCTCATGGGAACAGTCCAGCCCGAACTGCCAAGCCATGTCTTCCCTGGACCGGAAACAAGCATCCTGGGACCGGTTTCTGGCTAATCAGCCATCATCAGCCAGGCTAGCTTGAATCCAGTGGCAGAGTGAGCAAGGGACCCACGTCTGGGCATACCCTGCCAACTTAGGGCGAACAAAGCGATACCAAAGGGGATGATGGACGGAGCGTTTGAGCAAATCAAACACTCACCCCCAGTCAACTGATCTGGGTTTAATCCATCATCATTCTTTAGCTCACTCCACCACCCCAGTTCAGACATGGCCATATGCAAATCAGTCTGACCCTGTGCCTCATGGGAACAGTCCAGCCCGAACTGCCAAGCCATGTCTTCCCTGGACCGGAAACAAGCATCCTGGGACCGGTTTCTGGCTAATCAGCCATCATCAGCCAGGCTAGCTTGAATCCAGTGGCAGAGTGAGCAAGGGACCCACGTCTGGGCATACCCTGCCAACTTAGGGCGAACAAAGCGATACCAAAGGGGATGATGGACGGAGCGTTTGAGCAAATCAAACACTCACCCCCAGTCAACTGATCTGGGTTTAATCCATCATCATTCTTTAGCTCACTCCACCACCCCAGTTCAGACATGGCCATATGCAAATCAGTCTGACCCTGTGCCTCATGGGAACAGTCCAGCCCGAACTGCCAAGCCATGTCTTCCCTGGACCGGAAACAAGCATCCTGGGACCGGTTTCTGGCTAATCAGCCATCATCAGCCAGGCTAGCTTGAATCCAGTGGCAGAGTGAGCAAGGGACCCACGTCTGGGCATACCCTGCCAACTTAGGGCGAACAAAGCGATACCAAAGGGGATGATGGACGGAGCGTTTGAGCAAATCAAACACTCACCCCCAGTCAACTGATCTGGGTTTAATCCATCATCATTCTTTAGCTCACTCCACCACCCCAGTTCAGACATGGCCATATGCAAATCAGTCTGACCCTGTGCCTCATGGGAACAGTCCAGCCCGAACTGCCAAGCCATGTCTTCCCTGGACCGGAAACAAGCATCCTGGGACCGGTTTCTGGCTAATCAGCCATCATCAGCCAGGCTAGCTTGAATCCAGTGGCAGAGTGAGCAAGGGACCCACGTCTGGGCATACCCTGCCAACTTAGGGCGAACAAAGCGATACCAAAGGGGATGATGGACGGAGCGTTTGAGCAAATCAAACACTCACCCCCAGTCAACTGATCTGGGTTTAATCCATCATCATTCTTTAGCTCACTCCACCACCCCAGTTCAGACATGGCCATATGCAAATCAGTCTGACCCTGTGCCTCATGGGAACAGTCCAGCCCGAACTGCCAAGCCATGTCTTCCCTGGACCGGAAACAAGCATCCTGGGACCGGTTTCTGGCTAATCAGCCATCATCAGCCAGGCTAGCTTGAATCCAGTGGCAGAGTGAGCAAGGGACCCACGTCTGGGCATACCCTGCCAACTTAGGGCGAACAAAGCGATACCAAAGGGGATGATGGACGGAGCGTTTGAGCAAATCAAACACTCACCCCCAGTCAACTGATCTGGGTTTAATCCATCATCATTCTTTAGCTCACTCCACCACCCCAGTTCAGACATGGCCATATGCAAATCAGTCTGACCCTGTGCCTCATGGGAACAGTCCAGCCCGAACTGCCAAGCCATGTCTTCCCTGGACCGGAAACAAGCATCCTGGGACCGGTTTCTGGCTAATCAGCCATCATCAGCCAGGCTAGCTTGAATCCAGTGGCAGAGTGAGCAAGGGACCCACGTCTGGGCATACCCTGCCAACTTAGGGCGAACAAAGCGATACCAAAGGGGATGATGGACGGAGCGTTTGAGCAAATCAAACACTCACCCCCAGTCAACTGATCTGGGTTTAATCCATCATCATTCTTTAGCTCACTCCACCACCCCAGTTCAGACATGGCCATATGCAAATCAGTCTGACCCTGTGCCTCATGGGAACAGTCCAGCCCGAACTGCCAAGCCATGTCTTCCCTGGACCGGAAACAAGCATCCTGGGACCGGTTTCTGGCTAATCAGCCATCATCAGCCAGGCTAGCTTGAATCCAGTGGCAGAGTGAGCAAGGGACCCACGTCTGGGCATACCCTGCCAACTTAGGGCGAACAAAGCGATACCAAAGGGGATGATGGACGGAGCGTTTGAGCAAATCAAACACTCACCCCCAGTCAACTGATCTGGGTTTAATCCATCATCATTCTTTAGCTCACTCCACCACCCCAGTTCAGACATGGCCATATGCAAATCAGTCTGACCCTGTGCCTCATGGGAACAGTCCAGCCCGAACTGCCAAGCCATGTCTTCCCTGGACCGGAAACAAGCATCCTGGGACCGGTTTCTGGCTAATCAGCCATCATCAGCCAGGCTAGCTTGAATCCAGTGGCAGAGTGAGCAAGGGACCCACGTCTGGGCATACCCTGCCAACTTAGGGCGAACAAAGCGATACCAAAGGGGATGATGGACGGAGCGTTTGAGCAAATCAAACACTCACCCCCAGTCAACTGATCTGGGTTTAATCCATCATCATTCTTTAGCTCACTCCACCACCCCAGTTCAGACATGGCCATATGCAAATCAGTCTGACCCTGTGCCTCATGGGAACAGTCCAGCCCGAACTGCCAAGCCATGTCTTCCCTGGACCGGAAACAAGCATCCTGGGACCGGTTTCTGGCTAATCAGCCATCATCAGCCAGGCTAGCTTGAATCCAGTGGCAGAGTGAGCAAGGGACCCACGTCTGGGCATACCCTGCCAACTTAGGGCGAACAAAGCGATACCAAAGGGGATGATGGACGGAGCGTTTGAGCAAATCAAACACTCACCCCCAGTCAACTGATCTGGGTTTAATCCATCATCATTCTTTAGCTCACTCCACCACCCCAGTTCAGACATGGCCATATGCAAATCAGTCTGACCCTGTGCCTCATGGGAACAGTCCAGCCCGAACTGCCAAGCCATGTCTTCCCTGGACCGGAAACAAGCATCCTGGGACCGGTTTCTGGCTAATCAGCCATCATCAGCCAGGCTAGCTTGAATCCAGTGGCAGAGTGAGCAAGGGACCCACGTCTGGGCATACCCTGCCAACTTAGGGCGAACAAAGCGATACCAAAGGGGATGATGGACGGAGCGTTTGAGCAAATCAAACACTCACCCCCAGTCAACTGATCTGGGTTTAATCCATCATCATTCTTTAGCTCACTCCACCACCCCAGTTCAGACATGGCCATATGCAAATCAGTCTGACCCTGTGCCTCATGGGAACAGTCCAGCCCGAACTGCCAAGCCATGTCTTCCCTGGACCGGAAACAAGCATCCTGGGACCGGTTTCTGGCTAATCAGCCATCATCAGCCAGGCTAGCTTGAATCCAGTGGCAGAGTGAGCAAGGGACCCACGTCTGGGCATACCCTGCCAACTTAGGGCGAACAAAGCGATACCAAAGGGGATGATGGACGGAGCGTTTGAGCAAATCAAACACTCACCCCCAGTCAACTGATCTGGGTTTAATCCATCATCATTCTTTAGCTCACTCCACCACCCCAGTTCAGACATGGCCATATGCAAATCAGTCTGACCCTGTGCCTCATGGGAACAGTCCAGCCCGAACTGCCAAGCCATGTCTTCCCTGGACCGGAAACAAGCATCCTGGGACCGGTTTCTGGCTAATCAGCCATCATCAGCCAGGCTAGCTTGAATCCAGTGGCAGAGTGAGCAAGGGACCCACGTCTGGGCATACCCTGCCAACTTAGGGCGAACAAAGCGATACCAAAGGGGATGATGGACGGAGCGTTTGAGCAAATCAAACACTCACCCCCAGTCAACTGATCTGGGTTTAATCCATCATCATTCTTTAGCTCACTCCACCACCCCAGTTCAGACATGGCCATATGCAAATCAGTCTGACCCTGTGCCTCATGGGAACAGTCCAGCCCGAACTGCCAAGCCATGTCTTCCCTGGACCGGAAACAAGCATCCTGGGACCGGTTTCTGGCTAATCAGCCATCATCAGCCAGGCTAGCTTGAATCCAGTGGCAGAGTGAGCAAGGGACCCACGTCTGGGCATACCCTGCCAACTTAGGGCGAACAAAGCGATACCAAAGGGGATGATGGACGGAGCGTTTGAGCAAATCAAACACTCACCCCCAGTCAACTGATCTGGGTTTAATCCATCATCATTCTTTAGCTCACTCCACCACCCCAGTTCAGACATGGCCATATGCAAATCAGTCTGACCCTGTGCCTCATGGGAACAGTCCAGCCCGAACTGCCAAGCCATGTCTTCCCTGGACCGGAAACAAGCATCCTGGGACCGGTTTCTGGCTAATCAGCCATCATCAGCCAGGCTAGCTTGAATCCAGTGGCAGAGTGAGCAAGGGACCCACGTCTGGGCATACCCTGCCAACTTAGGGCGAACAAAGCGATACCAAAGGGGATGATGGACGGAGCGTTTGAGCAAATCAAACACTCACCCCCAGTCAACTGATCTGGGTTTAATCCATCATCATTCTTTAGCTCACTCCACCACCCCAGTTCAGACATGGCCATATGCAAATCAGTCTGACCCTGTGCCTCATGGGAACAGTCCAGCCCGAACTGCCAAGCCATGTCTTCCCTGGACCGGAAACAAGCATCCTGGGACCGGTTTCTGGCTAATCAGCCATCATCAGCCAGGCTAGCTTGAATCCAGTGGCAGAGTGAGCAAGGGACCCACGTCTGGGCATACCCTGCCAACTTAGGGCGAACAAAGCGATACCAAAGGGGATGATGGACGGAGCGTTTGAGCAAATCAAACACTCACCCCCAGTCAACTGATCTGGGTTTAATCCATCATCATTCTTTAGCTCACTCCACCACCCCAGTTCAGACATGGCCATATGCAAATCAGTCTGACCCTGTGCCTCATGGGAACAGTCCAGCCCGAACTGCCAAGCCATGTCTTCCCTGGACCGGAAACAAGCATCCTGGGACCGGTTTCTGGCTAATCAGCCATCATCAGCCAGGCTAGCTTGAATCCAGTGGCAGAGTGAGCAAGGGACCCACGTCTGGGCATACCCTGCCAACTTAGGGCGAACAAAGCGATACCAAAGGGGATGATGGACGGAGCGTTTGAGCAAATCAAACACTCACCCCCAGTCAACTGATCTGGGTTTAATCCATCATCATTCTTTAGCTCACTCCACCACCCCAGTTCAGACATGGCCATATGCAAATCAGTCTGACCCTGTGCCTCATGGGAACAGTCCAGCCCGAACTGCCAAGCCATGTCTTCCCTGGACCGGAAACAAGCATCCTGGGACCGGTTTCTGGCTAATCAGCCATCATCAGCCAGGCTAGCTTGAATCCAGTGGCAGAGTGAGCAAGGGACCCACGTCTGGGCATACCCTGCCAACTTAGGGCGAACAAAGCGATACCAAAGGGGATGATGGACGGAGCGTTTGAGCAAATCAAACACTCACCCCCAGTCAACTGATCTGGGTTTAATCCATCATCATTCTTTAGCTCACTCCACCACCCCAGTTCAGACATGGCCATATGCAAATCAGTCTGACCCTGTGCCTCATGGGAACAGTCCAGCCCGAACTGCCAAGCCATGTCTTCCCTGGACCGGAAACAAGCATCCTGGGACCGGTTTCTGGCTAATCAGCCATCATCAGCCAGGCTAGCTTGAATCCAGTGGCAGAGTGAGCAAGGGACCCACGTCTGGGCATACCCTGCCAACTTAGGGCGAACAAAGCGATACCAAAGGGGATGATGGACGGAGCGTTTGAGCAAATCAAACACTCACCCCCAGTCAACTGATCTGGGTTTAATCCATCATCATTCTTTAGCTCACTCCACCACCCCAGTTCAGACATGGCCATATGCAAATCAGTCTGACCCTGTGCCTCATGGGAACAGTCCAGCCCGAACTGCCAAGCCATGTCTTCCCTGGACCGGAAACAAGCATCCTGGGACCGGTTTCTGGCTAATCAGCCATCATCAGCCAGGCTAGCTTGAATCCAGTGGCAGAGTGAGCAAGGGACCCACGTCTGGGCATACCCTGCCAACTTAGGGCGAACAAAGCGATACCAAAGGGGATGATGGACGGAGCGTTTGAGCAAATCAAACACTCACCCCCAGTCAACTGATCTGGGTTTAATCCATCATCATTCTTTAGCTCACTCCACCACCCCAGTTCAGACATGGCCATATGCAAATCAGTCTGACCCTGTGCCTCATGGGAACAGTCCAGCCCGAACTGCCAAGCCATGTCTTCCCTGGACCGGAAACAAGCATCCTGGGACCGGTTTCTGGCTAATCAGCCATCATCAGCCAGGCTAGCTTGAATCCAGTGGCAGAGTGAGCAAGGGACCCACGTCTGGGCATACCCTGCCAACTTAGGGCGAACAAAGCGATACCAAAGGGGATGATGGACGGAGCGTTTGAGCAAATCAAACACTCACCCCCAGTCAACTGATCTGGGTTTAATCCATCATCATTCTTTAGCTCACTCCACCACCCCAGTTCAGACATGGCCATATGCAAATCAGTCTGACCCTGTGCCTCATGGGAACAGTCCAGCCCGAACTGCCAAGCCATGTCTTCCCTGGACCGGAAACAAGCATCCTGGGACCGGTTTCTGGCTAATCAGCCATCATCAGCCAGGCTAGCTTGAATCCAGTGGCAGAGTGAGCAAGGGACCCACGTCTGGGCATACCCTGCCAACTTAGGGCGAACAAAGCGATACCAAAGGGGATGATGGACGGAGCGTTTGAGCAAATCAAACACTCACCCCCAGTCAACTGATCTGGGTTTAATCCATCATCATTCTTTAGCTCACTCCACCACCCCAGTTCAGACATGGCCATATGCAAATCAGTCTGACCCTGTGCCTCATGGGAACAGTCCAGCCCGAACTGCCAAGCCATGTCTTCCCTGGACCGGAAACAAGCATCCTGGGACCGGTTTCTGGCTAATCAGCCATCATCAGCCAGGCTAGCTTGAATCCAGTGGCAGAGTGAGCAAGGGACCCACGTCTGGGCATACCCTGCCAACTTAGGGCGAACAAAGCGATACCAAAGGGGATGATGGACGGAGCGTTTGAGCAAATCAAACACTCACCCCCAGTCAACTGATCTGGGTTTAATCCATCATCATTCTTTAGCTCACTCCACCACCCCAGTTCAGACATGGCCATATGCAAATCAGTCTGACCCTGTGCCTCATGGGAACAGTCCAGCCCGAACTGCCAAGCCATGTCTTCCCTGGACCGGAAACAAGCATCCTGGGACCGGTTTCTGGCTAATCAGCCATCATCAGCCAGGCTAGCTTGAATCCAGTGGCAGAGTGAGCAAGGGACCCACGTCTGGGCATACCCTGCCAACTTAGGGCGAACAAAGCGATACCAAAGGGGATGATGGACGGAGCGTTTGAGCAAATCAAACACTCACCCCCAGTCAACTGATCTGGGTTTAATCCATCATCATTCTTTAGCTCACTCCACCACCCCAGTTCAGACATGGCCATATGCAAATCAGTCTGACCCTGTGCCTCATGGGAACAGTCCAGCCCGAACTGCCAAGCCATGTCTTCCCTGGACCGGAAACAAGCATCCTGGGACCGGTTTCTGGCTAATCAGCCATCATCAGCCAGGCTAGCTTGAATCCAGTGGCAGAGTGAGCAAGGGACCCACGTCTGGGCATACCCTGCCAACTTAGGGCGAACAAAGCGATACCAAAGGGGATGATGGACGGAGCGTTTGAGCAAATCAAACACTCACCCCCAGTCAACTGATCTGGGTTTAATCCATCATCATTCTTTAGCTCACTCCACCACCCCAGTTCAGACATGGCCATATGCAAATCAGTCTGACCCTGTGCCTCATGGGAACAGTCCAGCCCGAACTGCCAAGCCATGTCTTCCCTGGACCGGAAACAAGCATCCTGGGACCGGTTTCTGGCTAATCAGCCATCATCAGCCAGGCTAGCTTGAATCCAGTGGCAGAGTGAGCAAGGGACCCACGTCTGGGCATACCCTGCCAACTTAGGGCGAACAAAGCGATACCAAAGGGGATGATGGACGGAGCGTTTGAGCAAATCAAACACTCACCCCCAGTCAACTGATCTGGGTTTAATCCATCATCATTCTTTAGCTCACTCCACCACCCCAGTTCAGACATGGCCATATGCAAATCAGTCTGACCCTGTGCCTCATGGGAACAGTCCAGCCCGAACTGCCAAGCCATGTCTTCCCTGGACCGGAAACAAGCATCCTGGGACCGGTTTCTGGCTAATCAGCCATCATCAGCCAGGCTAGCTTGAATCCAGTGGCAGAGTGAGCAAGGGACCCACGTCTGGGCATACCCTGCCAACTTAGGGCGAACAAAGCGATACCAAAGGGGATGATGGACGGAGCGTTTGAGCAAATCAAACACTCACCCCCAGTCAACTGATCTGGGTTTAATCCATCATCATTCTTTAGCTCACTCCACCACCCCAGTTCAGACATGGCCATATGCAAATCAGTCTGACCCTGTGCCTCATGGGAACAGTCCAGCCCGAACTGCCAAGCCATGTCTTCCCTGGACCGGAAACAAGCATCCTGGGACCGGTTTCTGGCTAATCAGCCATCATCAGCCAGGCTAGCTTGAATCCAGTGGCAGAGTGAGCAAGGGACCCACGTCTGGGCATACCCTGCCAACTTAGGGCGAACAAAGCGATACCAAAGGGGATGATGGACGGAGCGTTTGAGCAAATCAAACACTCACCCCCAGTCAACTGATCTGGGTTTAATCCATCATCATTCTTTAGCTCACTCCACCACCCCAGTTCAGACATGGCCATATGCAAATCAGTCTGACCCTGTGCCTCATGGGAACAGTCCAGCCCGAACTGCCAAGCCATGTCTTCCCTGGACCGGAAACAAGCATCCTGGGACCGGTTTCTGGCTAATCAGCCATCATCAGCCAGGCTAGCTTGAATCCAGTGGCAGAGTGAGCAAGGGACCCACGTCTGGGCATACCCTGCCAACTTAGGGCGAACAAAGCGATACCAAAGGGGATGATGGACGGAGCGTTTGAGCAAATCAAACACTCACCCCCAGTCAACTGATCTGGGTTTAATCCATCATCATTCTTTAGCTCACTCCACCACCCCAGTTCAGACATGGCCATATGCAAATCAGTCTGACCCTGTGCCTCATGGGAACAGTCCAGCCCGAACTGCCAAGCCATGTCTTCCCTGGACCGGAAACAAGCATCCTGGGACCGGTTTCTGGCTAATCAGCCATCATCAGCCAGGCTAGCTTGAATCCAGTGGCAGAGTGAGCAAGGGACCCACGTCTGGGCATACCCTGCCAACTTAGGGCGAACAAAGCGATACCAAAGGGGATGATGGACGGAGCGTTTGAGCAAATCAAACACTCACCCCCAGTCAACTGATCTGGGTTTAATCCATCATCATTCTTTAGCTCACTCCACCACCCCAGTTCAGACATGGCCATATGCAAATCAGTCTGACCCTGTGCCTCATGGGAACAGTCCAGCCCGAACTGCCAAGCCATGTCTTCCCTGGACCGGAAACAAGCATCCTGGGACCGGTTTCTGGCTAATCAGCCATCATCAGCCAGGCTAGCTTGAATCCAGTGGCAGAGTGAGCAAGGGACCCATGTCTGGGCATACCCTGCCAACTTAGGGCGAACAAAGCGATACCAAAGGGGATGATGGACGGAGCGTTTGAGCAAATCAAACACTCACCCCCAGTCAACTGATCTGGGTTTAATCCATCATCATTCTTTAGCTCACTCCACCACCCCAGTTCAGACATGGCCATATGCAAATCAGTCTGACCCTGTGCCTCATGGGAACAGTCCAGCCCGAACTGCCAAGCCATGTCTTCCCTGGACCGGAAACAAGCATCCTGGGACCGGTTTCTGGCTAATCAGCCATCATCAGCCAGGCTAGCTTGAATCCAGTGGCAGAGTGAGCAAGGGACCCATGTCTGGGCATACCCTGCCAACTTAGGGCGAACAAAACGATACCAAAGGGGATGATGGATGGAGCGTTTGAGCAAATCAAACACTCACCCCCAGTCAACTGATCTGGGTTTAATCCATCATCATTCTTTAGCTCACTCCACCACCCCAGTTCAGCCATGGCCATATGCAAATCAGTCTGACCCTGTGCCTCATGGGAACAGTCCAGCCCGAACTGCCAAGCCATGTCTTCCCTGGACCGGAAACAAGCATCCTGGGACCGGTTTCTGGCTAATCAGCCATCATCAGCCAGGCTAGCTTGAATCCAGTGGCAGAGTGAGCAAGGGACCCACGTCTGGGCATACCCTGCCAACTTAGGAGGCGAACAAAGCGATACCAAAGGGGATGATGGACGGAGCGTTTGAGCAAATCAAACACTCACCCCCAGTCAACTGATCTGGGTTTAATCCATCATCATTCTTTAGCTCACTCCACCACCCCAGTTCAGACATGGCCATATGCAAATCAGTCTGACCCTGTGCCTCATGGGAACAGTCCAGCCCGAACTGCCAAGCCATGTCTTCCCTGGACCGGAAACAAGCATCCTGGGACCGGTTTCTGGCTAATCAGCCATCATCAGCCAGGCTAGCTTGAATCCAGTGGCAGAGTGAGCAAGGGACCCACGTCTGGGCATACCCTGCCAACTTAGGGCGAACAAAGCGATACCAAAGGGGATGATGGACGGAGCGTTTGAGCAAATCAAACACTCACCCCCAGTCAACTGATCTGGGTTTAATCCATCATCATTCTTTAGCTCACTCCACCACCCCAGTTCAGACATGGCCATATGCAAATCAGTCTGACCCTGTGCCTCATGGGAACAGTCCAGCCCGAACTGCCAAGCCATGTCTTCCCTGGACCGGAAACAAGCATCCTGGGACCGGTTTCTGGCTAATCAGCCATCATCAGCCAGGCTAGCTTGAATCCAGTGGCAGAGTGAGCAAGGGACCCACGTCTGGGCATACCCTGCCAACTTAGGGCGAACAAAGCGATACCAAAGGGGATGATGGACGGAGCGTTTGAGCAAATCAAACACTCACCCCCAGTCAACTGATCTGGGTTTAATCCATCATCATTCTTTAGCTCACTCCACCACCCCAGTTCAGACATGGCCATATGCAAATCAGTCTGACCCTGTGCCTCATGGGAACAGTCCAGCCCGAACTGCCAAGCCATGTCTTCCCTGGACCGGAAACAAGCATCCTGGGACCGGTTTCTGGCTAATCAGCCATCATCAGCCAGGCTAGCTTGAATCCAGTGGCAGAGTGAGCAAGGGACCCACGTCTGGGCATACCCTGCCAACTTAGGGCGAACAAAGCGATACCAAAGGGGATGATGGACTGGAGCGTTTGAGCAAATCAAACACTCACCCCCAGTCAACTGATCTGGGTTTAATCCATCATCATTCTTTAGCTCACTCCACCACCCCAGTTCAGACATGGCCATATGCAAATCAGTCTGACCCTGTGCCTCATGGGAACAGTCCAGCCCGAACTGCCAAGCCATGTCTTCCCTGGACCGGAAACAAGCATCCTGGGACCGGTTTCTGGCTAATCAGCCATCATCAGCCAGGCTAGCTTGAATCCAGTGGCAGAGTGAGCAAGGGACCCACGTCTGGGCATACCCTGCCAACTTAGGGCGAACAAAGCGATACCAAAGGGGATGATGGACGGAGCGTTTGAGCAAATCAAACACTCACCCCCAGTCAACTGATCTGGGTTTAATCCATCATCATTCTTTAGCTCACTCCACCACCCCAGTTCAGACATGGCCATATGCAAATCAGTCTGACCCTGTGCCTCATGGGAACAGTCCAGCCCGAACTGCCAAGCCATGTCTTCCCTGGACCGGAAACAAGCATCCTGGGACCGGTTTCTGGCTAATCAGCCATCATCAGCCAGGCTAGCTTGAATCCAGTGGCAGAGTGAGCAAGGGACCCACGTCTGGGCATACCCTGCCAACTTAGGGCGAACAAAGCGATACCAAAGGGGATGATGGACGGAGCGTTTGAGCAAATCAAACACTCACCCCCAGTCAACTGATCTGGGTTTAATCCATCATCATTCTTTAGCTCACTCCACCACCCCAGTTCAGACATGGCCATATGCAAATCAGTCTGACCCTGTGCCTCATGGGAACAGTCCAGCCCGAACTGCCAAGCCATGTCTTCCCTGGACCGGAAACAAGCATCCTGGGACCGGTTTCTGGCTAATCAGCCATCATCAGCCAGGCTAGCTTGAATCCAGTGGCAGAGTGAGCAAGGGACCCACGTCTGGGCATACCCTGCCAACTTAGGGCGAACAAAGCGATACCAAAGGGGATGATGGACGGAGCGTTTGAGCAAATCAAACACTCACCCCCAGTCAACTGATCTGGGTTTAATCCATCATCATTCTTTAGCTCACTCCACCACCCCAGTTCAGACATGGCCATATGCAAATCAGTCTGACCCTGTGCCTCATGGGAACAGTCCAGCCCGAACTGCCAAGCCATGTCTTCCCTGGACCGGAAACAAGCATCCTGGGACCGGTTTCTGGCTAATCAGCCATCATCAGCCAGGCTAGCTTGAATCCAGTGGCAGAGTGAGCAAGGGACCCACGTCTGGGCATACCCTGCCAACTTAGGGCGAACAAAGCGATACCAAAGGGGATGATGGACGGAGCGTTTGAGCAAATCAAACACTCACCCCCAGTCAACTGATCTGGGTTTAATCCATCATCATTCTTTAGCTCACTCCACCACCCCAGTTCAGACATGGCCATATGCAAATCAGTCTGACCCTGTGCCTCATGGGAACAGTCCAGCCCGAACTGCCAAGCCATGTCTTCCCTGGACCGGAAACAAGCATCCTGGGACCGGTTTCTGGCTAATCAGCCATCATCA